>CM034154.1:38511566-38979560 GCA_019776745.2 Taxus chinensis
TTATTATGGAACTCAATGAAATACAATGAGAACGAACCTTACTTATATAGGCAAGGAATAACATTCAAAGAACCAGTCAAGGTCATAGATCAAGCCATAAATCAAAGAAAGAACTAGTCAAGACCATAGATTAAAGAGAGAACTAGACATCAAGGATCTAGTCAATACCATAGATCAAGAAAAGAACTAGTCAATACCATAGATCAAGGAAAGAACTATACTTAAGAACTAGATAATATCCTCTTAATATCTAAATAAATAAAAATAAATATCCACACACATAAGTGGGTGAGCATAAATACAATAAAGGTAAATAAAGTACCTAGGTGAACATGAGCTAAGGTAAATACCTACTCTAACACCCCTCTCAAGTGAAGCTAGGGGCCAAAATAGAAGTGACATGTCCACAGTATGAGTGTCGATAACTATAGGCCTGATGAGGTACTCATGTATAATATATCCATGAAGAAATCTCAAACCAAAAGAAGGAAATAATCCTACTAGAAAGAAAAAAAGAAGAAGAAGGAAGATGTTATTGCAAACACCCCCAAGAATAACTTCTAAAACCCCAAGTATGCCACACATCTCAAGGTAGCAAGGTGATGCAAAAGGCTTCGTAAAGATGTATGCAACCTGCTGCTGATTTGGAATGTACTCTAAGAAAATAAATCCATCCTAAATGTGGTGATGAATAAAGTGGATGTGTATCTTAATATGCTTGGTCCGCTGGTGCTCAACTAGGTTGCAAAAAATGTGAATTACACTTTAATTGTCACACCAAATTATAGTTAGTGAATCCTATGGGAATCCAAACTCTGTCAATAAATGTTGAAGTAAAAGAATTTGTTGACTCGTTATAACTGTTGCCCTGTACTCTTCCTTTGAAGATAAAAGCATAATATCATGTTACTTTTTACACGCCCAAACAACTAGATAAGAATCTAGACAAAGAAAGATCCATGGCTAGAAGTGGAATGTCTATTATCAATGGAACCTACCCAATCTGAATATGTATATCCAACCAACTGAGTAGAACCCCTAATGTAGTGTAGGCCAAAATGGGAAATGTCATGCAAATAGCGCAAAATCCTTTTAGCAGCCTGTTAGTGATTACTATGAGGAGAATGTGAAAACCGAGATACAACCCCTACTGCAAATGAAATATCAGGGCGAGTATGGGTCAACTACATGAGACTTCTAACAAACTGCCTATACAAAGTAGGATCAGAAAGTGGAGTGGTACATGTGGAAGTAAGAGTAACCCTAGACTGAAAAGGAGATAGACTTGGCTTGCAATTAGCCATATCAAAGCACTGAAGAAGATCATGGGTGTACTTTTTCTGACTCAAATGAGTCCTTGAATTTTTATGAGAAATCTACAAACCAAGGAAATAATGCAATAACCCAAAATCTGTCATGTCAAATTGTGTAGAAAGAGCCCTTTAAATAGTCTGACTGTGGGAAGAAGAGCTTCTAGTAAGCAACAGATCATCAACATATAAGACAAATATCACAATATCCTCACCAACATGCTAGAGATACATTGTATGATTGGAGTGGCAACAAGCAAAACTAGTACATAGAAGAAAAAATCTATCTTCTCATACCAAGCCCGAGGGGCTTATTTGAGACCGTAGAGAGACCTTCTGAGCCTGCAAACAAGATAAGAATTCTGAACAAATCCAGTAGGTTGCTCCATGTATATTTACTCTTGTAAATCTTCATGTAAGAAGGCACTCTTCACTTCCATCTAGTATATGGGCCACCCCTGTTATACAACAATAACAAGTACAAGGCATACAAAATCCATCTTAGCAATGGGTGAAAAATTATTAGAGTAATCAATACCTTCAAGTTGTGAAAAAACCTTTACAACAAGATGAGTCTTATACTTTTCAATGGACCCATCAGCTACTTATTTGGTTCGGTATACCCACTTACACCTAACCATCTTTCTTCCTTTAGGAAGAGATACCAAAATCCCAAGTATGATTCTTCATAAAGGAAGAATACTCAGCTGCCATCTAATCATCCCACTCCTATATTCCATAAGCCTTTGAAAAAGATTGTGGATCCTCAGAAACTGCCTGACACAAAACTCCAGAACCTATAGAATGTGCGTGACGATGCCTAGTGGATGGAAGATCTTGTATGAAAGGTGTTTCCTTAGAAACTATAGTACAATCCCACTTAGGAATAGTGACAACATCAGTGGGAATAGGATCCTCAATGGCATTAATAACCTCCTCAAAGAAAGTATCATAAAGATGAGATGAAGGAGGCATGGAAGAAGATGAAAAATCATGAGGAGGAAGTGCTCATCAAACTGAACATTTGTTCAAAAAATAACGTCATGATTATCAGAATCTAGAATTCGATAAGCTCTCATGTCCTCATAATACCCTACAAAGATCAAGGGTTTGTTCTTATTCTCCAAATCTTTCATTTTCTTCTTTGACACAAAGACCCAAACATGGCTCCCAAAGACTCAAAAAAATGGGACATTTGACTTAGTGTTAGACCAAGCTTCCTCTATAATCAAATGCAAAAATACTATGTCTGGTGTGTGATTCTGAATATAGTTAGCACAATTAACTGCTTTTGCCCAGTAGATAGGAGGTAAATCTCTAGAATGCATCATATAGTTAACCATTTCCTACAAAGTTCTATTCTTCCATTCTGCTAAGTCATTCTGTTATGGAGTATGAAGAACATAATGTTGATGAATAATGCTTTGAGTTACCAAAAAATCAAAAAAATCATTTCTGAAGTACTCCCCCCATTATCAATGTGAAGGTTCTTTATACAACTAGAATATTGTTTCTCAATCAAAGCCTTGAAGACTTTGAAGTGTGAAAAAACATCACTTTTGTACTTGAGAAAATAAACTCAAGTACGCCTTGAAAATTTATCAATAATGGTAAATGCATACTTAGCTCCATTGAAAGAGGGGGTAGGAAAAACCATCAAGTCACTATGCACAAGCTCAAGTGGTGAAGAAACTCTCTTGAAAAAATTCTTAGGAAATGGATCTTGGTGTTGTTTCCCTAATACACAACCATGAGTAAAATCCCTCAAGAAAAGAAACTCTAGGAAGACCATCTACCATACCATGAAGTGCTTAACTCCTTCAAATATCTATAATCGAGATGTCCAAATATTTCATGCCAAAGCTTACTCTCTAAATCTGCATGATAAACCAATCCTTTCCCTATAGAAGAAGTGTCATCAAAACCATCAAAGTTATATAGTCTAGAACTATGATCAACAATACCCTGAGCAACCAAGTAAATGAGGCTCCAACAAAATTCATACTTCTGCTCCATGTGGTGTAAAAGTCACTATTTTTCCTTGACCAGAATGATAAATTTGATATACAGAAAGCAAATTTGTAGGTGATGTTGGGGAACATATAGTGTATTTTGGATACTACCACCATTAAGTTGTATATCACCTTTTCCATAAACAGAAAGAAAGGAAGAATCTCCAACCTCGATTTTGGAAGTAGTTTTCAAACTAGAGAAACAAAAGACTCCTTGGAAGAAGTCATGTGATGAGAAGTACCAAAATATATAATCCAACTGTCTGCAAGTGGTGACTGAGATCTTCCAAAAACATTAAGTGCTTTGCCATGCTGATTAGAAAAAGGTGGCAGTGGAGATATAAATTTTTTGTGTTGCTTGACTGCATCCTCTAAGGCTTGCATTCGCTTATAACACTTGTGTTCTTCACGATTACTACCCCCACAAAAAGGGAGTATGAACGGCTAGACTTATTCTTGGATTTAGAAGACTCCTTGGGTTTTGAGTTGTTTTCTTTGGGTTTAGGAGAATTTTGAGATGGAAAAGGTGTGGATTTGGTTTTACTGTTTTGTTTTCCCTTGCCCTTAGGATTAGATGCAACTAATGCCTTTTGAGAGGTGGAAGACTCAAGGTGATACAATTTATATTTTTCCCTAGTAATTATTTCATAAAATGTTTCTAAGTTAAGACATTTTGAATGTGTCACCTAAGGCATCCATGTTATAGAAAAAGGTAGAAGCACAATATTTGGAATGGTCCTCACAACTTGGATAGAATAAATTAAACACACTCTTCATCTTTCTTATCTCTTCCACTCCCCTTAAAATGTGTCAACAAATGCTTGAACTTGGTAAGATAGTTCTATAATTGTTGGAAAATCTTCAGGATTAAGAGAGGTGATCTCAATGTCAACTTGCATGGCTCTCATATGATCCACCTTACCAAATAAATCCTGCAATTTCTCCCAAATTTTGAAAGGAGAGTCACATTTTTCCAAATGAAATAAAAGGTACAGTCACTTACATAAGTTCCTATCAAACCCATACGTTTATCAAATTTATCACTGGTACTGAAATTTCTCATATTCTCTACATGAACACCTAGTTGTTTTGAAGAAGTTAAATCCCATAATCCTTTATGCTTACTTATTATTTCCATTCTTGGTTTCCATGTGTGGTAATTATGTGTTGTTAATGGCTCAACATGATCTAATGCAGAAGTAGATAAAGACTTCATCCTCAAAAAATCACCAAAAGAAATGCAAAAACTAAACAATGCAACAAGAGCCCCCTAGATTTCGGCACTTTATAATGAGTGTCGGTTACAATATGATACTTTATAATTATAGTGCAATTCTCAAAATAAATATTTTCAATGGAAAGAGCACAAAAAAACAAACACTTTTGAAAAAAATTGACACTCAAAATCGAGTTACCAATCAAAAGATACAAGTTTTTCAATATTATGCTCTACTATTTATTTTAGTTGCCACTAAAACATAAATAAAATGTTCTTGCCTTCAACACACAAAGAAAATGAAAGGGGGTTGGAGTTAAGCACCTACTAGTAGGAATAACAGGCTTTAAGCCCTCATATGACCAAGGGCTAAGGATTTCAATGGGTGAATAAAGTACCTAGGTGAACATGAGCTAAATTAAATACCTACTCTAACATTACATACACTAGTAATTTCATAGAAAGGAGGTGTAATGGATATGTTGATAGTATAATAGCGAGATATTTAGAGTTTTTGAAGCAGTTCTAAGATGCACTAAGGAGATATATATGACCTTTATAATAAGGAATCTATCAAGAGAAAATTGTGGATTATGTTGGTATGCGAACATCAATTACATCATCACCCATAATGGTATAAGGATTGTTATATATCAAGGTTTATAACTTACCACATAGGCCATGCCAACTAGCTAATGACTAATGTGTTTCTTAATTAAATGTAGATCAATAGATACATAAAATAAATTTGATGATAGACTGAGGAGGCATGTTTGAATCTTGTATATGGGGAACTAATTGGTCTAATAAGAGATATTACCCAAAAAAATGTAGATTTGGAGTGTTTTTTAGATCTATGAGTCATCCCTGAGCTTTGGTTCCCATTACTTGGGGTATGACCATAACCATTGTATATACACTATAAATGAAGATGATCATGTAGAGGCCATTAGTAGTGGTACTTTGAGTATTATATATGGTAAGAGTTTAATAACAGTGAAACCACCTTCACAAAGCTTTCACACTTGGTATTTTATTTTGAATAGGTGCGAGTCATCTCTAAATGTAGATTTTTCCTAAGATCAATCGTATGCATAATCCAATAAGAGTTACTCATGTTTTTTAAGTATTTATAAATATACTTCACTAAAATTTCATGATTACATTGTAATAAAACAAAACCAAAAAATACATGAGAAGGGCATGAACATGAGTACTTCAATTATTCAAAGAGTTTGAGAAAATCCTAAAAAATCCATTGCAATCATTGCATTTCATGAGGTCACTTGTTCGGAGGCCTTTTTTCATACATTCGTTGTGCCTTTTTTATGGTTCCACATTTTTCATACATATATAAAAGACATTTAAATGACAACATTCAACAAAATTCTCTTTCTATTTAAAGCTCCCATGGTTTTTGCACAATCCTAGAGTAAGCTAGGAAAAACACATTTGCTTCAAAGTTCCCAAAGCATTTTCAAATACCCATTTTTGTTCATGCACTACCAATATAGAAGTGTATAAGACAACATTTATTTAATGAATTGGTTTAAAGGGTATTAAATTCATCATAAGAATATCATTTTATACATATCCTGCAGCCATAAAGTTTTTCAAACCATAGTGTTTGGAGGTATTTTTTCAAAAAGTTCACGTATTTTGTATTCTTACATATTTTACAAGCATATCTATCAAGGCATTTGCAAGTAAAATAGCTTTAAAAAGTCCCCCTTTCCATATAATTTATTATATGTCCATACCTTCCTCTAAAGCTGCCATTTGACATATATGTTGAGAGTATATTGGAAAAGGTTATGGATTTTGGGTTTACACCTTTATATTACATTTACTTCAAAGTTTCTAAATCCTTTTGAAAAACATCTCCCACCCCCACAATTATGTGACACCTCTAACTATTTCTATGCTTAAAAAAAGCATACTTATAGGACCTGTCAAGGTTTATTTCCATTTTTTATTAAAGAGGGTTATACTTAGGTACTCTATATTCAAAGCTCATTTGTATGTAAAATCTTGTTTCTTCAATGTACATTAACTCATGTAGGATTTATCTTTTCGAAGGAAAATGATTATGAGTACTAAGGGCACCACATGGGGGATTTCCAAACCAAATCATCACCTATCATGTGAGTTCATATTAACGCTTTAAATATTAGTAAAAATCGACCCAACATATGGTCCCATATTAAGGGGTATAAGGGGTTAATTGTAAAAAAAAATTAAAAATATATTAGGGGTAGGGTATGTGAAGTAGTAGGGAAGAGGGAGGAGTAGTCATGTGATAGATGAACAAGGCTTGAATTCATGCAATTTTGAGTGTGTGTTTTTTCAAAATACCAAAATAATTATTAGAGAAAAGTATTAATAGCACTACATTAGTCTAAAAAATTAGGACATCCTTCATAGTGTCATTTGTTAACGTATGTTTCTTCTCATTTGATTCAATTTTGTTAGGAGAATGGACGTCATGAAGATTAATAAATTTATATGACAATAAAACAACGATGCATGACTCGTTACATTACTATAAAAAAGAAAGGATAAAAGATATAACAAACTACACAAGTTGAGGGTCTATACTTTGTTAAGCCCAATATGAATTTCATCAAAGTTTCAAATGGAAATATAATTATATTTTGTGAAACTATAAGATATTGAATCCGACATAATCAACTATAAGATATGTCACAAGGAAAATGAGTTATATATATATTAAAACAAGTGGTATTCTATAATTGAAAAGTTATATTGGGAGAGGAGGGTGTTAATAATAGAAGATTGATATAGATTTGGAAATAAGGGTAATTATTTATTATCCTACAAATGCATGTGATAGACCATAAATTTACATGGTGAATTTCCTATGGGACACCATTGAAGATTAGTTCAAGTTTGTTGAACATTATTGAAGCAATTCAATTATCATCTGAGATATTTTGAAACTCGTAAAGCCGAAAACCTTGAATAGATAATTTTGAGCCTTGGGAAAACATATTTTTAACCAAAACAAGATGAAAACCATTTTTCACGAGACTTCCCATTATTTAAGTCCATGTTTCAATAATAAACTGTGTTTATATTTTTATATTAATGGAAATAATGTGTGTGTGTGTGTGTGTCACTTTTTATAATTTTAAATATTTTTTTTATTATATTTAGATATCGTAACTAACTTAAGAATATATCTAAATATAACGAAAACGTATTTCAAATTATAAAAACAACTAATATTTTAGTTGTAAAAAACATTTTAAAATCCTAACTCAAATTAAATTTCATAAAATCAAATTTTTACATTAACTCAACATTAAATTAACACAATTATTTAATTTAATATTAATATGTTTATATACTATTATTTATATAACTGTAAAATTTGACTTAAAGAAATAATAAATTGGATAGGAACTTTACTCTAGTTTTTAAAAAATTGAAACCAATTGTTGAAACTAACAAAATTGTAAAATAATATTTATATCATTTTTAATATATATTTGTGAATAAATAAACAGAAATTCACAATTCATCATTATAATCATTCTTGCTAAATATAACAACTCATTCAAACTCAAGTATAGTTGTGCATTTGACTAAATATGTCAAATTGTCCAAAATGAGAAGCACATGTTTGAGAATAGAAAGGCTGTATTGCATCTCTGAGAATAGTAAGAAGCAACATTTGCCAACCTTTTTGTGCAAAGGAATTGTAATTTTATCTTGAAACTCCAAGAGCTATGGGGTCAGCCTTCAGGAAAGTGCCCAGGGAAAAAACGTTCTGAGTACGATTTGTTTTGCAACGTGAGTGGACACTATTTCTAGAGGAAAAAATGCTACTGTAGCCTGTTCAGAAATGACTTTGATTTGACTGTATGAGGAAATGACTGGCCATAATAAATGAAAGTACATGCTATAAGTGTTATCCAGTTGGAAAACTAGGGCTACGTCAATGTCTAATACTTATGTCAGAAAGGAGGAGAAGGAGAGGCTTTTTTAAATTTTTACCAAGTAAACTGGCTTGTCTATTGAACGCCAGGGTCCCATCGCAGCCGATTTAACCAACACCCGAGCGCCTGCCATGTTTTGATAATGCCCAGAAATATACAGCATCGTGTACCTAGTGTAAATCTTGCTATGGGTTCTTTACTGCTTCAAGAAAAACTTAAATAATCAACCAATTCTATGGGAAATGGCAATCGATTTAACGACTGAGATTCTTAACACCTAATTGCTCTAGGCTTCAACAAAAATTACTGTTTTCCAACGTTGTGGGAGGATACAGTACTGAAAAACAAAGCTTAATTTCATGGCTTAAGCCCAAATTCGCCGGATGATTTCAACGAAAAAACGAAGTTTGCAATCCATTTTTTCATTTTCTTGTTTCATTCCTGAGAATGGATCAGATGTTTAAGGTCGGAAAGTCGAAATATTTTGGAAAAAGACGAGCTTTGAACATTAAAATAGACGAGCTGTGGAGTATTCAAAAAGACGAGCTTTGAACTTCAAAATAGAGCAAAATACTAAAATAGACGCTGTGGAGTCTTACCTGGAAACAGTTACTCCACAGACGTTCATGAACAGGGATTAATATTGTCTTTTACAAAAACTATAATAATTTTATAAGAGATATAATATTTGCATGGTCCATAAGAATAGAGAGAAGAGATTTATGATTACTATCGGGTTGAGGGTTTTTAAGATCATCATTTTCATTCTCATACTGGTAATGAATATTCATGGAGTACGATCCGAAACTTTGATCTTAAAAACTCATACAGTTTTAATCAGAAACCTGATCTGTCTATAATATTTTTGTTATATAAGTTAAATTGCGTCTGTGTTTGAAGATGAAGATTTAAGAGCCGAATTTGCAGAAAAGAAGAGTAAAACAATGTATCTGCAGTAATGAACAATTGATTATTCGTGGCTAAATAACAAGAGATGAGCTTTAGCTTCAATTCAAACCGTGGTAATTACAAGTTCAAAATGTAGAGTTAAAACAGAAAGCAATTTGTGCCCTAAAAATGGCAGACGGTCATCATCGAGAGTGCCTCAGACGTTTATTGGAGACTGTTTAACTAAAGCTTCAAACTGAAGCCGGTTACATGTTAAACCGTAACAACAATTCTTGGAAAAACTTTGCCTGAAAGAGAATGATGACACGCTAACTTCATGTTTTTGGGTCGAATTAGGAAAACGTACCACGGTTTTTTGTTTTTTTCTTACGAATGCCTTACAATTTCGATGATTTGCAGTACTGTTTGAGGCCGAAAGCTGCTTACTTACAGCACCAGAGATCTGACGTCTGTTGTTCGAGTCTCACAAAGTGGAGTCATAAATAGACTGGCCGAACGGTCTGAGCGAGTGCATGTTTGTTGTGTCTTTGGAATTCAAACCCAAACCCCCTTGATGGCGACTGTGGGATAAATACTCCACAGCCGCAGAAGAATCCTCGTCTGCTCTTACTGCTGCCGGGGATTCCAACAGGCTGAACATCTGCTGCCCGCTTTCATGATCACTGTTCCCTACCATCCACTGAGAGCTTCCTCCGAGCTCTCTGGAACTGGATGCGCTCAGAGGCAGAAAGTTTTGAATAGAGGACGAAAACCCTTCTACATCGGACTTCTCTGATATAATGGGCTGCAGAATGTCCATGGGAGGCGAAGGCCTGTGATGCGAACCGCCGTATTCTGAAGAGGGTCTCAGCCATGGCAGCGCTAGCTCCAATCCGCTGTATTCCTGCGCCGCCACTTGCTGCTGTTGTGTCCTCTGGTTGCACAACCCCATAGACAAATTTGGGCCCTTTTGATTCTGAGAAGCATTTGGGTTGGGGTTACCATTCCCATTGGTAATGGCGTTAGGATTAGGGTTAATCTGTCCTTTGCTGTTCTGCTGCAGCATCAGTGGAAGAGACATTGCGCTCATTAAGGCTTGTGATTCTGTTCTCACAGGCGGCGCAACCTGTACACCTGCAGAAACGCCGCACACACCCACACGCGGTTGACTATACCAGAAATTGCTTAACATCCACATCTTGAAAAACATGTTTCCAAAGGACCAAAAAAAAAGATAAAAACTGGGTGCGATGAAGTATTTTGGCTCACCTCTTGTGGTGTCGCTGCTGCCTGATCCGTTTTTGTTGCTGTGGTCGTCTTCTTCAGCTTTGAGCGCCGCTGTTGGCGTGTCTGTAATGGAAGGCACCGGGTTTGGCTGCGGTTTTCGCCTCCGTCTGTTGTGATCAGCCAGACGCTTTCTGCAGCTCCGCTTCACCTCGTCGAACTCCGACAGCGCATGAAATCTGCGCATAAACACACAAAAACAAAATTCTAAGGGAATAAATACTTTCTGCATCACCAGGCCGCGTTACCATTAATGTCCAGGCCGCGTTACCAAGTAGTTCAACGAGACTGTAAAAGTACAGACCAAAAAAAAAAACAAATCTTCAACATGTTGTCTCCCTGAGAATAAAAAACAGAAAAATTGTTTAGCTTTAACGTCTCAAATCCTCCGTGTTGAATTTACAATCCTTTCTAATAAAAATCTTTCTAAACTAATAATTATAGACTGTGAAAGGTTGAAGATTGTTCACCATCTCATACTGAAGACGGAAAACAGAATTTTCTAGCTATAATATCCCAAATTCCTTCATAATTAATTTACAGTCTTTTCCCATAAAAGTCTTTCTGAAATAATTATAGACTGTCAAAGTTCAAAGATTGCATCACAATATTGTTCATTCAAAATATAATTAGAAGCAACAAAGTCGAAGAATTTTATTTCGATGTAGGCAAACCTAATATTTGTAAACCAAACGTAGATATTTTAATCTTCTGCACATATTTTAATATCCTACATATATTTTTATAATCTTCGCATATTTTTTTACAAAAATGTGAGATCCCGAGGATTTGTTAAATGTTGTAACCTAAAGCGTGGATCATCAAAGCTTTCCGTTTCCAAAATTTTCCACCAATTCATGCTTCCAACAAATTATGGACTCTAAAAGCTCAACGCACAGGCAAGGCTAATGTTTTGACGGAGCGAGCGAAAAATATGAACATATACAAGGCGACTGTTTTAGGCGTTGAATGTATATACAATGAATATATGTTTGTATACCTGCTGCACTGCTGGCAGAAACGCTGGTGAACGCCTCCGGTGATAACTGTGGGGGCTTTGGAATGGAATTCGCAGACTTTGTGGCGGCGATGGTAGTGCTTAGCATTGCTCAAATCCGCCTTGCAGCCCTCGGCTTGACAGCGGGGAACTTGCGAGGAGGGAGGAATTGCACGGGAGCGCTTGTAAAGCCTACTAACAGCAGAATCCTCGGAGGAAAAATAAGTTCTGTGGCCCAGATTCAGCATTGTCGCCTGGTACTCCAGGTCCTCCCTTTTCACGATATCATGAAACACGGCGCTAGGAGCGCCTCCGCCTTGCTTGTGGTGGTTGTGGTGATTCTGCATGCTCATCATTTGCGCCAATTGAGATCTGGAATCGCAGCCTCCGTAGGCGAAAGCGGGCATTTCTGAATAGAGTAAGCTCGGGTGGAAGGAAGAAGACGAAGAAACTGTGGGAAGTCCGGTGTTCGAGTCCCCGAAGGAGCGCATCCCGGAGGAATTCAGTAAGCCCAGAGCATGATTCTGGTGGTGTTGCCCAGGGAAGCCCAACCCCATGCCGTTGTATTGACGAAAGCTCGCCATTTGAGGCGGCATTATAGGGGGCTTTTGCTCGTCCGAATCGGACTGCTCGTGGTGGTGGTGGTGGTGGTGGTGGCGGTGGTGGTGGTGAGATAAAAGCAAAGGATTGTTGTTCACAGCTGCTGCAGTGTTATCCCAATCCCAGTCAGGACGGCCATGAAACTGCCGCGCGGTTTCGAGCCCAACAGACATGGCTGTAGCAGGCGCAGGAGGATTGTCCCAACTCTCGCACACCCAACTGCTATCTTCACCTCTCTCCTCGGACGAACAGCTCACAGAAGGGTTCATCACATTCACACACACAATAATTCTTCCCTTTCTACCGCACGTACAGTCAAAGGGATTCGATCCCGAGACCCCGCGGGCAACACAGCACACATTCTTGCCCGCTGCTGCGACTCATCATTGCGAGGCGCATGCTTTGGCAGCCACAAGGTATGCGGATCGAATCGCAATCAATAAAAACACAAAAACACCCACCCCTTCCAACTCTTCTTCTGAACGACCCCTTTTAAGCTCGTCCTTGTACAAGCAGCAGCAGCAGCATTCCAGTCCAGTCAGCTGGAAACTAAACTCCCGACCCCTTTATCAATCGCTACAAACCCCATGGCACACGTCAGCGACCCCGACACGTGTACGCGCTGGTTCCTGTTCGTAAACATTGAACAGGGTCTCCTTCAAACTCAAAATTTTACCAAAGTGAAGGGGTGAATGTTTTTCCTCCTTTAATCTTTATCGCCTTCTTTTCTAAGAGGATTTTGTCAGATAGTGTTCTGCCAAAGGCTGCCAACGACGGCGACGTGGTACGTTCGGGTGGGGGATGTGTGTGAAATTGTTCTCTTTTTTTACTTAAATGTAAAAAACATTATATATATATATATATATATATATATGAGAGTCGGAACCAACTAGTCTAAACTTAACGGATACTTTTGTCCAATTTATTTCGTCTTAGTAAACGGGTGAATCCCACATTTTACCCGTTGTTGACAAATTTTCCCCCTTTGGTAAATACTATCAACTTTAACTAAAGCCTGGGCAACTATAGCAGTACTTGTATAGTATTTCTCTGTCCCGGTTATATTGGGGTTGCACCGTCCTCTATAGACAACTAATTTAATATTTTATGTATTGTCTCCGAAAAGACGGTATTGCCCATGAATGCTAACTCCCAACATTAAAAGGTGCAAATCCCTTCTTACCAAGTATAGAATCACTTTTACAAACATCATGGTAAGTATAGAGTGTGGAGCCTATGTGTGTAACATAGTTTTTTAGTGTCACAACTAAAATCTATTTATATTTTTAATTGAGATTTTATTAGTCAAATTTCAAATATTTTCTTATTGACTCTAATTTTTGTGTTATGAATTAAATAATTGTAGACTTGAGGAAATGATATTAATTTTAAACATCAAAGGCACCATGAGGAGTTAATGATAACAATTTTAAACATATGTATCAAATCCTGGTTGTAATTCTAATCAAATGTAAAATAAAGAAAATGGCAATCATGATTGCCTCCTTCTTATACATTCTTGGGTTTATTTGAGGGAATATGAGAATTAGAATAACGTGTGGTTCGAGAAAAAAAAAGGGCTCCAATTTCGAGCATACAACTAAGATATCATAAATTTTATTGATTTCTAAAATTAAAAAGAAAAACTTTTAAGTGACAGTTAAATGAATGTCAAATTTAAAGCGAATATTACTAACTAACAGTCAAATGTGCGTCAAAGTTAATATTGGCACTAATTATTTGTGTGCATGGCCATTACAATCCCTACCACTATCCTTGGTTGCCATCGTAGAATTCCTGTCAATACAATAACACTTAAATAAGCAACTATACATTTGGTTATATGTAGTGAAGCATGTGGTCACAAAGATTTCCTCCAAGATTGCACTATTTGCTCAACTTGTTAGGTGGATATGGTCACAATAAATACTAAGAAATGTTAACTCACAGTAAAAGAACATTTTCCTAACGAAAAAAAACTTTTGTAAATTTTGTAACTCCAAAGACACATTCAAAAAATCATGTTTTCTGTAACATATCTTATTTATGTAATTTTTTATAAATTAAACAATTTTTAATCATATCTTAACATTTATTTTAAAAAATTAAAATTTTTAATATATTAATACTTGTTATTTCTATAAAATATTTTTTAAATTGACACAACCAAAAGTACCACCCTCCGTGCCCCTCATGTGGGAGACAACTTAGACTATAAAATATTAACTAATATTAACCAATCTTCTTGCTAAACATAAAAGGAGAGGTTCTTAATAAAATAATCACGTTAATTTGTATAAAATGATTTCCAAAATAAAGATCTATAAAGAAAAGAAAGCCGAATAGTCATCAACAATGGGGAAGATAAAGATTGTTTAAAAATCATAAAATTAGAGTGTAAGATTTTGCCATTAAAATCATTCAACATGGTTTTAAATAGCAACCCTTAAATGAATCATATTTAATAAGAGTTTCACAAATATAAATAACTCCGTATATTGATATTTAAAACAGGAAAATAAATATTATTAATATATTTATTGAAATACATTGATATTTAAGGTTTTATTTTATATACTTTATATTACATTGATTGATAATTATATTTTATTTTATTTTACATTTTATTAAGTAATAATAAATATTATCAATTTAATTATATTATCGTGTTTTATTTTTGATGAAAATGGGTGTCAAATTCTTCTATGTTGTCAAGGTATTACTAGTTTCTAATTCATTTTTCCAAAAAAAATAAAAATTAAGTGACAATCAAATGAACATCAAATTTAAATTTGAAATTCCTCTACAATGGTAAAATAAAAGTCAAATTTAATATCAAACATTGAAATTTTATGGTCACACGATCACACCCCACCCCTATTGCCATTATTGTCATTAACATAACACTTATTGGCATATTTATATTTAATTCATAAATAAGCTAATTTTTATATAGGGTTCATGTTATTTATATAATATTTTGGATTTTGTCAAGGTGTATTTTTATGTTTACAAACAATCTATAAAGGTGTATAGTGTGGTCTAGTAGTGGTAGTAGGTTAATTTTATTGAATTGTTAGTAACTAATTATAGTCTTAAATTTGACACTTATTTGACCATCACTAACAAGTTTTTCTTATTTTCTTGTAGAAGTCAATCTAAAAATTGTATTATCTTAGTTATAAGATTGAGATTGGAGACACTTTTTTTTAAGTAAAATATTTTCTCAAGCTTTACACATTGTTGTCCCTAAAATTATACCATTTGTCATCAATCAATGAAAGATTATTAAAAAGACAATAAATTTAATAATTATGGTATACAAAAAAATTCAAAATCAGAACATTGAAATTGATATTTCTATATATTTTTCATATAAATATATGTTAAATATATATGCTAGGTAGATAATATTTCAGATAATTACATAATTGTATCTTAATGGCGATGAATTGTTCCACATTTTGTTCATCTTGAATGTAATGCATTCATTCGTTTAAAAAATACAATTATATATGCATTAACCTTTAATATTTTCAAAAAAATTTATCTGTACCGTACAACTTTATATAACTATATTTCATGCTATTTTTAGTGATCCATCTATCCCGAGTGATATGAGAGTGGTGGGGACCCTCACGATCATCTGAAATACATCTTTAGGCTTTGACAAATTTCTATCAAGTTTATCATATTTATTATTACATAATAATTGATAATGATGGTCCTATATTAAATAATAATATGAATGAGTAACAATAGTTTGTTTTAGATAATTTTTTACATAGTACTCAATATTTCGTTTAAACCATTCACATTTATCTTTTCTTTTTTCTCTTTTGAATAATAATAAGTGTTATTACAAATATTTTATCTTATATAATTGAATTTAATTTCATCTTAGATTAATTATGGCACATTTAATGTCTTTAATTATTTATTTGGAATAGTGTTTTCATTCATCCTTAATAACTATCGATATACTAGGAGAACTTGGTTGCCTCGTTTACTTTGAATTGTCTCACCAAATTGATTCCATTGTTTCGTCTAAACATGAAATTCAAAATAATAAACATCAATTATAGTTGCTTTCCACTATTGTGCTTCATTATCTCGTACTGATTTTCCAAAGAATGTGATTGGAGAAGGCCCCAATGATTCATCAAATGCGACATAATAACACCATAATTTTAATGTCTTAATCCCTAAAAAAAGGTATGCAAAGGCATATAAGAGAAGTACATCTTTAACAATGCTCGCTCTTTCATTATTGCATTATGAAAAAGATGAGCAATGCAATAGTGTACAACATTATGAAAAGAATATAGACATTCAATAACACAACCACTTAAATAAGTAATTTGGTCAAAAAGTTGTTGACATGTTACAACATTATGTATATTTAACAACACGACGACCAAACAAAATAATTACATCTAATTAATATTTATATTTTAATCATATAATTTATTTTTTATTACCAAACAATTGTTGGAAGGTCATTAGGATCTAAGCCTATCAAATGTAAATATTTTTGTAAGTGTAAAATTTTATGTAATGTAGATGATTGTATATCATTTTGTATGAAAGAAAAAGATGAAATAGATAAAAAAAAGAATGTACAACAATCCTATAGTAATAAAAAAAATTATATAATAATCTATTAGAGTGATCAAGAGTCATGTGGAACTCTATAAAATGTATATGAGACTGTGTGAAAAGGATTGGCTCAAAAGAATTGATAAAAAGTCATTGTGTATTTGATTCACTACGTAATTGAAGTATTTATTTCCTGATCTTTATGTATTTCTTTTGTGTTTTATACATAGTTCTCGGGTATTAGTTGAGTTGGATAATTGCATGTATATTCTTTTATATCTGTCATGCCCCTAAGTTGTGCATAATAAATAATAATTGGAGTCCTATAATGTAATATTATTGTGTACATTGGTTTGTATTGTTACACAATGAGATATTATTGAAGTTACACTCTACGAGAAGAAGTAAAATGAGAAGACTACAACAATAGGATGTCGTGAGGAGGAAATCCAGGGATCTCTTTTAACAATGGTTACATTTTTGGGATCTAAAAATGTTGAGATGGATACCAGAACAAAGAAACAAAAAATGGTTAGGTGAAAAGATGGAGTAGTTTGTAGAAGAAAAAGTAATTAGAATACAAATCCTTGCGAAATTAGTGGTGAAAGAACACATATATATGGATATCAATGAAATTTTTAGTGCAAGTTTCCCAAGTTATTACTAACATGGTTATCAAAGCTAGAACACTATTGTTTATGTACTAAAGAAAATAAAGAGTTCAAGTGGAATGAGGATAAACTACAAACATTGCAAGTTAAATGCTGTGAGGACCCAAATTGTAGACTATTGGGTGTAGACCGTGATATTTCTATTAAGATTTATAATTCTTTTGACTCTACACATGACAGATTTGTTAGCGGATAAGATGAAAAATTCTTGTAACATTACCTGTACTAATAAAAAATGTTGGTGGTGTAAAATACCATGGTGTTGATTCTGTATGACATGGAGTAGTCTACTATCGAGTGTGGGGATGTGATTCTAGGGAACTAGAAATAAAGAGGAAATGGCCTAATGGAATAAGGCCTGCAAAGAGGCCTTAAAAAAGTCAAAAAGAAGGAAAGATGAAGATAATCAAGCTTCAATGAGGGTTGAGGCATCACAAGAAAGATGGAGCATCAAGCTCCATAAACAAATAACATAAGCTTGTTGCAGGCGAGAGTAAAGTAAAAAAATCGTGAAATGAGGGGAGAAAGCAACCACCATTGGAAAATGAAGTCTCCAAGGTAATAGGGGAACCAAGCGAACAAAAAGGAGAGTGAGAAGAAGAAGAGACAAACACAAAAACAGAGAGATACTTAGTGACCAAAAAAGAGGAAGAGACTGCAAAAATCTTCGTGTAGTGAGTTTTTCACGAAGCAGTTAAATCTATAAGAGGTTTATAATTGAAAGGAAGAAACATTGGTTATAAATCTGATGTATAATAAATACAGAAAAAATCAAGGAATTTTCCCACACATTAGGAATTACATCCCCCACACCATTACAAGAATAAATAGTGTTGAAAGGTTTGAGTGATGAGAAATTCTAGGAGATTTGGAGTGATATTTAAATAAGATTGATTAGAGACATAAAAGGTGGAAATAAAAGAAAGGAAACCATTATTCAAACTAAGATCTATCCATACTAAAACATGCATAGACTTTACAAATCCACAACCACATATCATTGGCCTCTAACTTACTATTGTCACCCACACGCAAGATTCTCCAAGTTCGCCTAGAACCCAGAATATATGAGGCAGAAGTGTATAGGAACTTACATCAATCTTTCATCACATGACAACGATATAATGTAGTTCTATATAATTATTGATAGTACATGTCTTTCTTATCTATTTCACATAAGATTTTATTTTACACAAGAGTTGTATATTTTACATGAATCTTATTTTGAGTGCCTCTTGCAGTATGCTAATGTAATAATGCTCTATGTTTTATTTTTCACACATCTTTCATTATGCAAGAGTGTCAATAATGTGTGTGGAATTATTGGTTAATACATAAGGATTGTCAAGATCTATTGTTTGTAAGATTTCTATAGTACTTTATCAAGGATTGCATTTGCTTTTAGAATTTATACCCTAGTTCTATAGATAAAAAGAACCATCGAATCAATAGCACAATGTTTCATCACTTAGCATAAATGAGGATGAATTCAGTATAGTACATACATAAATCACAAGTTTTATGCATGGTAGCATGTCAATATTTTCTAAGAGCTCTCATGTTAACAATATTTCCTCTAATCAATGTCAAACATCTACCCTTATAATTCTAATATAATTAGAGCTATATTGAGATAACATGCAAGGATTTAGTGAATCAATTCAAAGAACATTCTTATGTGTGATGGTGCGAACATTGCACATAACTTGTAGACTTTAAATATGACATTATTATATGATGTGACATGAATTTTATCTAATCATAATTGTAACTGTTAAGCCAACTCAATTTACATCAAGTTATGATTAGATCCTATCTTAAATAGAGTATTGGGATGAATGGTAGTGTCATATGGCTTACTTAAAGATTTGAGGTGTTATTTTAAGTAGGTGGTTATTGCATTTCATAATCATTTCACTACTCTTGTGTTAGATATGAATGTAATTGATAATATTACTTTGACTGGTCAGTTCACTGTAAAGATTACAAGTTAACAAGAAGATATCTTAGGATCCAATTTTTTTTAACATCTAACTTATGTTTAAACACTTAAATTTAGAAATTTACCCTTTTTACACTGCTAATTGTGATTGTGCTCCTTTTCTAAGAAATAAAATACTACACGAGTAAAATTCAAATTCACAAGGAGTTATACTAAGAACGATGGTTGTCACTAGAATCAATATGCATTACCCATTCCAACTAAACCACACTGCTATAGACACATCTAAATTTTAATTTTGGATGATTGAAAGGGAATGAAGTAAACTCATGCTTCCACCATACTCATAATACTTTACAATTCTTAAAAGGGAAGCAAGGATATTAATGCCCCATACTTGATTATATTTGAATTTTGAAATAGAAACGTGCGTCATAGAATATTTTAAAACTATATTTGTAAATAAAAATTGAAGCATTAAAATAACATCATATGACCTATATTTGTAAGAAAATTGCATTATACTGTATTTAATTAATTACCATTGTGCATGATTCACTATTTGAAGTATTTTACATTTCATATTTTTTGGAAAATTCTAAAATTGATTATCTAAACTGCATTGTATAGAATGTTAGGACCCTTTGTTCTACATTTATTTTTATAATCTTGTTATCATAAATTATATGGATGCATATAATTTGTAATTGACCCCTTGAGATATTATAAATAATCCCGCATCCAAGGGAATTAGTAGTTTTCTTGAGTAGAACTAGTAATAATGAGATACATAAGCTAGTGAAGAGCATCCACAAATTGTATTGTATTGAGTTTTCTTAAAATAGGTTGTCCCCTCAAAGTGGTATGTGATCTTGTAATGTGATACATACATACATACATACATACATATATATATAATTGGTAACTAGTTTTTTGAAAGGGACTATACCTGTTGGGCCCCAAAATATTGTCTAAGTAAAAGAAGGCGTGTGGGGATGCTGGACCTATTTGAAGAAGGGCGGGTGGGTTGAAGGCACGTAGGGCAAGGTTCTAGTAGGGTTTAGCAGAACACATGACACATGCGTGTAAGATAAGTTGGGTTTTTGGGACTTAGCCATATTCAAAGTTTCAAACAACACATAAGGAAAACATGACCCGTCTAGCATACAGAGTGGATAAGGTGCCAGACTGACAGTTGTAGGATCAAGAATGGAATATTCCATGCATGTGATGGAAGGATCCAGAAAGACATCATTACAAAGAGTGGAGAGTTCATATCAGAGGAGGCATGCTCTATGGGAGGACCACTTAGACACTTGGTGACCGATCTGTTACCTCAGAAGGCATGGTAGTGAAGGTAAAAAGCTATATTTATAGATGTTTGAGTAGTAGAAGGCAGTGGCAGTAGTGGTGGAAGAGAGGAAAAGCTCTACAGAAATATTATGAATGATTATATGGGTTGGGATTAGAGGAAATATAGGAGAGATGACATGTTTAGAGGGATGGGTATGTGTTTATCCTTGTAATATGAAGGATGTAGCTTAGTTTCTGATGCATGACCTTGCTCTGCATTATTATATTGGTATATTATGGCCTCAATGTGTTTCGCTCGGAATGTTTCAGCTACTGGGAATAGAGTTCTTCTATCCTTTCATCCCTTTTAGAAACAGATGAGGTTAGGGTTAGGAGGAATACCTGTTGAATGTCGAGATGGTGTGCGCGTACCGTAGAGAAAGATCAGGTTGACTGCAGAGAACTCCTTTTTGTCTTGGAAGGACTACCTGCAAATAAGAACACAAGACCACAAGATTTTGATTAAACAATAAATGAGGGAAACTGCCTTGGGCCCAGGAAATATAAAACTTCCTTTCGAAGGTGGTCAGTTCCCCTGCCTATATGAATTAACACAAAAGACTACAAAATATCAATTAAATTGTTTTCGTTGAACTGGGTAGGGGAAAGGCTGGTTTTCTGGTTTTGATCACCGATGTCGGTTACTGATAACCGATGCCGGTTACTGATAACCGATGCCGGTGGGTTCTAGGATCTTCTTAGTAGCTATGGTGTTTTGTAAGGCTGGTTTATGGATGATATTAGGAAATGGGATGATTACAAGAAAAAGAATAACAGTTAGATGCAATGACACGTTGGGTAGTAGATTCAAAGACGGATTTAGGAGGACTGAAATTCACAGAAGCATAAGAAATGTTATAACAGAGGACATGCAAGATGTGACTTACTAGTTTTTGGACAAAGATGCAAGTTGATCTCCTTGGTTGTAAACACTTCTGGTATTTCCACTCGTCTCTGCTCTTGTCAAGTGAAGATCTGGACTCTGTTCCTCGCTCGCAATGCTCTCTGTTGATCTAAAAATCCTTTGACTGATCTCCAAAAATGAAATTCCGATCCGTTGTTTTTGGTTTGGGGAGCCCCATTTACAAGGAACCGATGGCGGTTACGTAACCGACGGCGAGTCGAGTAGGAACCGGCATCGGTAAGGAAAAAGTAGGCTATTTTTAGTAAAATAGCCCACCTTCCCTGCTTTTCTCTCGAGAGATTAGCTGCGGGCTTGGTCAAGTGGCTAGAAAGGTCGGCTTTGGGTGCGAGTAAGGAGGCATTAGTTATGGATGTGAGTCTAGACCAAGTCATGGGTCTTAATTAGGTTAGTTTAGGGTTAGGGCTAGGTCATGATGAAGGTGGCAAAGTGACGGTGGCGGGTAAGGTGATGTGGATTTATCAATTATAAGGTAATTAATAAATAATTGTGTAAGGTTTAGGTAATGAGGTTAGGTTGCGAAATGGGATGCGGGTCACAAGGGGTCGTAAGACACGAATTTGGTGTCTACATTAGCCCCTTATTGTCGTGTAGCTTGTCGTGTAGCTTGTCTTGTAAAGCTGCTACGGACAATAATATGAAGTGGTTACCCCTGTTAAGGGTATAGGTAATCCCCCTCAAATCTATCACAGATTGAGGGTAGCGTGAAATCATGGATAGAGTTGATAAAGGGTAAATGGTGTTGAGATGATGGTGAGATGGTGGGGTAGGTCCAAAGAAGCAGACACATGTTGAAATGCAGTAGTATGCAACCAGGGTACATGATTTGACAAGCAAACCAACAATGTGTAGGAAAAGGTTGATAGTTTATCCAAACAAGGGTGATATAATCCTGGTATCCAAGGCTATAGGAAGTAGCTCCAAGGTATATAACAGGTGAGGTACAAGAACATTTAGGCATGTTCGGCTAGTACCAAATGGTTGGTTTGGTTGAGATAAACGTCACGGTCTAGGTCTAGGCAAAGTCGGTCGACATATCAAGTCAAGGACCCTAATCATGCTAAAACACGAACAAGTGAGCTCGATTGAACAAAAGGTACATGATGGATGGATATAAATAAAAACGTTGATTGTGGGTATGGTATTGAAGTGATACGGCCTTAGGTCAGGCCAAGTGGTTGGGCGGTGGCCCTGGGTCAGGTTCATAAGGGTAGAGTGAGGCCTTGGGTCTGGCCAAATGGTTAGGGCGAGACCTTAGGTCGGGGCCGGATGGGTAGGGCGAGGCCTTGGGTCATGCTTAATGGGTAGGTTGAGGCCTTGGGTCGGGGCCAAATTGGTAGGGCGAGGCCTTGGGTCGGGCCGAATAGGTAATAGTCCAAATTAGTAGGGCGAGGCCTTGGGGTCGGGCCAAATAGGTAGGGTGAGGCCTTGGGTCGGGCCAAATAGGTAGGGCGATTGGTAGGTAGGGCGAGGCCTTGGGTCGGGCCAAATAGGCCAAAATGGTAGGGCGAGGCCTTGGGTCGGGCCGAATAGGTAAATAGGTAGGTTGAGGCCTTCGGGTCGGGCCAAATAGGTAGGTTGAGGCCTTGGGTCGGGCCAATTGGTAGGTTGAGGCCTTAAGATTGGTAGGTTGAACAAATGGTGTGGGTCAGCAAGGCCTTGGGTGGCCAAATATAGGGTGAGGCCTTGATATAGGTGGTGGGTCAGGCCAAAAAGGTCAGGCCAAATGGTGAGGGCAAGGCCTTGGGTAAATAGGCCTTGGGTCGGGCGAATAGGTAGGTTGAGGCCTTGGGTCGGGCTCCGAATAGGTAAGTTGGGGTCGGGAAAGTTGGGTAGAGAACCGATGTCGATTCAAAGAATGGGGTGAAAGTTGGGTAGAGCCGATGTGACCTATGACCGATATCGGTTAAGGGACCGATACCGGTTCCTTAGGGCAAAATGAAACCGATATCAGTGAAAGGTGAAAAACCTATAAAAAGAAAAATACGGCTTGTCATTGTCACTTTTGTTATTTGCAAACCAAATCGACTTGTCTGACGTGGAGAGTTGGGATTAGAGGCTTGATTGAGTGAGGTGGAGCGATTGTATTGGCGGAGAGAGTTGATAGTGGGCCCGATTAAGGAGGAGGTAGCATTTGATTGGCCAGGGACGTAGCAGATCAGGATTGGAGCCATGGCACAGGTAGGAGGAGCTGGGAGGGGCTGGACGAGCTGGACCCGCCACCACCCATCCCACCACGATGACGTGTCGTCATTCGGGTAGATTCGAAACTCTTTAATTTGGTGATTTGGTTGTATTATGCTAAATTGGGGGTTTAGGTAGGAATTAACCTTTTTTAGGAAATAATGAGAAAAATGGAAATGATTTGAAAAAGGGAGAGGGTAGATAGGCTAGATAGGCTAAGGTGGGTAGGTGGGTAAGTTTTTTAGGGTATTTGGGGTGGGTAGATGGGTAGAAATAGGTAAAAAATGGGTTTTGGGGGGCTGCGCGGGGGTTCGGCTCCTGGAAGGGGACAGTGACCGATGTCGGTCACTAAGCGAACGGCATCAGTCACAAAATTGTAGGGAAAGGGACTCTTGTTGGTGACCGGCGTCAGTCAGGTATCGGCCGGCATCGGTGGCTTGGTGGGTTTTGGGGTTATTGGGTTGGGTTTTGGGTTTTGGGTTGGGTGTGAGGTGGAGGTGGGAGAAGGGTTTGGTGAAGGGTTAGGTTAGTGGGTTTTTGGGGTTGGGGTGTAGGGTTGTGGGGGGTGTGGGTTGGAGATTGGGTTTTGGGTTTTTGGGCTTTTGGGTTGGGGTTTGAGGTGGAGGTGGGAGAGAGGGTTTGGGTGTAGGGGTCGGGGGGAGAGTTTTTTTTTTTGGGTCGGGTTGTGGGTCGGTGTGGGTGTTGGGTTGGGGGTTGGGTTAGGGGTGGAGAAGGGTTTGGTGTAGGGTTGGGTTGCATGTGTTTTGTTGGGGTTTTATTTTTGTTGGTTTTGGGTGGGATGGTTTTGGGTTTTTAGGGTGGTAGGTTGCTAGAGGGGGGTGGGAGAGAGTCGGGGTATGGTCGGGGGGATATAAAAGGGTGTTTAGATGATAAAGTAGATGTTGTAATAAAGAGTAGGTATAAGGATGTGGGTTGGTTTTGTAGGCACGTCAACAGTTGACGATGCGGGATAGGATGCCCCCGCTATTGGTGCGAATGAGACCACATGTATCTGCGGCACATTGGGCCATCATGCGCGAGGTGGGACTCGGTGGAGTCCAGAGGTACAGAGCAATAGAGAGAGATCACAACCTGATGGTCGCCCTCATCGAGAGATGGGATCCGGCGACTAATGTGTTCCATCTCCCCGACTAGGGAGATGACCGTCACATTAGAGGATGTGTATCGCATCCTTCGGTTACCTAGCAAGGGAGATGCAGTCTTCCAGGTAGATTCAGAGACTACCTATGGATAGCATTACTGCAGGTTTTTGGGGATGCAGCCGCGCTACTGACCTACCATAGCGCGAGTATCAGGTACGGTGACATGTACCGTGCGCATCGACATGAGACACGACTGGCTGTGTTGATGATGGTTGGGATCACCTGCTTCACCCTCACGGGACTCAGAGGGAGGCCGCTTCCCACGAGCATTGATGGGGGGTGCTGCTAGAGAATGGTGGAGGAGCACACCTGTTACGCCTGGGCACCAGTATATCTGGTGTAATTATATAGGGAGCTATGGGGGCTATCGCCGGAGGAGGCGATTTGGTATTTGTTCTACATTTTTGTTACATTGTTGGGCATACGGGCACATCGTATGCATCAGGCCAGTATGGTTACCCCCAGTAGCCAGGGCCATAGGTCATATACTGATATGGCTTTCAGAGGTGGTTGGGGGGTCGTGGGCCAGCCATGAGTAGTTATGGCAGGTCGGGATGTGGCATACTATAGACATTTTGCTAGAGGGCCTTACAGCAGTAGATATTGTATGGAGACCCTACAGAGGTCACCATCCTGGCAGAGGAGCCCGCGTATAGCTGCGCCTGATCCAGTACACATTCTAGATAGCAAGACGGAGGCCGGGAGAGTACGAGAGGCTACCCCTAGAGAGGGTACGCAGGTAGATGGGGCTGCGACAGGATGAGCCACCTCCCGTTCCCTCAGTACAGGAGAGATGATGTAGAGGCCCCCACTACCTGCACCACAGCCTTTGGATCCGGATTGGGTAGCAGAGAGGCCAGTAGGTGAGGGTGTAGATGATGCTGGGAGTGCACAGGAGCATATAGGGGTGTGGTGGGCTGGGCAGAGAGCAGCCAGGATAGTACCGCCTGCACAGCCAGACTTGGCTGTAGTGATAGGAGAGAGAGATCAGCTCAGGGGTCAGGTGCAGCTCTTACAGGGGTAGCTAGCTACAGCACAGGCACAGATAGGTGTCTTACAGGGGCAGCTAGCCCAGGCTCAGGCACAGGCACAGGCAGCACCACCACCAGCACCACAACCATAGGTGCAGGTACAGGTACAAGCAGCAGCACAGGTACCGAACACCACCACCAGTAGTGGTACAGCCACAGCCCTAGGCACAGGTACAGGTACAGGTACCACAGCCACAGGCAACCACCAGCGGCACCAGCACAGGCACAGGGGGCACTGGTAGTAGGTTGTCAGGGGGACCAGCCCCAGTACCTACAGTGGCTCGAGATCATTACATGGAGGTTAGAGCGGAGGCCCGATACTTATCAGAATATTCTTGATGGTATCGGGGGCTGATTATCATCCCTATGCGGCACATAGAGCAGAGACCTCTCGGAGCCAGAGGTCTCAGGGAGGTACAGGCACAGCTGGTGGGTCCATCACAGGCAGGAGGCAAGAGGCACCACAGGGACCAGTGGGGGAGAGGTGCCGAGGGGCGGTACGGAGAGGTGAGGGATCCCAGACATGGTTTTTGTATTTAGAGATGGGCACCGATCTGCGAACTGGGTGTATTGATAGAGGCCTGCGTGCCTATGTAATATTCATGTATTCATTTATTCATTTATTGTATACTGGCCTGCGAGCCGAGTAGGGGGTTGTATAGTGGATACCGGCCTGCGAGCTGAGTATATATCTATTGTTGATACGAGGGGACCGGCCTGCGTGCCGAGTTGAGATTTTTTGACAGTTATTGCGGCCTGCGTGCCGGCTTTGGTGGATTATGAGATCACAGAGGCCGCGATGTAGGGAACATTGTATTTTTTGAAAATTTGTATATATAGAGAGATGATGTTTTGATCCACATGCAGTGTTCAAAATGTGTTTAAATATTTTGTTAATGGTTGGTAATAATATATAATGTATGATAAGTTTTAGTTGACATGTTGATAGATGGATGATGTTGATGTTTTTGTTTTTTTGCACGTATATATGAAAAGACAGGTTATGTGATGAATTGTTGGTTTTGTGACAGTGTGATATATGTAACTGATGAGTTGGATCCAAATGATGTATAGATTGATAGTTGCTTGATATCCGTAGTTGATGGTTTGTGTATTTGTATAAAATAAATGATGTTAATGAAAGTGTAATGCTATATGTGGTGGATGAATAAATGTGGTAAATTGTGTTGTTTATGTAGGAAAAGAGGCAGGCGTACGACAAAAATTTAGGTGAGAAATGAAGAAAAAGAACGCTGTTGAGAAAAGATAGGTGTGTAACTCGATATCGGTTAGGGAACCGATATCGGTAGCTGATAGACCGATATCGGTTAAGTAACCGATACCAGTTATTATAGGTATGAGCTTTTCTAAAAATAGAAAAGCTAGGGTGGCAACTTAAGTTTTAATTTTAGAGCCATTGCAAGAGGTTAAATACGCGAATGCGATGCTTTTTGGACGACTGAGACAGGTATTTACATGAGACATTTGAGTGATAAGGAGAAGAGAGACAGGGAATTTGTATGAGAGATTTGGGTGATAAAAAAACAAGAGACTGGGAAGGTGAATGTGATCAGAGATTCAGAAAGTAGAAAGGAGAATTTGAAAAGAGTGGTGATCATGGCAGAACGAGGAGAAGCATCTAGCAGGCAGGGACAAGAGAGAAGACAAGGGCCACCTCAAGCTACTGCAACCCCAGAGGTAAATATTTTGGTTGTGATTTGATTTTTGCATGTGTTATGAATAAGAGATTAAGTGGGTAGATATGAAGAAGAAAACATGATAGCAAGGGTTATAGGTGAGGTAAGTGTTACATGGTAGGTAATCAAGGGTTTTGGGTATGTCTGTGTATACAGAGAGGAATAAACGAGCAATTTATTGTCATAGGTGGTTGTTTTAGGCAAGATGTATGTAATTGACAGTGACTGGTAGCGGTTAGAGGTAACCGGTATCGGTTACTGAACCGATACCGGTTATGTATAACCGATACCGGTTACTGGAGGAATTTCCAGAATGTGTGAAAAAACCCTGACGGATTGAATGGTTGTTTGTTGTTTTGGTGTATGCAGGCAGAGGCAGGATTGAGGATGAATGATAGTGTGCCAGCACTGTTGTCACGAATCTGAGCGGATGTAACACCAGCTGAATGGACATTGATAAATCATTTGGGGTTAAGTGGAATCCACTATTATTCACGAATTGCACGGAACCATGCTATGTTGCAGGCATTGATTGAGAGATGGAATCCCGAGACAAATACCTTCTATCTGCCAACAGGGGAGATGACAGTAACATTGGAAGATGTGTTTCGGATTTTGAGACTCCCTATTACAGGAGAACCAGTATATCAGGCACTACCTAGCGTGGCACGGGGAGCGATAACAGCAGTATTTGGTCCATACGCACAAGATTTGACACAGTGAGGTTTATCCTTTACGTATGGGGTAATGTATGCAGCACACCCCTGATGAGACAAGGGTTAGCAGTGATATTAATGATAGCGGTAGGGTATTATGCATTACCAAGGGTAGAAGGAGGAAGATTTCCAAAGGCATTGATGTGTGTTATCTGGGAGATGGTAGAAAAGGAACGTTACGTTTACATGGGCACCTGCATAGTTGGCGGAGCTATACAGGGGTTTTATGGGGCTTGTTAGGCGAAATCACAGGACGACTCTGGATTGTTCATACTTTATTACACTGTTGGGCCCTATAAGCACACTGTTTTTGTGCGACCAATAGGCCGATCCCATCCAGTCGGGAGAAACTGGAGTGCAGAGGTTGGGATTCAGACGATGGGTCCAGAAAGAACAAGAGGCCAGATCCCAGGCCATGATGGGTGATATTGAGTATTACAGGCGGGTATGGGGGGAGAGTGACAGTTGCGAATATCTATTGGAGGCCCTTATGGGAACTATATGATAACAGAGATCATAGCTGAGGAGTTAAGGGGTGTAGAGCGAATGAGGTGGATCGCGGGGGCACAGGCCAGGTGAATATGAGAGGATTCCTATAGATCGCATGCGGCGACAATTTGGATTTGTACAGGATATACCCCTGGCTTATAGGACCATATATGAGGATTGATGCCGAGGCAACATTCTCACCTCCCTGGGCCAACACCTCCAGAAGGGCCTGAAGAGGTAACAGCCGATCGCAGGGTAATGGATGCAGGAACGACAGAGGCCTATAGATTATGGTGGGTAGCAGAACTGTGAGGTGTACGTGAGCGCCCTGACATAGCGGTGATTACAGCAGAGAGGGATTGTCTGCAGCGTTTGGTTCAGCAGCTCTCAAATGCAGGTGAATGAGACAAGAGGATTGTTAGTGGTTGCGGAGTCACAGGCGGAGAGACTAGAGGCTGGAGTTCTCCATGCGAGAGGGCGTAATTCATATGTTACAGGAGAGATTGGCAGATCAGTGGGCGGTAGCAATAGCTGTGGTACCTTTGAGGACAGAGAGGACCCGGCGAGAGGGGTCGACGATCATGATCATCACCTAGTTTGGGATGAGGCGTGAGGGTCTAAGTAAATGTTAGCAAGGTATAAGAATAAATAAGAGTACCGACCTGCGTGTCGATGATAAAGGAGATGTATTTTTTTAACATCTAAATAAAACGAGATATGTATGTTGATTTGAGTTATAATAATAAGAATGTTTTCGTTTTGACTTTCGGTGTTTTTGAAAAAGGATAAAGAGGAATGTGATTAAAATAAAAATACACAAAAATATTTATATTTACCACACATGATAGGTTATGGTAGGGGATGGTCGAACTAACCTTGGGAGACCCCATGTCTCCGAAGTGCTTCCTACATAGCCCTTTGCACAAAGCAAGGAAGGGCCTCAGACCGATGTAGTTCTCCCTTAGGATCAGGGAGAGGTGAATTCAGGCAATTTGTTATGGTTTAGGCAATTGGTTGGTTGGTAAAAATATTAAGATTAGTAAAAGGTAAGGTTGATGGTGTTGGTAACGAATTGGTGATGTTGTAAAAGGTATAATGGAAGCAAAAGTTAGCCTACCCAAGTAGTAGGGAATCGTTGTCCTGATTAAGGTCAACACACAATCCTAGATGCGAGGCAAAGTAGAAAAGAGTGCTCTGTAGATGAAGAGAGCTAAACAAACCACACCACGTAGAATGAGCTTGGAGCCCTAGGTACCGTACATAGACAAGAAGTCAATAGGTGAAAAGATTTGTGTGATCACAATATATCGGAGCATACATTACGTCCTCTTGAGTTGAAACAAATGGTGAGGGTGAGCTGGATGGTATAGCTAAGGTGCAGAGAAACTTATTACAAAGTGAGTGTTCTGACGAAAGAGAACCTACCCTAAATAGAAAAGTCCATGACTCAAAAAGTCCTTTTAAATGAGGATTTTATTTTATTGAATGTAGACTGATCGATGCGGGAAGTCTACAAGGGATATTGATTGTATTATTATTGAGGTCTTCATGAAGCTGATCAATGCGAGAAGCTTCTGATAAAGGCTGACTGTGTATAGCTGTCCTTCGAGGGAGTAGTCTATTTATAGTAGAAGCATATATGATTGTAATGCATAGCTGTCCTTCGGGGGAGCAGTCTATATATAATAGCAGCAATAGTTCGGCATATAGCTGTCCTTCGAGGGAGCAAGTCTATATTTAATTTAGATGACTAGATGTTCTTTTGGCGTGAAGCATCTAGTTTAGTAGGAAGTTTGAATCAAGAAAATTCCATAAGAATACGGCTTATTTTAATACTTTTGAAGTCATGGACTAGGACTAAAAAGGGGAAGGCATCATCAAGGGGAGGTGAGAATCAAACTATGTGAGCTTGATTGTTATTATGAGGTGTAGGAAACAGAGTGTATGTAGTGGTAAGTGAGCTCAAGGGATGAGCGGTAGGTAGATAAGAAGTGATATAACACTAATTTCAACAGTAGAATGGTTAAAGATGCAAGGCATTAAGGGGTTCATGCTTAGGGTTTACCATTAAGCGAAGCTAAACGATAAAGTACCAGATCCATAGGTGTGAGTGATTATATAAGGCCCAATCCAATTGGGAGCAAATTTTCCACGTTTTCTCTTTTCTAGTTTGGTTACATGTTGATTCTCTTTGAGGACAAGATCACCAACCTTAAAGGTACACTCATGAAGTCGCTTATCATAAGCACGTTTAATGAGTTTTTGATAGATTTGAAGGTGATCAAGAGCTGTAAGATGGCGTTCGTCAAGAAGCTCCAATTGGGCTAACCGCTCTTGGTGGAAATCATCATTGGTGAGAATATCCTGAAGAGATATTCTAATGGAGGGTATTTGTATTTCGTGAGGCAAAACAGCCTCGGTACCGTATACCAAGGAAAAAGGTGTGGCATTAGTAGAGGTACGAATGCTAGTACGATAAGCCCAAAGGGCAAAGGGAATGTGATCGTGCTAATTTTTGCCAGAGTCATTGACAACTTTCATGAGGATTTTGGTTAGTGTTTTATTAGAGGACTCAGCTTACCCATTGGCTTGTGGATAGTAGGGTGATGAGGAAGCTAAGTTTGATACCAAAGTTGTCGCAAAGGTCTTGCAACAACTTGTTTTTGAAAGATTTTTCCATTATCTGTTATCATGCGATGAGGAACACCAAAACGACAGATAATGTGGGTGGTTAATGAATTCGACAATTTTTTATTTTTTTGATTGAAATGAGTGGAAGATCCTCCACCCATTTTTGTGTTAATATTCGGTCACTGTGATTATCCAACGGTGACATTGTGAAGAGGTCGAGTGAATCTCACCAATAAGGTCTAAACCCCCATTGTGAGGAAGGGCCAAAGATCTCGAGCGATCTGGAGCGGGTGGCTAGGAGTATGTTGAAGGTTGGCATGTTTCTGACACATAACACAACGCTTAACATATTCGTAGCAGTTGTTATTGAGAGTAGGCCAATAATAACCAAGGCGAAGGATTCGTTTTGGCCATGGCAAGGCCGCTAAAATGTCCACCACAAATACCGTCATGGACCTGTTGGATGGTATGAGTGGCCTCCGTGCCCGTTAGACAGCGAAGGAGGATGCCATCAAAGCCATGTTTATAGAGGAGTCCTCCCATGACAACATAACGCGAAACACTTTTAAGAAAAGCACGTTTGCCGTTACTAGTAAGGTCAGGTGGGAGGACAGAGATTGTAAGATAATCGTGAAATTGGTGATACCAAGTATCCTGCGAACTAGTAGACACAGTATTTATCATACAAACTACCGGGGTTGAATAGGATGGGGCAAAAATTTGCTGGACCACAACGAATAATTCAGAGTCAGTTGGTGCGGCGGGAATTTGCGAGGCTAGGCAAGCCATAGTGTCCGCAAATTTGTTAGTGGAGCGTGGAATGGTTTGTATAGAATAGTGAGTAAATAAGGCTAGAAGTGAATCCACGTAGTGTTTGTATTTTTGAAGTTCCTCATTTTTGCATTGGTAGACGCCCATAACTTGATTGACTACCAATTGAGAGTCGCCAAAAATGTTGATAGATTTGATACCTAAGTGCAGCGCAACCTGGAGACCCAGAACAAGGGCCCTCGTATTCCGCTGTATTATTAGTGCAAGGGAAATCGAGTCGGAATGAAAGAGGCATAGGCTCAGCATCGAGAGGAATAAGAACAACGCCAGCTCCTCCGCCACGATGGCATTTGGAGCCATCGAAGAAGAGGGTCATTGGGTACGACTCCTCTGTGAGGGAAAGAGTAGCGATGAGTTCGTCGGGAAATGTGAAATTGGTAAATTGTTCCCCAGGTAAAGGAGCTTCCGCAAGTTGGTCTGCGATGGTTTGTCCTTTGATTGATTTCTGGTGGAAAAACTCAAGGTCGAGGTCGGCGAGAAGCATGAGCCATCTGGCAATGCGTTTGTTCAGATGAGGTTTGGCATACATGTAATGGATGGGGTCTGTATTGGTGATGACGAAAGTCTTGTGATTTAGAAGGTAGTGTCGGAGTTTGGTGGCCACGAATGATAGGGCTAGGCATAACTTCTCTATATGTGTGTACCTAGTCTCATAGTCCACCAAAGTACGACTTATATAATAAACAGCTTGTTCGCGATTCTCAGAGTCACGATGTGCAAGCATGGCTCCTACAGCGTGGTCGGTGGCGGAAAGGTAAAGGTAGAAAGGGTGGTCGTCTTGGGGTGGGATAAGCACGGGTGGCTGCAAGAGATAGGATTTGAGAGCTTCGAAGGCTTGGTGACATTCTTCACTCCATTGGAATGCAATATCCTTTTTAAGGAGGTGATGGAAAGGTTGACACCGATCCGAGAGTTGGGAGATGAAACGTCGGATAGATTGGAGCTTACCTTGTAAACTACGTAATTGTTTGAGATTTTTGGGTGGGGGGCATTTCTAGGATAGCTTTGACTTTAGATGGATCGACCTCAATGCCACGCAAAGAGACGATAAAGCCAAGAATTTTTCCCAAAAGAACACCAAAGACACATTTCTTTGGTTGAAGGCGGACAGAATATTGTAACAGGCGATCAAAAATAATGGTTAAAACATCGAGATGTTCACTACGATGTTTAGACTTGCCGAGAAGATCGTCGACATAATCTTCAAGGATAGTGTGCATAATGTCATGAAAAATGTAGGTCATAGCCCGCTGATAGGTAGCACCAGCATTCTTAAGGCCAAATGGCATGACACGATAACAGAAGGTTCCCCAAGGAGTTATGAAGGCAGTTTTGTGTTGATCGGCAGGGGCAACCAAAATTTGGTTGTATCCTGAAAAGCCATCCATGAGAGAGAGCATCTCATGACCTGCAGTTAGATCAACAAGTTGGTCAATGCTAGGTAAGGGGAAGTCATCCTTGGGGCAAGCGAGATTAAGATTCCGGAAATCCATGCATATCCGAAGTCCCCCTGTCGCTTTAGTGACAGGTACGATGTTAGAAATCCATTGAGGGTAGTCGATAGGCAGGATGAAGGAAACAGAAAGGAGTCGTTGGAGTTCCTCTTTGACCAAGAGAGCAATGCGTGGATGCATTTTTCTCAATTTCTGTTTGACTGGTTTGGAATCGGGGTTTAGGGTGATGTTATGGACGGCAATGGTAGGATCAATTCCTGGCATGTCAGCATAAGACCATGCGAAAGCTTGGTTGCGAGCATGGAGAAAGGTAGTAAAGGCGGCTTGTTCTGATGTGTTAAGGGATTGTCCAATCTTCACAATGTGAGGATCCTCCTCCGTGTGGATATTGATTTCTATGGTAGATTCGTTCAGCATGGTTTGGGTTTCAGATGGTAAGGCTCGTTGAATATAAGAATCATCCGCGCCAAGGTAAGTGAGGATGGAGTCATCATCCTGGCATTCAACAACATTAATCAAAGGCGAATCCTCTTCGATCATGTCTGGATACAGAAGGGGAAGAGAAGATGGGTCCTCATTATCGCGTTGATAAGTGAGAGGACCTATGAAGATAGCATTTATGAAAAAAAAAGTTAGGAGGGATGGATTCAGGGTCTATAGATTCTGTGGGTGATGATGGCAAAGTGGGTGATGATGGTTTGGTAGGGGCGACGTCTTCTTCTTCCAGGATACAGCTGACAGGAGGTGTCTCCTGTGTAGGTGTTTCGGGAAAACCGAGACCACTGCGATCATTATGTTTACGGGTAGTCACGGGAATGAGTGTATGTCGGCCTTGTTCGTAAAGGCCAAAACCAAAGCCTTTCCACGCACAACGAGTCAAGAAGGTGAGGGCGAAACGACGATTTGTCAAGTATTGAAAATCGGATTGGAAAGGAACCACACCAAGAGGAGGTTCAGGGGTAATGGAGGATGCGTCAACACCCCCATACGTTAGGTTAGTGCGGCAATGGGGTGGTCCGTAAGAGATTACCTCCCCCACGCGACGGTCGTAGGTGGGATGTGCATGTAATTGTCCGTACTCCTGCGGGGTAGGGAAAGAACTAACGTTATATAGGCGGTACTCCCCCAGCGTAAGGCGCTGAAAAACATCTACTAAGGGGTTGGAGGTTGGAATGTTAGCTGCGGGAAGGGAAGTGGTTTTTGTGATGGTGGTTTCATCAGTTGAAGGCGTAAGCGCGGTTGAGGTGGATGGTTGAGGTACATTTGAAGAGGATGGTTGGGTTGAATGTATGGGTATCTTGATTGGTATAATCACATCGTTAAGGCGGTATAACATATTGCAGGTTTTAAAGGGGGGAGGGTCAACTTTTACGGTGTAGGACTTCCCCTCGTACTCAAATTTTATGCATCTATGTAATGTTGAGGGAACGCATCCCATGGCTCAGATCCAAGGATGACCCAGCAGTATATTATATTGGAACTCTCCCTCCAAGACATAGAAGAGTTCGGGTAAAGTACGTGGTCCTACCCGAATGTTGAGGATCACGGTGCCTAAGGTAGAAGTAATAACGTCATTGAATGACCGCAACATGATGGGGTTGGCACACATGCAACTAGAAGGGATATTCATTTGTTGGAAGGATTTTGAAGAGATGATGTTTAGGCTAGCGCCCCTGTCAATCATAACCCAACGTACTCGAATGTCTCGGACGTAAGCGGAAATGAAAAGGGCAGGGTCAGGGTCTTCTGTACCAAAGTCAACAATTTCATCTTCAGAGAAACTGACTGCAGCAGCTTGTGGTATAGAGACAGAAGTGATTGGAGTAGTGGGCTGTTTAGTGAGAGAGGCAACGTGATTGGGTGTTAGAATGGAGGCGACAGGCAGGGTTTCATTAGGTAAAACCTCTATCCCTTGAAGGATCTCAACGAGAGCTTGTCGATGAGATTCAGAAGTCTGAATGAGATCATACAATGTCATTTTTACGGGCGATTAGTGAAGCTGTTTAATCATATTTCGGTGGGCAATGCCATTAGAGACGGGATAGGCGGGTCCGCGAATGACCACTTTAGGTGGTGGTGCAATCGGGATGTTTGACGGAGAAAGAGATGCCGCAGGTGTGTTTTCTTTTGCTTTCCCATTGTTTTTCTGCCCTCGAGTAGCGACACTAATCATATTAATCTTGTAGACCTGAGATGAGGAAGATGGTTGGGATAACTCATGGTCTTCAAGAGGTGGGGTTGTAATAATGATAGATCTTGGTGAGGCGGGGATAGATGGTATAGGAGAGGGAATGGAAACTAAAGGTCTCTCCCTTCGTAAGTTGTCTTTCTTAATCTTTCTATCCGGGAGAGGTGACTGACGAAGGATGGTTTTTAGAGCTTTGCATCCCTCCACATCATGTCCTGGTGTGTGGTGATAAGCGCAGATTTTAGACTCATCGTAACCCATAGGTCAGGGTTTAGACGGGTCATAAGGTCTAAGTGGAGGTAGGGAAATGGTCGCATTCTCCACCAACATAGCAAGGATTTTGGCGTAAGATCCTTTGAGTGGGTCAAAATCGAAAGAGGATGAGGGTATTGGTTGTGCGGGTTTTGGTAATGTTTGGGCGTGGTTGGTTCGCACGGGTGGTGGTTTAGCCAAGGGGTGTTGATACGTGGTTTTCACTAAATGTGATTTCTTTGGCGCAGAAGCTATGTTGGATGATGAGGCCGCAGATGATGTGGTATCAGAAAACAACCACGGGGAAATAGGAGTGACCGAAAAAAAATCTTTTGATGATGGAATTTGTTTAGGGTTGATAGGTGGACAGGATACGCGGAGTGACGGTGTTGCTATACCTTGGAATTTCTGTATAGGTGCGGAAGGCGTAGGTTGTTTTGAAGAAAACGCAGGAGGTATGATATATTGATGTAAGGTAGAGGGATGGGGTCCCAATATGGAAGGTAGGTATGACGATGATGGTTTTGATTGTGATAGGGGCACGGATTGAGTTTGTCTCCTAGGTGGCAGAGCGGATTTATTTTTGGATAGATCGAGTCGCTTAGGCGGGTGCGTTAGACTGGGCATTGGTGAGGTCCCAAGCGTAGGGGAAGATCTGGTCAAGTTGATAGAAGTGGACGGGGCATTTGGTAGAGGTGAGGGGTGTGAAGGTGAGAACAGGGGCATTTTAAGCTTCTGTAAACACTTCGGGTATATGGTGGAGACATCAGGATCAGTCATTTGCATTTGAGTAGAAAAAGGGGTACTCAAACGTTCCCATAGGGCCTGTCTATCTTCTGTGGAATGACAGTCTCCAGGTGTGATTTGTAATTTTTGTACGGAAGAAAGGTGGGTTGTAATTCCAGTCCACTGCGGGTGTGACACAGGAGGTAGATGAGGCACTGTATCAATAGATGTCAAGAGGTCAACCGGTCATTGAAAAGATTTAGGCGATGAGGGACTAATAGGTAGGAGGGCATGTTTGAGGGGATCTGTCACGTTTAAAGAATGTGGTGATGTTAGTGTAAGATATTTCTCGTCTAAGGATGTCAAAAGGAGTGGCGAGCCTTCCTCTTGTGTAGCAAGAGCAGTAGAAGGGGATGTTTGGGAAATAGATAAATTAGATAACATCCGCTCACAGTCTTGTAGGGATGTGGTGTAAGAAGACTTGTCGACGAGAAGAGAAGTCCGCGCAGTTAACTCTTCTATGGGTAAAGGAATGATTTCACTTTGGCTTGATGGTGGTGAAGGAGGTTCAGACTCCTGTGTTGGTGGAGAGGCTTGATTCAAAAAATTTTCAATAGAGGCTTTTGGCTGAGAATCGAAGACTGCATGGATCTCATGAACACTCTCCTCGGCTAAGATATCTTGGTTTACGTTACTGTTGGACGAGTGATTCGGGAATGGCTTGTTGAAATTTTTCAGATTTTGGTTAGTAGGGGCGTTAGGATTATCGAGGGTTATATCCCCCGCATCAACCATTTCCTGCACTATGTTTTTCAACATCTTGCAGTTTTCATGACTATGTCCTTTTACGCGGTGAAAGTTACAAAAGTCATTTTCTTTGTACCAGGAAGGTATTGCGCGGGTGGAGTCAAACCCAGAGTGAGGTTTAACAGGGGGCAAGGTGATAGCCCTAGCTTTGAGCAATTTCTCCAGGATGACGCCATAAGTTTCTCCCAAGGGAGTGTAATTGGTGGGTTCGGCTTTGTACTTATAAGTGGTTCTTGACGGAGTATTGGACGGTGTTTGAGATTTGACCATTATCGCGTGGACAGCTCCTTTTGATTTAGAAGAAGTGGTTGCATGAGGAGTGGTGGTGTTTGGCTTGTTGGTAGAATCAGAAGTTCGGAAATTGGGGTTTTTATTACGCAACCGCAATTTCTCTTCTTCTAAGGCTCGAATTTCTAGTTTCCGAGCCATGGTAAAGGCCTCGTCGAATGTGCGGAAAGTTTGAATTTGGAGGGTAGGGGAGATGTGCTTAGCGCAGGCCCGCGTAAATAGTTCGATAAGTTCGGTTTGAGGTAAGGCATACGTAAGTTGGTTGATAAGGCCCCACCATCGTCCAACGAAATCTGCAATAGATTCGTCCTCAAATTGTCGGATGGCATAGAGGTCAGTGATAGATACTTTCTTGGCAATGTTAATGGAGAAATGATCCAAGAAAGACTGGGCTAGTTGGTTAAAAGAGAAGATCGAGTGCTGGGTTAAAGCACTGTACCACTCCAAGGCGGGTCCTGATAAGGACATGGGGAAGGTGCGGAGTAACAAGGCGTCATCATGGGCACTCAAATAACAAGCATGTCTAAATGATCGCAAGTGTTGTTGAGGATCTTCTTTACTGTTAAAACGAGTAAATTTTGGCAACTCCCATTGAGGAGGATATGAATGAAGGGGGACAGAAGGGTGAATGGGCTCCCGACAAACTTGCTCGTATGTCAAGGCGCTACAACTTCCCGAAACAGAAGCCTCTAGGTTGTGCATTTTGTCCATCATTTGTTTGATGAAATCTGTGGTTGGATGAGATGATGGTGCGGTTGTGGTAAACGGAGGCAAGTTGGACCAAGGGCTTCTGCTGGACAATGGTGGGGCTAAGTGTTGATAAGGTATGGAGGATGAGTATGTTGGAGCAACAGAATAGGGATGTCCCATATAAGGTGTTGAGGTTACTGGATACGTGTATGGGAATGAAAAGGTAGGCGGAGCTTGAGAAGGAAAGCTCGTGTGAATAGGTGGCAGAGAGTAAGTCATGAATGGAGTGGTCTGAAAGAGAGATGAGATAGGGGTAGTTGGTGGTAACGATACGTGGGGTCCAAGATTAACCAAAGGAAAGCTAATCGGGGTCGTATGAACCTCTGAAGCCATCGGATTGGGAGACGGGGCTAGAGATGCAGGAAGTAAGGCAGTGTTATCAGGAGGAGTGGGAGTTAAATGAGCAGCTATACTAATAGGCATGCCAATAAGGAGCTGACCATCAGGCGTACGGTCAGGGGCATGAGACAAATAGTATTGTACAGTGCTAGGATTAGCATCCAGAAATTTGGCAAAGTCCTTGTCTCCTACAGGAATTTGGGGGATCTCACTGGTGTCCGTAGGGTTCCCTATAGAATGTGAAGGGGGTGATTCAGGCAAAGACACAGAGCAGGCATGTGAAACCATGGCGGCGGCTTGCTTCTGAGTGATGAAAACCATGGACAAGAATACACAGGAAAGTTTCAATCTATCAAGAACAAAAACAACCTCAGAATGATGAATTTGGCAGGTTGCTGGTTTGTCAGGGGCTGATGAAGATAGTAACCGATATCGGTTAACTAACCGGTGTCGGTCACAGAGCAAACGACGTCGGTCCCTTAACCGATGCCGGTGTCAAAAGTCTAGGATAAGAAGATATAAAAGGCTGCTAATTTGATTTTTAGCAACGTTGATTATATTTATCAACTTATTGATCATAGAAGACAAAATATGACAGAGAAAACAGAATTTGAAAACAAGTAAGATGCACACTCAAATCCAGAGACTAATCCTAGGGTTAATTTTAGTTATCGTGGGCTTATGCCTTCAGACGTAGAATGATGTCAGAATCCTAAACAACAAGACCTAGGGGAAATGTCAAGTTTGTTTTGGCTTATAAGGTTACCTCAATCGGGCGGAGGAATACCACGGAAAAAGGGGGGATGTTTGAGCTGTTGTGTTAATGGTGAAGTGATTTGGTATGTGTTGTGCAGTGAAACTAGGGTTAATTTCCTGTCAATACCGTGGATATCACCCCCACATGTAAGACCTGTTACTTAATCTATGTTCACTAGAATTGAAGAACAACAAGCAGGAATGCAATGCATGTGTTTTAAACCCAAATCGAAAATTATGTTCGATGAAGCAAGAAAGATGACTTTCACTAATGCGAAACTAGGAAAGCAAGACAAATTCTTTACGAAATATATAACAAAAGCAACAACAGCAAATATGCTTCCTAAAATGAAAATAAGCAAGAGAAAGAAACCTAAAATGGGTCCCACCGGGCGTGCTAAAATGTTTCGCTCGGAATGTTTCGGCTACTGGGAATAGAGTTTCTTCTATCCTTTCATCCCTTTTAGAAACAGATGAGGTTAGGGTTAGGAGGAATACCTGTTGAATGTCGAGATGGTGTGTGCGTACCGTAGAGAAAGATCAGGTTGACTGCGGAGAACTCCTTTTTGTCTTGGAAGGACTACCTGCAATAAGAACACAAGACCACAAGATTTTAATTAGACAATAAATGAGGGAACTGCCTTGGGCCCAGGAAATATAAAACTTCCTTTCGAAGGTGGTCAGTTCCCCTGCCAATATGAATTAACACAAAAGACTGCAAAATATCAATTAAATTGCTTCGTTGAACTGGGTAGGGGAAAGGCTGGTTTTCTGGTTTTGATCAGAGAAACCGATGCCGGTTACTGATAACCGATGCCGGTTACTAATAACCGATACCGGTGGGTTCTAGGATCTTCTTGGTAGCTATGGTGTTTTGTAAGGCTGGTTTATGGATGATATTAGGAAACGGGATGATTAGAAGCAAAAGAATAACAGTTAGATGCAATGACACGTTGGGTAGTAGATTCAGAGATGGATTTAGGAGGACTGAAATTCACAGAGCATAAGAAATGTTATAACAGAGGACATGTAAGATGTGACTTACTGGTTTTGACAAAGATGCAAGTTGATCTCCTTGGTTGTAAACACTTCTGGTATTTCCACTCGTCTCTGCTCTTGTCAAGTGAAGATCTGGACTCTGTTTCTCGCTCCCAATGCTCTCTGTTGATCCAGAAATCCTTCGACTGATCCCAAAAATGAAATTCCGATCCGTTGTTTTGGTTTGGGGAGCCCATTTACAGGGAACCGATGGTGGTTGCGTAACCGACGGCGGTCGAGTAGGAACCGGCATCGGTAAGGAAAAAGTAGGCTATTTTTAGTAAAATAGCCCACCTTCCCTGCTTTTCTCCCGAGAGATCAGTTGCGGGCTTGGTCAAGTGGCTAGAAGGTCGGCTTTGGGTGCGAGTAAGGAGGCATTAGTTATGGATGTGAGTCTAGACCAAGTCATGGGTCTTAATTAGGTTAGTTTAGGGTTAGGGCTAGGTCATGATGAGGTGGCAAAGTGAGGTGGCGGGTAAGGTGATGTGGATTTATCAATTATAAGGTAATTAATAAATAATTGTGTAAGGTTTAGGTGGTGAGGTTAGATTGCGAGATGAGATGCGGGTCACAAGGGGTCATAAGACACAAAATTTGTGTCTACACAATGAGTGTAATGTGGTTATTGAACTCATTAATATGAATATAAGGTTCTATTATGAAGAATATATGTGTTCATGAGCATAAATCCTAGTGCATTTCCTTTGTGTTATGAATCATTTCTATATTCTGTTAGATACTTCTCTTTTATGGATGCACTAATATGATAATTCATCCAAGGCTTTTAGGATGAACACATGGTTCTTTTCCATTCTTTTGAACTTAAGTATATGCCATAGATGATATATTATTACACTGTTTTCTAGTTGAACTATATGAATGGATTTTAACATATGCTTCCAGATTGAGTTTGTACTATAGATCGTGCATATGGACCCAAGATGACTATCAGAGGCTGCAAGATGCAGATTTGACTTGGATGCGTGTTGTTGATCGCCGGTGGAAAGGAGTCCTAACTAGTTATACTTTGGAATATGCCATTTCTACATATTCTTGCCCAGTGGTTGTTGAGTTTGAGTTTCTAGGGATCCCAGAGGATCATTTTTACGTGTTATTCCTTTGTCTATAAAGATCTTGGTCATTACTCTTAGTTTAGAGGCATTTTCCATGGCCGACTAAGCTTCTTTAAGCACTGGGCGAGGAAGCTAGGGTGGAGGAAGATGACAGACATTGCGGCGGAAAAAGAGAGGGAAGAAAGATGACTCAAGTATGGTGAAGCGTGTGAAAGGGAGATTGCTAGACAACACGAGGTTACAATTTTGATGGATTTATGGAGGTAGACATTGCAAGGAGTTGAGGTTCATGTAGAGGATGTGGAACCTAAGCAGTCTATGTTACCCCATCTTGGCAAGTGCAGGAGAGAGACCCCTTCAAATTTTGATGAGAGTTCATTGTAAGGAGAAAGAAGAGTCATCATTGCACATCTGAACCCACCTAGTTACCAAACCTTGGCGCTTGGTTTTCTAAATCAAGAAACAAGTATTGCTAACCCAGTTGGTATCAGGGGAAGTAACTGATCTGTGCCCAGGAGATATAATTTTTTGTTTGGGACATCTATGGCTACATAGACCATTCCTGTGCTTGGAGGAATTTTTGGACAAGGTGAAAATATGCAAGGTTTGGGTATCGTATCTGGAAGTGGTGCGGGACACATAATTGGTAGTGGGACAATATCACAAACCATCGGTGTGCAGTTCAGTGGGACATTGGGAACACTAGGTGTGACCACTTTAGGCCATTTGTCGAATACATGAGGTGGATCTGGTTGTGTGGGAGCTGGAGGACCTGTTGGACCTAGTGGATCATGAGGATCTAGTGGGTCAAGAGGAATAGGACCTGGTGGATCCAATCGATCTGGTGGAGGAGGAAACACTGGAGGAAACCAAGGCTCTTGATCAGGAGGATAAGGACCTCAACCACCTCCACAAGTATTTTTTGAGATGTCTTTAAATTTTTTAGACTACAAGGGTATTGAGGATGCTACACAGCATGTGCACAAGTGTGAGTTACTATGTGTGATGCCCGTTAAAACAACCCACTTGAGACCCAAGAAACAACCTAGGGTTAGTTAGGAAAATTATGGAATAATTTTTTTAATTAAATGTGTCCACAACCAGGTTGCAAGACCACAATTGAAACTATCTGGTTTTGGAACAAATCTAAAACACTAGAACATAAATTTCATTTATTAACAATTGTTAGAGGTCATATGGTCCAAATTTTAGGGCTAAGGGTTTAGTTAGGTTCAAGGGGTAAATTAACACCATACCCACTCTCTAACAGGATCAAAGTTTTAACTTTATTTTTCTCACACTTAACACATTAAAAATTTCCCTAAATCATTCCCATTGAATAGGAAACTTTCTCACCTTTCCAACGATATAAAGAAGTCCTCCTAACTCCTTGTAGAACTCCAGATATGGACTAGCAGACTTAGGGGGTCAAATTTTTCCCCAAAGGGGGCACGTGTCGAGCAGGGAAGAAAAGAAAATTTGGGGTTGGCAGGTCACGAGGTGGCATTTGGAATTTTTTTTTATTACATAGGAAAAAATTCTCATTTACACCTATGCCTCTACTGTGCCACCAGGTGTAGACACCAAAATCGTGTCATAATCACCTTGGTCCCCTACCGCAACCCTATAATCACTTCCTCATCCTCAACACCTTAGCACCTATCTCCTACACCCCACACATTTTAATTTAATTACTTTAATTAAATTAATGCCATTTATCTCCATATATATTACTTTAATCATTTTAATTAAGTTAATGACCTCTTAACAAATTAATTTAATTATTCACATTGAATTAATTCACTACCCTCACACACCTATTTAATAAAATTACCTTTATTAAATGCACCTCACCTAACCACCCCCATCATTTGACCCATTAACCTAAACCCTAAACCAATGTCCTAAATAAAACCTAACATTAGACCCATCCCCTCACCTCACATTAAAAGCCTCCTAAGGTCATTTTTCATCCCAAGAAAAGAAGAGACCCTTATTAAATGGCAGAACAACTTCCCAAGCAACTTTTAAACAACCCAAGATATCTCACCCTAAACCAATGTCAGTTCTCCCTAAACCAATGTCATTTCACCCTAAACCAATGTCGGTTATGCCGGGATGGACCAAATGGCCTATTTAGACCCATCTACAACTTTGTAATACGGGCTGGTTGTTGTTTGGAAAACTTCTGATCTCGACTTTGATCTCTTTAGACGCGACAGCAGAATGAAGACTGATTTGTGATCAACAAGGGCAACCAAATACACTGGCACAATAGTGAGACTTTCTTCCCAGCATCCTCCAACGCAGTAACTTCTTCATTATTCTTCAGACCTGCACCTCATAGAAGAGTAAGTATCCTCCCTCCATCTATTTCAATTTCTTATCATCATCTGTAGTATTTGTGGTAAAGGAATCTAGTCTTTTACCCTCTGTCCATTCCCTCTCTCCAGTTGCAGCCACCTTCCATACCCAATCATCTTAACACTTGGCCCAGTTTCTTATTTGACATCCTTAGTAGTCTCAGACCTGCACAACATATCTACATTCCCTCTATGATCAATCCCCGCCTTCTATCCACTCCACTTTTACCCCAAAACTCCAAGAAACTTGGACTGTGTGAGTCCACCAGCCCCGACCTAACCGCCGTCAGTTCTCTCTAACCGTCACTAGTTACATTCCAACCATCATCGGTCTTATAGTAAAACCGTAGTCGGTCTCTATGTCGCTTGATCTCTGCCAGAATAATAACCTATTTTTCACATATACCTACTTGAACACCTATTTGACCTTTAAATCTGTATCTAACCTAACCTGTTAGCTCAGATTCACCTATAACCAACCTACTTGACCTCTGGATCTCCTTCTAGCCTAGCCTGTTAGATTAGATCTAGCCTATTACATTTTGTATGAGATTCCTAAATCATATTAAACCACAGTAGGATAGTATTTACTTTATTTCAGCATTGAATTGTTTTAAACAATGGACTGACAGCCATCTAGGAAGTATCGCACTTCCAGGATCTAGCACATGCTAGGCAGTCCACTGCATATATCGTTTAACTCTCTTTGGTGGTCTTATTTTGGTTCTTATAGAGGTAGTTCCTCCTAGCCAAAAGGAAGGTCTCACAATCACTTCGATTCAGAATTTAGATACGCGCGCATATAACCTTCAACCATCCCAAATCAGGTATTCCTCTTACCACCTTTACCTTATCTGTTTCATCAAGTACTTCTTAGAAAACTAAGAAATCAGGTGAAACATTTTGGCATGCCCAGTTGGACCCATTTGGGGTTCCTTGCATCTTTCTTCATTCCTAGATGAAAAATTGTGTGTGTTTGTTTCCCTTCTAATAGCATTCACATTAAAACTTTCTCCTTGGTAACATTCTCTTCTTCTACTTGCTCCAAAAGAAACATTTCTTTTGGTATATTTAAAAAGAACTTTCTCATTTTTGTTCTCTGCATTTTAGTGAAAGAGCATCCCTCTTCCTGTTCATCTATTGTTGTCATCGAATATCATACTTTCGATTTGGGTTTAAAACAAGTGCACTGCATTCTGATTTAGCTCATTAGCTCACATTAATTGAGGGCAACCTATATGATGGAAGTCATGACTAGCTGATGGTTGACAAATGAATCATAGAAAAGCACTTCTATCTTTTTCTCTTTCTCTGAGTCTTACCAAACCACACAAAAATTCAAAATACATACATTCTTAAATAACATCCTACCTGGAAGACACTATAGGTGATCACACGATCACGGTACAATGGGCACCCAAATCGCTGCTCTGTCGAGTCATACTTCAGAGCGAAGCCCGCCCTTGCCATAACATTCCTGAAACCTCACCCTTTAGAATTCTTTCTTCATAGGAAGCCTTCCTCACCAAGAAATTATATTGTTCTGTTCATAACAATCAATCCATACAAATAGCATAAGCTGAACAAACATAATAGAGCAGACACTCTAGGAACGTTCTTTCTTAGTGTTCTGTTTGATTTGCATTTTGAGGTGAGAGCTTTCGATCATTATTTTTGTCTTTCCTTGCACACTCCTAATCATAGTCAGTGTATTCTGACTTCGTCTGAGTGTGCCTGGACCACATCTACATCATTCTAAGACTTCTGGGTTTGATTCCACACCATATTTGTAAATCACAACCATTTTTCTCATTCTCTATTTCAATTTCACAGTAACTGGCTACAGTTATCTTTAACCAACATCAGTTTAAACCAACCGGCGTCAGTCTGAAGTCTTGTTGGATACCTATCCAAAAGACACCTATTTCACTTTCTGAGTTATAAAAGGCTCATATCACCTTTCATATTATCGTTACTTCAATCACAGTCACCTTATGTCTCATCCTGTGTGAAACTTGTCAGTCTGGGACCATCATTTAACAAACTGTTGGTTTTTCACGGTAACTAGCACCAGTTAAGCCTAACCGGCATCAGTTTACCCGAACCGGCATTGGTCACCTTATGTTGTTGTACATCTCACCAGTCGACCTAATTCACTTACTGTTGAATTTTTTCCTAGTTCTGTTGTGTTCTGTGCTATTCATACATAATATAGTCTCGCCAAATCAGTTCCTACCCATATGGTGCTGACCCGTAGTCAGGTGAGTGCCCTCGTATTTGACGCTAGTCAACTACCACTCCCACTTAGTCCTTCATCACCTAGTCCTTCACCACCTAGTCCTTCACCACCTTCCATCTCATCATCCATGGATCCCAATCAACCCATCACCATTCCTACAGGTGACATGGAGTTTGCATGACTCCTGGATCAGAATCCCACTGCTTTGAGCCACTACCTCACCCATGCCTCCACTTGAGATGCCTCGGGTCAATTGATCTATGGCATGCCTGTATCCTTATCTCCATCCCTAATGATCACTTCCACCTTGGCCCCACCTCCTACCATGGTGACCTCACTATTTTATCGCCAGTTGTGTCGCAGCTAGGTCTCGTACCAGCTTTGACTACCGCATCTGCCACCTCTATTGCATCTGTAGTCTCTACCATACCTTCATCCACCACCCAAAACATAACATCATCCACACCTCTTGTCTCATATATACCAATCACAATGCTACCACCCTTGGTGTCAGTAACCTCTACCCCATTTCAAAACATTGTCCTTTCTATTCCCCAATCTCTACCTCCCATCTCTACTAGTGTCATTATGTGTGTCCCACCCTCACATACCTATTAGCAACCGCCTCCTGTTTCATCGGTCATTCAGTCTGGGTATATACCCTCTATGTCAGTCTCTCAATTCCCACCTCCTTATTTGACACCACCATATTCTGGAATGTCGTATTCTTCATATGTCCCACAACAACCTCCTTTCACTCCGGGGAGTACCCAATCTTCACAACCTAACAATGACTTTATCAAGTTAATGATGGATAAGATGCAGACATTAGAAGCATCTATTTCCAGCTCCCGCAATTCTCTCACCTATGACGAGATTTGTAATGAGCCTATTCACCCATCCATTCACATTCACCCATATCCCGTACACTGGGAGATGCCTAAGTTTAACTGCTTTAATAGTAAGGAAGACCCGCAACAGCATTTATGATCTTTCAAACATGGGTGTTACTTAATTGCCCATGATGATGTTTTGCTTTTGCAAACCTTTCCCATGTCCCTAACTGCTCCAACATTATACTGGTATAGTGGATTACCTAGACATTCCATCTTCTCATTCAACCAAATAGCCCAAGCCTTCTTAGATCATTTTTTGATTAACATCTTCAAGAAGGTTACCATGACTAATCTTTAATCTATCGCATATTTTGTCACTCATTGGCGTAGCCTAATCAACCAACTCACTTTCCAATTACCACAAACTGAACTCATAGAGCTCTTCACACGAGCCTGTGCTAGACATATCTCACCTACCTTATAGGTGCAAACCTTTCACACATTCGATGAGGCTTTCACCATGACACGCAAACTCAAAATTCGTACCATTGAAGAGAAGAAGATACAATTACAAAACAAGAATTCCTCGTTTAAATCACATGATACTTCCTCTTCCTCGAAACCTCAGATGAGTTATTCCAAAGCCAAGGGAACTACCAACGCAGTGGTACTTAAGGCTGGCCTGCCCATCCCTCCAATCATGCTAAACCTTCATCCAATCTGTCACCAGTCCAAGCCTTCCAATTCAAATGAGAACAAAAGAAATACACAACAATTGGGGAACCATATTCATCTGTTTTAGAAAAGCTTATTAAACCTAATGCCATCACCCTTCCTCCTATCAGACCACATACTGGTTTTGACCCCTCTCGCCCCATACTAGGTTGGTATAAGGAAAATGACTACTGTAACTATACCGTGTAAATGGTCACAGTGACAACAATTTTATCATGTTTAAAAAAATTGTTCAGGGAATGCTCGAGAGCAGCGAGTTAGTCCTGGATAACCCTAATGCACCCACCAATCAAGACCTTCATATATTCAAGAAACCATTCCCTAACCATTCCCCATCTAATGATCAAACTCGTAATGCCTCACACAATGAAAGTAATACACGTGAGGTACATGTTATCTTTACCGACTTATCACTTGATTCCCAAATATCTCCTATCCCCTCCATCGAGGAAATCCTAGCCCGAAATCCTCTACCCACACAAGAACCTACTTTATCCATTCCTCTACCCATAGAGGAAAGCCATTCACCTCCCCATACACCTGTGGAGGAGTCTCTCGTTAGCACCGATATCATTTCCCCTTCAGCTTCCCTACCAAGTGAACTGCTACCAATTGTACCTCCTCTACCCATAGACGAGTACCCATCGTCTTCTCCACCTATTCAGGATCTAATAGATTTTCCATTACCGCTCGGTGACCACTCTCCATCAGCTACCCAATATCATGCGGACCTACTTTCGGCTCTCCTACCTATAGAGGCCGAAGCCAGTGAATTCCCTGTTTCTCAGACACATTTTATGGGAATCGCCACTCACTCCACATCTACCTCATCTACCACAGTGTCATCCTCACGTTTGGTTGACCACCTGGACTATGTTGATAGGTCTTCGCTTTGGGGGTGTCTCTTACTTGTAGTCTCAAGCCAAATGCAATCATCTTCCACTGACACTTCTACCATTTATTCAAAGATGTTCCAACAACCCAAACCACACATGAACATAACTCTCGATACATCTTCTATTGCATCATCCTCATCTGGACCCGCCCCTCTACTTGCTAGCCGATGAGTTCCAACATCATCTCTTATATCTAAACCCACTAGTGTTCTAGGGGTCACACCCACACCAAACCTTGCACATCCTCTTGTCAAGATACACTTGACCACATCTTCCCATATACCTATTAAACCAATCCCTCAACCTAAATGAAATCCCAACCTTCTAATCTGCTGGCGCAGACCTTACCAACTACACCTTTATTACCTTCACCCTTACCATCCATCTTGGGACCTCACCCCTCTACCTTAACAAAATGTACTCTCTCCAGGGGTAAACCTAAAATTCCCTTGACCCCTTCACCATAGCTTGCAGCTCTACCTAGGTGAACCTTGCGTCCTTCATCGCCATCTATAACTTCTTTGCCTCCTATACCACCATTACCTTCTATACCTCCTTCATTACCTATGACATTTTCTTCCACCTTATCTGTACGTCCCTCTCGACCTCGACCAACACCTATTGCTGCACCTCAGTTGTCCCCTTGGGTCACTCATCCTATCCCACCATCTACCTTGCCATCTACATCACGTGCTCCCCCTCCACCTCTACCTAAGAAAAAGCACCAAAAATCGAAAAAACTGTTAATTTCCAAAGAGGTGGTTAAACCTACCCCTCTTTCTGTTGTTGCACCTACACCAAAGAAAGTACAACCCAAATCCAAGACTGCATCACCTCAACTACCACCACAACTACCCAATCTTCTGACCAAACCTACTTTCACTTCACATTGTGATCCACTGGTGGGATCATATGCCACCATCTTGGCTAACCTCCTGGAAAGCTCTGCTATCACCCTCCCTCCTCTTAGACCTTACGACCCTCTTAAACCTAAACTGGAAGGGTTTGATGATACTAAAATTTGTGCTTACCATCATGTGCTAGGACATGATGTTGAGAATTGTAAGGCTCTAAAGGCTTCCCTCATTCAATTATGTCTTTCATCCCCAATTTTGATGACGATGACCTCCTGGATGATGAACCTATTTCACCTTCATCACCTTCTTCACATCTTCCTCCTACACCTATACCACAACCTCCATCTTCACTACCATGACCTTCCTTTTCATCTCCGAAATTCAAAATTAACATGGTTCACATAAGATAACTTGCCACACCACCACCCAAATGTCGTTACACCTAACTCACCTCACAGGGTTTTTCTCCTCCAGTAGGTTTTTTCCCTTCATGTTGTTATACCACTTACCTTACACCTTCTCCATTTGCCAACTCCTCTCAGATTAACATGATACACGTCACTACACATGCTCAGAAGGAGAAGGGCAATGAAAAGGTAGCTGACCCACCAACCAATCCTATGCCCAACATACCATCTGCACCCATACCTAAGATAACTATCCATGGCCCCACATACCCCATTTTTAATGGTGTCACACATCGCACCATGCTCAAACAACTACACCAATATCCCTTCAAAATGTCCTTATACAACCTCATCTAAACCTCGGAGTCACATTATCAAGCTCTCATGGAGGTCCTTCAATCTATTGAGGTTTTACCTAATGACCCCACACCTGTAGCATCTATTATCACACCTCATCATGTCGCTTCTCTCACCAAATTTCCATCTACCTCATCACCTCCAGCTGTTCACCAAGTTGTTATCCTTAGTTTCTTGGAGGAAAAAATCGTCCCCCACCAAACTAATGACCCAGATCCTACACTTTTCATCTCCATCCACATTGATAATATACACGTCCGATGTGTTACGATCTATGGGGGCACTAGCATTAACATCATCTCCTCTCACGCATTCGAAAAAATGCGCATACCCAACAACTATATGCATAAACATCCAGTCATGTTGTGTTCATTCAATGATGCTATCACCTCTACACTAGGCACTATCATCCTCCATGTTCGTGTGGGTCCCCGTACTATTCCCAAGTTGTTTTATATTTTGGAAGGGGAGTTTCAATACAATTTGTTTCTCGGAAGACCCTGGATTCGTGCCATGGGTTGTGTTCCTTCCACTTTACACCGATGTGTAAAGTTTGAACATAAAGGACATTCTTATACCATTCTAGTTGACCCATCACCTTTCAAAACCTGCAACATGCTTTACTAGCCCAATGATGTCCTTATACCTGTTAAGGCGTCTACCTCCCTGCCTACATCTTCTTCATGCACGACCCCATCCACCAGTTCTGTTGTAACCTCACTTTCACCTAAATCTTCTATTCCCACAGCTGTTATCACTTCTACCAGTCACACATTAGCTTCCTAACTAACTAACACCTCTGCCGATCTAACTTCTAATGCTTCCTCCATTCCATCCACCAATATATCAACCACTGATCCCTTGGAAGGTGTTTTTCAACGCCTCACTATGGGGGAGTATCACCTGTACAATGTCAATACATTCCTTACTCCACAAGAGTATGGAAACCTTCACCAACATCCTCACTATGATCACCACATAGGTGAGCATCTACTTTATGGTCCTCCCCACCTTCATACCCATCTTACTTATGGGGCACTTGATATTTCCACTTACACACCCGAACCACCATTACAAACCTGACCTTTTTTGGCTGACCTTCAGTCGCTTACCAACCACCGCTTCGCTCACACTTTCCTACATGGCTACACCTAGAAGGGTTTCAGCTTTGGCCTTTATGAGCAAGGCCGTCACACCGGTATTTCATGTACCACACGTAAACACAATGATTTTAGTGGAATCGGTTTTACCGAACTACTTGCCAAAAAGCCCGGTATTGAACTCATTGAAGACATTGACACCTCTCCACCTTCTTCACCTATCCCACCTTCACCACCTTCACCAACGGAGTCGATGGATCCTGAATCTATCCCTCCAACCTTTTTTTCCATAAATACCATTTACTTGGGGCCTCTGACCTATCATCACGATGGTGAGGCTCCTTCCTCTATTCGTTTCTTGTATCCTGACATGATAGGGGACGATACTCCTATTAAATCCATTCAATGTCAGGATGATGAATCCATACTCACCTACCTTGGTGCTGAAGACTCTTATATTCACCAATTGTTACCTTCTGATATACAAAAAATGTTGAATGAATCGACTATCAAAGTCAACATCCACACTCAAAATGACCCCCACATTCTCAAGATTAGCCAATCTCTGGATGCTGCTAAACAGGAAGCCCTCACTTCTTTTCTTAAAAAGCATAGCCATGCTTTCGCTTGGTCCTATGCTAACATGCCTGGTATTGATCCCACTATCATGGTCCACAATATTGTAACCATTCCTGATGCCAAACCCGTAAAACAAAAGTTGAGGAAAATGCACCCTCGTATTGCTCTTCTTGTCAAAGAAGAACTTCAACGCCTTCTCTCAGTTTCCTTCATCTTACCCATCGACTACCCCCAATGGATTTCTAACATTGTCCCTGTTACTAAGACAACAAGGGGACTTCACATTTGCACCGATTTCCATGATCTCAACCTTGCCTACCCAAAGGATGATTTTCCTCTACCTGGTATTGACCAGTTGGTTGACCTTACCAATAGCCATGAGATGCTATCACTTATGGATGGTTTCTCGAGTTATAACCAAATCTTTCTCGCTCCCGAAGATCAACAAAAAATAGCATTCATCACCCCTTGGGGGACCTTCTGCTATCGAGTCATGCCTTTCGGCCTTAAAAATGTGGGTGCCACCTATCAGCGGGCTATGACTTACATCTTCCATGATATCATGCATCGAATATTGGAAGATTACATGGATGATCTCTTGGCCAAATGTAAATGTTGTGCCAAGCACCTTGCCATCCTTGAAACCATCTTTGACCGCCTCATTAAATATTACATCTTCCTTCAACCTAAAAAGTGTGTCTTCGCAGTTCTCTTAGGAAAGCTCCTGGGATTTATCGTTTCCTTACGTGGTTTAGAAGTTGACCCTGCTAAAGTCAAGGCCATTCTAGAAATGCCTCCACCCACTAACCTTAAACAACTATGTAGCCTGCAAGGTAAATTGCAATCTATTCATCAATTTATTTCCCAACTCTCTGACCGTTGTCAACCATTTCATCACCTTCTCAAAAAGGATGTCTCTTTCAAATGGGATGACAACTACCATAAAGCTTTTGAGGCCTTAAAACAATACCTTCTCCAACCACCCGCGCTCGTCCCACCTAAAGACGACCGACCCTTCTACCTATACATCTCTGCTACCTATCACTCCTTAGGGGCTATGCTCGCTCATCGCGACGAACAACATAGGGAGCAGGCAGTTTATTACATAAGCCATACCCTTCTGGACTACGAAACCCGATACACTCACCTTGAAAAAATTTGCTTAGCCTTAGCTTTTGTTGCCACCAAACTTCGCCATTACCGACTCAACCACAAAACCTATGTTGTGATCAAAAATGACCCCTTACACTTCATGTATGCTAAACCTTACCATAATCAATGTACCACATGTTGGCTCATGCTTCTTGCTGACCTAGACCTCGAATTCATCCACCAAAAATCTATCAAGGGCCAGGCCATTGCTGACCAGCTCGCTGATGCACCTCTTTCTGGGAATCAATCTTCAAACTTTGACTTCCTTGATGAATCAATTATGAATCTCTCTATGGATGATGACCCTTACCAAATGACTTTATTCTTCGACGGTTGCAAATGTCAGCATGGGGGTGGTGTAGGTATTATCCTCATTCCTCTTGATGGTGAACCCATGCCTTTATCATTATAACTTGACTTCGAATGCATCAACAATATCGCTGAATACGAAGTGCTCGTATTGGGTCTCATGACTGCCTATGCCTTAGATGTCAGATCCATTAATATCTTTTGTGACTCTCAACTAGTAGTAAACCAATTCAATGGTGTTTATCAGTGTTATGATGAAATACTTCAAGAGTACAAACGTTATGTCGGCATCATGTTGACTACCTTTGACCACTATAAAATTCAAATTGTTCTGCGATCCACAAATAAATTTGTGGATACCATGGCCTGCCTCACCTCCCAAATACCCGCTTTACCTGACGATTTAGACATCTTTGTTACCGTAAAACACATACCAAGACCTTCTTATCAATTTTTTTGTATTAACCTCATCTGAACTGCCTCACTAAACACACAAGACCTTTGGTATAAGCAGCTTGCGGACTACCTTTCCCTTTCTATATTGCCTCCTGATCTCACACGTAATGGACAACGCACCTTTCTCAAGAAGGCCTCTCATTATGTCATCATGGGTGGCCTCCTTTATAAATGTGGCTTTGATGGTATTCTCTTACGATGCCTCACTAACTTTGAAATCCCCTATACCATTAAAGAAGTTCACGATGGCATATGAGGAGGTCACTTCAGTGGCCTTGCTGTTGCTAAGTGCATTCTTCGCCTAGGCTATTATTGGCCAACCCTCAATCATGATTGTTGCGACTACGTTAAATGTTGTGTAAAATGCCAACAACATGCCAATCTTCATCACACACCTAGTCATACCTTACAGGTGGCTCGTGACCTTTGGCCCTTCTCTTAGTGGGGTTTGGATCTTGTCGAAGAGATCAATCCTCACTCTTCCCTATATCATCAATGGATCATCACCGCTACCGAATACTATACCAAATGGGTTGAAGCCATACCCCTCATCTCCACTAAAGATGAGAAAATATGTGAGTTCATCAATCATCAAATTATTTGTCGCTTCGGTGTTCCACATCACCTTATCACTGATAATGGAAAATAATTCAAAAACAAAACTCTACAGAAACTTTACGATGCCTTCGGTATATAGCTAAGCTTCTCCTCACCATATTACCCAAAAACCAATGGCCAAGCCAAATCCACTAACAAAAACCTAAAAAAAATTCTCATGAAAGTGGTTAATGATACAAGGATTGGCATACGCACATTCCTTTCGCCCTCTGGGCATACCATACTAGTATTCACACCTCCACCATTGCCACTCCATTTTCTCTGGTCTACAGTATCAAGGTTGTTTTGCCTCTCAAAGTCTAGATCACGTCTCTCTGTATCTCTCTTCAAGATATGCTTACTGATGATGAATTTTGCCAAGACCGTTTAGCGCAACTTGAGTTATTAGACGAATGCTGTCTTCATGCTCTTGACCATCTCCAAGTCTACCAAAAATGCATCAAGCATGCCTACGAAAAATGTGTACATGAACACACCTTCAAGGTCGGTGATCTCATCCTCAAGGAAAATCAACACGTAACTAAAGTAGAAAAAAGCAAACGGGGTAAATTTTCTCCTAATTGGCTTGGACCATGTACATCATGACCCATGACTATGGATCATGTACTTATCACTTGTCTTCAATTGATGGTAAGCTCGAACCTGAGCTCCTCAATGTCTTGCATCTTTGACCGTTCTACTATTGACTTCTAGTCCTACATCACTATTTATCTAGTTCATGCTCGTCCCTTGAGTGCCATTTACCTTTTTTCTTTTCCACACCTCATCTCCAATGACTAAAGAAGAATCATGTGGTTACCCATCACCCTTTTGCCATATCGTAAATATGTGCACCACGGCTCTGCACATGGCATGATTCTCATGGATAATTTTCATCTTCTTTTAGATGAGATCCCATGGTCATTTGTCCTTGCCTTCTCAACAAGAACCAAATGCTTTGTTATAGTCTATTCCATGACTTAAAAGCCAAAAAAATAAATAAAAAATAAAATAAGGGATTAACTCCTTGAGTCAAACTTCCAATATGAAAGATGAATCCCTTAAAAGGACATCTTCCACATTCAATTGTCGCTATAAATAGACTACTCCCTCGAAGGACATCTATAACAATCTCATAAATCTCTACATAGTCTATCAAAAAAGAAGACTATTTTTCTCAAAAATCAAAATTCAGAAGCTTCCCACATCGATCAGTTTTGTGAAGACCTCAAGGAGACATATATTCATCTCGTTTAGACTTCCCGCATCGATCAATCTATCTAAAAAGTCAAAAAGAAAAAGAAAAAGAAAAGTAACCTTTTTCATCGTGGACTTGCCTATTGTGATATTGGCTCTATTGCCTAAGGCATTTTACTTCCCACTTTATGACCCAATTACCTTCACCTCCCTAACCGTTGTCTTTTCACCTCATACTACCTCAAGGGACTTGCTGAACCTACAACATTTGGTGATTCTGTGACTATTCTTCACCTTTAGAGTAATCAATCATGCAATGTCTTTAGGGTCTTATGTTCATTAGCCTATCTGTAGATGTGTTTCATACGTTTTGACCCTTGCTAAAACCAACCATGCCTAAACCAACTTGACTCCACCATGCCTAAACCAACCTGACTCCACCATGCCTAAACCAACCTGACTCTACCATGCCTAAACCAACCTGACTCCACCATGCCTAAACCAACCTGACTCAATCCATTCCTTCGTCGACTTGACTCCACCATGCCTAAACCAACCTGATTCAATCCATGCCTACGCCGACCTGACTCCACCATGCCTAAACCAACTTGACTTCACCATGCCTATATCGACCTGACTCGATCCATGCCTAAGCTGACCTGACTCGATCCATGCTTAAACCGACCTGAATTTGTCATGCCTAACTCACCTAATCCATCCATATCATCATAACGTAAATAAAATACACATCACAACACATAATCAAATGAACCTCATATATCTCTTCATATACATCTCAGTGTATCACATACTATACACTCATATAAAAAATACATGTGTCTCTCATACATCGCCGGCTCGCAAGCCGCTATCCAATACAAAAATATCTTAAGCTCACAGGCCGGTATCATGTAAAAAATAATAATAATAAATACAAAATATCTTTGGCATACAGGCCTGTCTCATATATAATACATACAAAAAATGACTCAGCACGTAGGCTAGTCCATAGCAGGTCAATCATCTCCCCTTTTGATGTTGGGGAATGCTCCCTATGACTGTGTCTCTCCCAACCCCTCTGTCACACTTGTCTGGAGCCCGGCACTTTCCTCACCTCCTACTGATGACCCCTCACCTGGGGTTGGTCTTTCACACTAGTGGCCTCACCACGACCTTGTCTTTGGGCTCGCTAGCCCCCTGTACTCTCTACACTGTGAGTGCGGGATCTGGTCCTCTCACTAGAGGCCTGTTGTGCTATGTACTCAGCATAGGAGGGCACATCTTTCCCATCAGCTAACAAATGATCCTAATAATACCTTGCCTCTCCTAGGGCATCTCTAAACCAGGCCATGGGCACTATCTGTGGAGGTGCCATGGGTCCTGCTACTTGCGTGGGTACCTGTACAATGGGACCCTATCCTTGAACCTACACTGAGCTCTATGCTAGTACTAGAGCCTGAGTCATCCCTAGAATCTGTGCCTATGCTTGTATCTAGGCCTGTAGGTTAGTAATATGTGCCTGTGCTGCTGTCAGTTGGCCCTGCAGACCCGTAACCTTCCCCTACGCTGTGTCTAACTAGCCCTGTAAAGCCTATACCTACATTTGTAGAGTGGCTATCTCCCCTCCATCTCCACCTACCTCCTCTTCATCTCCATCTCCCCCTGCCTCTACCTACGTAGGTACCTATCCTTGCCCTGTTTGAGCCTATAACGTTGCTATCTGGGCTTGTAATGTGGTAGGCTATGCCTCTGAACCTGTGAGCTACCCCTGCATGATCCTAAGCTGCGTCACCAAAGTAGCCACCTGCCCCTATAGGGTGTCTCTCTAAACTATGATGGCGGCTAAGTCTGGCTACCCTGGGCTCGATGGTACAACTCTTAGTTGTGTCGCCCATCACTGCCTATACCCATTTGTAACCCCAACATCATCAATCTATGTATCTACTAGCTGCTCCTCCTGCCCAGTCGGCACTGTGGGTCGTGGTAGAGACATAGTTCTCTCCATATCATCTCTCCTGTACTACAGAAATGGAGGCAGTACACCCTGGACTAGCCTGAACTAACACCTAACCTGCCCTACGGGTATCCACTCATGCTCTCCCGCTCTCCTCCCCTCTATCCACAGATGTATCTGTAGCCCTGCTAGCTCCATGGCCATCTATCTGTATGTGGGGAAGCCCACATACGGCCTCCAAATGATGTCCACCCTAGACAGCCCCTCCAAAAACCTCCTGTAGTAAGCTACATCATGAGTAGCTCTGGCACCTCGGGTGTCTCCCATGGCCGGTACCCACCGCCTATACCCCATTCTCAAAACTCTCCGTGGGAATGCATGTACTCGAGGCATCCCCACTGGTCAAACACAAACAATGTGCTCGTAAGACCAATAATGTAGTAGTATGACGTTGCAGATGCTAAACCTCCATAATCACCTGTAGGCCCATAGCTCTCTATACACCTGCGTTAGCAATGTAGGTGCCCATGCAAACTATGTCTGCTGTATCATCATGTATGAAGGACTCCCATCAGTGACCTCAGGAATCTTCCACCCTCTACATCTGACAGTGCGAAGAAGCACACTGCCTCCATCATGAGTACCACTATCCTCATCTCCTCTGGATGAGCTCTATACATCGCTCCATAGCTCATGCTAGCGCTATGGAACGTCAGGTCTGCCACACCCTCACCAAAAATAGGTGCTAGTAGCTCCTTAGATGCCTCTGAAGAGATGGAATAAACTTGGGCCCCCAATATGGGCAACTGCAGGATCCTATAGACATCCTCCAGGGTGATCGTCATCTCACCCGTCGACAAATGGAAGGTGTTGGTCACCAAGTTCCATCTATCGATGAGGGAAACCATAATAATCACCTCCTAGACTACATGCCGGTAGCGCCTCACCCCTAATAACCCCACCTCTGTAACATGCTGCCACTCCTGCGTTGTGCTCATCCATACTGTCAATAATAAATGAGGCACTCGGGCCCTCATCTGCAACTCGTCTTGGGCCTGCATCCCATAAACGCAATGTATTAGTATACCTTTCCCAACTTCCCTATTTTACCCCACATACTGACCTAATCTTTTTCCCCACCCCATCCCATTACCCTAACCATCACCCCTACCTACCTAAACCTATCTACGCTACCTATTTATCCTACCTACCAACCCAAACCTATCTACCCTACCTACCTACCCAAACCCATCTACCCCACCTATCTACCCTAATCCTCACCCAAATCCTACCCAAACCCATCCACCTTGGTCTCCCTTGACTGACCATGGTCTCCCTTTAACTAGCACCGGTCACTGTTCTTGTGACCGGTACCAGCCACTACCCACCGAAGTTGGCCACAAGTCGACTGATGTTGGTCACTGTCGTACCACCCACCCCAACTTCCCAACCCTACTTTTTCCCTTCCTAGTCATTCTACCCACCCAAATCCCTCCTTACACCCTTATTTATTCCTACATTACCCTTTTGCCCTACCCCCTACCCTTCCTCATGCCCATTAACCTCCTTTTTTCTCATTTTGAAATTCTTTCCCCCCCAAACCCCCATTTTTTCATATTTCCTATATTCTAGCCAATTTAACCAAACAATCAATAACAAAGGTTCACATCCTACCTGATTTTGCTACTTCCATCGTGGTGAAACCTCCGGTCTCCATGCCACTCCTCTCGATCCCTTTCCAGCCTCTGCCATCTTCAACTGACCTCCAACTCTCTCTCCACCAATCACCTCGCTCGGTCTGATCTCATGGCCCCACCTCTCGCCCTATCAATCTCACCTATGTGGCTCATCAAATAATCTCTCTGCCATACTCTTTTATCCTCTTCCTCTTTTCTCTCTTCTTGTCCTTTTCTCCTTTTTCCAAATGCACAAATGAATTTTCAAAACATGGGTTTTCCACTTTTTATACCCTACCTGACACAACCGACATCAGTTAACCATTGACCGTTTAGCTAACTGCCGTCAGTTCCTCTCCACCTTCATCGGTTCATACTGACAACTGTTGGTTACCCTGCCTACTCATTACCCTCACATTGACCTCATTTTCCTTACCTCCTTTTTCTTTTGCCTCCCCTACACCTACCGGGACCACTTTACCTTCTTCTTTGGCCCTCCACCTTCTTCAACCTCACCTCGTCAGCCGTTACAACCTCATTATTTTACCCCTACCTCGGCCTTACCCGTGTTGTGACCTATCTACCTGGACCCTTGCTAATGACCTTTTCCCTCATGTGTTCGCTATACCTTACGGCACTGTTACCTGTGTTGATTGGCCTAATTACCTTCCCTATCCTATTTCCGTGACCATTTATCCTAACCCTACCTTTGGTGTACCGGAACATACCCAAATGTTCCTACACCTAACCTATGTTGTGCTTCCTGACCTTATCCTATACCTTGGATACCGGAATCACTTCAACCTTGTTTGGATAAACCTATCGACCTTACATGATGTAGAGTTTGTAAGCTCTTCAACCTGCTACCGTGTCACAGTTTATACGTGTGTGTGTGTTCCATTACCACTACCTTTGACCTCGACCCATTTACCTTTATTCCCAATTTTCCCTTTACTCCTTTCCCCATTTTCCCGTATTCTTCTTCACATCCACTTTTATTAAACCACTTGCTGATTCACCTTGTCACCTCATCAGTTCTTGGTTTGAGGGGGATCACCTTTATTTCCACTTGGGGCAACCACACTCTATTCTTGTTCACGTCACTTACCAATACAAGCTACGCAACAAGAAGGGGCAAAATGTAGACACCGAAATTGTGTCATAATCACCTTGGTCCCCTACTATAACCCTATAATCACTTCTTCATCCTCAACACCTTAACACCTATCTCCTGCACCCCACACATTAATTTAATTACTTTAATTAAATTAATGCCATTTATCTCCATGTATATTAATTTAATTATTTTAATTAAGTTAATGACCTTTTAATACATTAATTTAATTATTCACATTGAATTAATTCACTACCCTCACACACCTATTTAATAAAATTGCCTTTATTAAATGCACCTCACCTAACCATCCTCATCATTTGACTCATTAACCTAAACCCTAAACCACTGTCCTAAATAAAACCTAACATTAGACCCATCCCCTCACCTCACATTAAAAGCCTCCTAAGGTTAGTTTTCATCCCAAGAAAAGAAGAGACCCTTATCAATTGGCAGAACTACTTCCCAGGCAACTTTTGAACAACCCAAGATATCTCACCCAAACCGATGTTGGTTCTCCCCAAACTAATGTCGGTTCACCCTAAACTGACGCCGGTTATGCCGAGATGGACCAAATGACCTATTTAGATCCATTTATAGCTTTGTAATACAGGTTGGTTGTTGTTTGGAAAAATTCTGATCTCGACTTCGATCTCTTTAGATGTGACAGTAGAATGGAGACTGATTTGTGATCAACAAGGGCAACCAAATGCACAAGCACAACAGTGAGACTTTCTTCCTAGCATCCTCTAACGCAACAACTTCTTCATTAATATTTAGACCTGTACCTCACAGAAGAGTAAGTATCCTCCCTCCATCTATTTCAATTTCTTATCATCATCTGTAATATTTGTGGTAAAGGAACCTAGTCTTTTATCCTCTATCCATTCCCTCTCTCCAGTTGCAGCCACCTTCCATACCCAATCATCTTAACACTTGGCCCAATTTCTTATTTTACCTCCTCAGTAGTCTCAGACCTGCACAACATATCTACATTCCCTCTATGATCAATCCCCACCTTCTACCCACTCCACTTTTTCCCTGAAACTCCAAAAAACCTGGATTGTGTGAGTCCACCAGCCCCGACCTAACCGCCGTTGGTTCTCTCTAACTGTCACCGGTTACATTCCAACCATCATCGGTCATATAGTAAAACCATAGTGGGTCTCTGTGTCACCTGATCTCTACCAGAATAATAACCTATTTTTGACATATACCTATTTGAACACCTATTTGACCTTCAGATCTGTATCTAACCTAGCCTGTTAGCTCAGATTCACCTATAACCAACCTACTTGACCTCTAGATCTCCTTATAGCCTAGCTTGTTAGATTAGATCTAGCCTATTGCATTTTTTATGAGATGCCTAAATCATATTAAACTACAGTAGGACAATATTTACTTTATTTCAGCATTGAATTGTTTTAAACAGTGGACTGACAACCATCTAGGAAGTATCGTACTTCCAGGATCTAGCACATGCTAGTCAGTCCACTGCATATATCGTTTAGCTCTCTTTGGTGGTCTTATTTTGATTCTTATAGAGGTAGTTCCTCCTAGCCAAAAGGAAGGTCTCACAATCACTTCGATTCAGAATTTAGATACGTGCGCATACAACCTTCAACCATCCCAAATCAGGTATTCCTCTTACCATATTTACCTTATCTGTTTCGTCAAGTACTTATAAAAAAAAAAATTAGGTGAAACACCAGGGACATGTGTTGGTGTCTTAGCTCATGTGGGAAAGGTAAGAGGGAAGTTCTGGGCAGTGTGAGGTTTAAGAAGGTATCGTCGTGGGGGAGACAAAGGGAGAAAGGCATGTGTGGTTCCGCACGTTTGCGGAGGGTATAACGCTGAGGTGAGGGCGGAAGTGTGGGGTCTGCGGGGTTTTCAAACCAAATTTCCCAAAATCCAACAAGGTTATGAGGGTTCTGCCCCCTCCACTAACATGCCATTCTACCATGTGGCAGCTTGTGACAGGCCGCGGGCCGGCAGGGAAAAGGGTAAATTTTTTCCAAAATTTTTAAAATCCCTGAAGACAAAATTTATGTCATGCCTCTGCCGCTGCCCCATGAGGACACTTGGTAACCTCTAATTTTCTGTAGGCCAACGGAGAAAAGTTCAAAATTTTTCCCAAGAATTTTTTTCAAAAATTTTCTAAGGATTTTTAACGGAAATTTTTTGGGCCGCGGCCCACCAGGGAAAATTTTCCCAAATTTCCTCGCCAAGGCAGGAAAACTTCAAAGGGTCATAACTTGAGCTAGGAAGCTCAGTTTTTGGCAAAGAAATACTTTCTGGAAAGCTCTCGATGCTGTCTTTGCACAAGAATCATAAATTTTACTTTTTGATAAATTTTAAGGGGTTAATTTTATAGAAATAATCTGCAAGATTTTAAAAAGCAAAATGGTAATTTTGACTTGTAAATTTTTGTTCAATTTGATCCCTTCTTCACTCAACATGCCAAACAGACATGGAGGATTACTCTAGGAAGGATTTAAAGTGTTTTAGAGAGGTAAATTTACTCAATTGATTCCAATTTGAATTTTTTCCATCAATTGACAGAGAACGGCTAAGGAAGGGATTGGGCTCAATTTTTTGCAATGTTTAAATTGGTTTCTTAAGTGTTCCTTGTCAATTTGAGTTCATTGGTGTCATAGCATGCCAAAATATATCATTTCCAAGTTGATTATTGTGTGCAGGGTTGAAATATACATTTTGATTAACTTTATTACCAGTTTTTATATTTACAACAAAGATCTATTTCTTTTAAATATGTATATCAATTTTCTTATTCAAGTGTGGCATTTCATTTCTAAGCTAATCCAATACATTCATTTGTTTATAAAACAATCCATTCTAAATCAAAAAGCAAATACTGAATTCCATTTTACACATTTTCAAAGATACAAATTATAGCATTATTTCCACGTAAATTTCTTCTTTTCCAATAGAGATCTAACTATCTCTTTTGCCATACAATGAACATTGAATTCAATCCAACAATGCATATGAGAGAAGATCTTACAATTCTTTATTGGATTCAATTATAAAACTTTACATCTTTCCATGTTTGAATGCAATAACACATTTCTATTTCTTTCTTTCCAATGTACAGAGCAGAATGTAATTTTCTTCCACATTTTGAATATACACTTTCATAATCAATTACATACATATTTTCTTCACAAGTATACATTAAAATTCATCCACATCATAGTGGGGAAGGTTACAATGAAATAATTTTCACAAGGGATTGTCAAAAACTACATTTTCCTTTTCTCCAGAATAACAACATGACAGTTTCCTTTTTCTTCCAATTTGATCACAAAAAAAGTGGGGAAAAGGAAACACTCTCCACCCAACAAAGACATCCAATGAAAGGATAAGTCTTCCTTCATCATTAGCCCTCGAGTCCCAACAAAAATATAATAAGAGGTGTGATTTTACCCATGGCAACAACTGGCTTCCACAACACACAACATTCTTTCAACATACATAATTCATTATAAAACACAGTCCACACAAAAATACCAGTTCACAATTACATTTGAAAACAATCAAAACAAGACTCAGACTTGATCATGCAAGCCAAAGGAGCAAGGTCTATGGGGGAAGCTGCTTATGCCTCCCTAATGGGAATTGGGCATCCACTAGTAACAAACCACCAATAAAATTTAACCCCATAATCCCTCCTTATGCCCCCCCCCCCAATCCCTCCTTATTCCCCCCATAGATTTCCTTATGCCCCCCAGAAAGTAAGAAATGCAAGCTATTTCTTTTCCATGGTGGATCCCAAACCCAAACTCCATCCACAAAGTTCTGATGCCAATAACATTCCCTTATGCCCCCCACATGGATTACCGATAGCCTTCTCCTACACCATTCCTTTGGCAGTCTACCCATATAGCCAACAAAAACATAACAACATTCATGATTCACACAACACAATCAAGAAGATAACAACATAAAAGAAGAGATAAACTCCTACCTCTCCATAGTAGCTTTTGTTTCCAAATAACAAGCTTCAATGCCTAAATAAATTCCCAAAACAAAAATCTCCAAGAATGCAAAGTTTTCCAAAGTCCTTCCAAAATCAAGAGCTCCAAGCATAAGAAAAATACGCCCCAAAGAAGTTACAAAATGAATTAACTACCCAAAACAAGCAAAGAGTTTGAATTTTATAGAAGAGGGAAGAGAAGAGGATGATGTGGATCCATGTAGGATGCCACATCACACATCCTCAAATTCAAACACAAACGACAAAATTCCATTCTCCCAAGCATAATAAAGAGGTGGGTGAAAATATGACAATTTACTTGCACACTCCAAAAAGCCCACACCCCAAAGGACAACAAATTGAATAAAATGTAAGAGAGTGTAATCAAAACATGCAACAAGATTTATAAAATGCATTAAAAGGGTCTACAATCATCCTTACAAGCATAGGCATGGTTGGTAAATTAAATTTAGAGGTATGGGACAAGTTTTACTTGTACCATAAGCCTCCAAAAATAGCCTCTAAGGACAAATTCTAGTTTCCAAGGAGGTGGAGTGCTTCATACTCTAAAATATGACTTACATGACTCTTACACAACTTACACATCCCTTACATAATTAATACAAAGAGACAAAAACTTCCATTATTACTTTCCCATATCCCAATTTGACTTATTTAAATTTTAACCATAGCTTTCTCACATCAATCTACCACATTTAAATTAATTAAAAGAAAGGGACACATCACTAATAAAATACATACAACAATAATAAAAGGAAATACATTAATAAAATACACAAACCCATGGTCACATATAAAGGAAATCCGCCCATGGGAATCCCTATCAAAATACAACACACACACTCAAGACATATTGCCATGGTGACCTTGTCGAATTCACCTAGAATTCCATTATGGTTGGTCTCTGATCCCTCGATGTTTGTTGTGATTTTTAACCTACAAAACACAAATACCTCCTTCAGCCTTTTGGCCATATTAGAACATCCAACACGATATAAAAAAAATCACATAATCATCTATACATATGAATCACAACAACATCAAGGCAATTTAACAATATCACTAATAGTTTATATCAACAACTATATCATCATCATATAATATCCATTTTCTAGATCTACTCATAATATCCAAAATCACATGTCTGAACAACATCCATAAAACATGCATGTTATATAGTATATCATCATCCACATATGAGTGTCCCTAATAATCATTGCGCATCATAACGAAATAAAGATCAACAATAATCCATGACCAATGTCTAACATCATACTAAATCAAAACATAACAATGTCCATAATGTAATCATGGTATCAAAATAAGCATCCAAAAGGGGTCAAAGGGAAGTGGGCACTACATCCCCCTCCCCTTAGACTCAACTTTCTCCTGGAAGTCACTAGAACAAATGTGGAAACTGAACCCGTAATGAAGTAGCATCCTCCCATGTAGCTGCAGTCTCATCATATCTATCCCATTGCACCCAAACCCAATCAACCTCTCTGCCTTGAAGGCCTAGGCTCATGTAATCTAGGATGTGAATAGGCTCCACCATCACCTACCCCTAATCCTGCACCTACAATGATGTCCAATCCAGCACATGAGATATCTCCTAAGGAATGAAACATGAAAACATCATGTATGTGAGACAAGCTAGGTGGCAATGCTAGACGGTAGGCCAAAGGGCTGATACGGTTCAGGATATCAAAAGGACCCACGAATCCAGGAGCTAACTTAGAACCTTTTCCATAATGGATAGGGCTCTTGTGTGTCCTGACACGAAGGAACACCTTCATGCCCACGTTGAAGCTACAATCAATCCTATGCTAATACGCATACTTCTTCTACCTGTCATGTGCCTCCTATAATCTCTGCCTGATCAACACCACCTACTGCTCCATGTCCTATAAAAGAGCTGGTCCAAGAGATACTCTGTCCTCTAACCTATCCCAGCTAAGAGGTGTCCCGCACTCTCTACCATACAAATCTTGAAAAGTAACCATGCCTATGGAACTCTGAAAATTGTTATTGTAGGCAAACTCCACTAAGTACATGTACTCCTCACATTTAGATTGTTGATCCATCACATACATCCTAAGCATGTCCTCTAAAATATGATTCACCCACTTAGTCTATCCATCTGTCTCAGGGTGATATATTTTTTGAAGTTAATTCTCATCCTGAGGACATACTGTATGGTAGTCCAGAATTGTGAAGTGTACAAAGGATCACGGTCGTAAATGATCTTCCATGGAATCCCGTGTAACCTGAAAATCTCATCCAAATATACTTGAGCCACTACTCTAGCTATTAAGTGGTCTTCACTAGAGAAAAGTGAGCCAATTTTGTCAATTTATCAACCGTGACCATAATGGCATTGTGGTGATATCTCGACATCGGTAGCCCAACAATGAAATCCATGGAAATGGTGTCACACTTCCATTTCGGTATAGCATGAGCATAAAGAAGGCCCGCAGGATGCTGATGCTCGACCTTAATTCTCTAGCACTCTAAACACCATGACACAAACTGGGCCATGTCTTGACAAAGTCCTCTCCAATGATACAACTGTCGCAAGGTGGAATACATCTTCTTTACCCTAGGATGGGATGAATAGGGTGCACGATGTGCCTCTACCAAAATGTCCTACCTCAAGCCTCTATCTCTGGGAACATATATCTAGCCTTTGTGCCTGAGAAGACCATTTGCCTCTAAGGAAAACCCATCAAAATTCCCCTCAAGGGGTCTTTATGACTTGATGTCTGCTCAAACTGCAATGTAGAAGCTATCAAGAGGAAGCTATTGAAGAATCCTGCTCCACAAGTCTATGGTCACTGAAGTGGCCATAACCACGTGTCTCCATCTTCTAAGAGCATATTCTACCACATTCTCCTTTCCTTTCACATGCTCTATCTCCATGTCATAATCACAAAACAACTCCATCCAATGCCGCTGGCGAGCATTGAGATTGGGCTGCGTGAAGAGGTGGTGAAGACTCAAATGATCTGTCCTAAGTGTGAATCTCCTGCCAAGAAGAAAGTGCCTCCATCGAACCAAGGCATGCAAAACTACCGAAAGCTCAAGATCATGGGTCAGATAATTAAGCTTGTGATCTTTGAGTTTGTGAGACTCAAAAGCCACTACTCTGCCCTCCTGTATTAACACACCTCCAAGCCCTACTAAATAAGCCTCAGTACAGACAAAAAACTCACCCTGTGGATGCAGAACTGCAATAATAGGTGTTGTGGTGAGGCACTCCTTCAGTGTCCTGAAGGCCTACTCACATCTGTCCAACCAAACAAACTTCTTCCCTTTCCTATGAAGGGAAGTGATAGGGTGCATAATCTGAGAGAATTCCTAAAAAAATCTCTGGTAGTAACCTGCTAACCCCATGAAGCTGTGCACCTCACTCAGTGTAGTGGGTGTTGGCCAATCCATAATGGCTCTAATCTTGAAAGGATCGACTACAATACCTTCCCTAGAAATGATATGTCCCAAGTACTACACCTCTGTTTGAAATAAATCACACTTCTCCAAGTTCTCGTAAAGCTGCTACTCACACAGACACTGAAGAACCTGGTAAAGGTGCCCCTCGTGCTCCTCGCGTGTATGTGAGTATATCAAAATGTCATCTAGGAATATGAGCATGAAGCGATCTAAGAAGGTCCCGAATACCCCATTCATCAAACTCATGAACACTACAGGGGCATTAGTCAAACCAAAAGGCACCAATATGAACTCATAGTGCCCATATCTCGTGTGGAAGGTGGTCTTATGAATGTCCACCTCTAAAATCCTCAGCTGATGGTAGCCTGACTTAAGATAAATCTTAGAGAAAAATGTGGCTCCCTTCATCTGATCAAACAAGTCATCGATATGAGGAAGAGGATAACAAATCTTGATCATTACCTTATTTAGCTGGCAGTAATTAATACACAACCACAAGGATCCATCCTTCTTCTTCACAAAGATCACCGGTGCACCCCAAGGGGATACACTAGGACGGATAAGGCCTTTCTCCAAAAGGCCCTCCAGTTGTAACTCGAGCTCATAGAGCTCTGGGGTGGTCATTAGATAAGGTACACGTGAGATAGGCTCTACTCCAGGAACTAGATCTATATGAAAATCGATCTCACGTGGGGGTGGTAACCCCGGTAGCTCCCCTGGAAAGACATCAACATACTCTCTCAAGATGGGATGATCATCTTGTGATGGTCCACTAGACCCATCCTCTGATCTATCACTATCTGTAACAACATACATCTGACAACCCTGTCTTACACACCACTTAAGCTACATAATAGAGATGATGTGAATAGAAACAGGTCTCTTGACCCCTGAAATCACCGACTCGACTCCCAAATCATCTGCACAAGATATAATCTTGTGGTAATAATCCATCCTGGCCCTGTGTGCATATAACCAATCCATACCCAAAATGACTCCATACGAGCCCAAAGGAAGGATACAGAGATCTGAGGTGGTAGTGAAAGGTCCCAAATCCACTACACACTCCTTAACCAAGGAGTCTATAGAGATCTTGGCTCCAGAATCCATTTTGACATCCCAACTAAGATCCTACCTAACTACCACTAGCCTACATCACTCTACTAAATATGGTGCAATGAAAGAATCAGAAGAACCAGAATCAAACAATACAGAGATAAAAATACCACCAATGCTACCTGTGCTCTGATGCTCTTCCTGATGGTTCTCAACCGCTGCATAAAATCCTGTGGTTGCATCCCATGTCACCAACTGTAGGCTCAGAGATATGTGTCTTACCCTTGTTATTAGGGTTATGTGGGCAGTCTCTCCAAAAATGTCCAGTAACTCCACATCCAAAACATCCTCCTAATCCTCCCCAATGAGTAGTACCACCAGTAGGTGCCTTGAAAGTATGTGGTGTGGATCTTGATGATATAGCTATGGTCTGCTGAGGTCTCTGCTGGCAAGCTCCTGTTGACTAAGCTCTAGGTCAACCCTGTGTCCTGATGGGACCCCTAGGAGGAGGCCCCATACTCCAACCACTCTATGCCTCAGCTCTATGTGGAGGTCTATGAGGTGGGTGGGACTGCTGCTACTACTGTTGTGGCCTAAAGGATGATTGTGCTGTACCTTGGCCACCATGAGGAAGGGGTACTGACCCCCTCAATCTACCGTCCTACATCTGCTATATGTGGCTCCTAACTCGGTCTCTATCCTGCTGGGTCTTTCCCCGAGTCTCCTTTGTAATATAGGCCTTCTCGATGGCCTTAGCTAATGTCTATGGGTAGCGGATCCACACTGCACCTCCAATATCTAAGTTTAGGCCCTAGATGAACTTGTGAATCCACACCTGCTCATCCTGCATATACTCCACATACTAGAGTAAATCTAAAAATATACTCTCATACTCCGCTACAGAAAGAGATGCCTGTCGGAGGTCATGGAACTTGTCGATCCTTTGCTGTATGAACCTCCATGATAAATACCTGCTCATGAATATCTCCTCAAATAGCTCCCAGGTCACTGTCTCTAAATCTACATAGAGCTTCTACTCCTCTGTCCTCCACCATACTCCTCCATCCCTCAGTAGATGGATCGTAACATGAGCTTTCGTGTTGCTAGAACAAGAACAAAGCTTGAAGCAACCTCTCAAGCTCACTAGCCAAGACTCTGCCTAAAATCCACCCATGTCACCAGAGTAATGTGACGTCCGAAGCTTCAGGATATTCCTGATGTGATTTGCTGCTATGGTTTGACGACCTCTAGCCTCTCGGTGTGCTCATTCCTAAGCCTAGGGCTTCGAGACATCTCTCTATGCTCTAGAACTCTATCACCCTATCCCCTCAGTGGTGACTCTTCTCTAGCTGAATCCACATGGGAGTTCTCTCCTCTATGCTCCTCATTGGGTCAAGGAGATACTTGACCCTCAATAGAAGGGGCTCTGTAATGACTAGCTGCATGTCCTCCTCCTAATCCTCCATGTAGAGTGACATTGACATCCTGAAGAGTTTGCAAGATCTGGGGTAGGATAGTTACTACACCTTGATCCGTTAGTGGTGGTGGTGGTGGTAAGTATGGGTCTATGTGAGTATTCCCCCCATCCCGTTTATGCCTCCTGCACAGACCAAAGCAAGAGTTAGTTCTTCATTCTAGGTTTTATTCAATTTCCATGTTTACTAAAATACACAATCTCTAAACTAAGTTATTTTGTTTTAGATTTGATAATGTGTTAGCTTTAAGTTTCATGTCCCAAGTTTTCTAGTGTGCCCAATGATCCAAGCTTTTGAACCACTGCTCTAATACCAAGTGTGATACCCATTAAAATAACCACTTGAGACCCAAGAAACAACTTAGGGTTAGTTAGGATAATTATGGAATAATTTTTTTTATTAGCAGTGTCCACAACCAGGTTGCAAGACCACAGTTGACACTATCTGATTCCGGAACAAGTCTAAAACACTAGAACATACTTTTCATTTATTAACAATTGTCAGAGGTCACATGGTCCAAATTTTAGGGCTAAGGGTTTAGCTAGGTTCAGGGGGTAAATTAACACCATACCCACTCTCTAACAGGCTCAAAGTTTCAACTTGATTTTTCTCACACTTAACACATTCAACATTTCCCTAAATAATTTCCATTGGATAGGAAACTTTCTCACCTTTCCAATGATATAAAGAAGTCCTCCTAACTCCTTGTAGAACTCCAGATATGGATCGATGGAATTAGGGGGTAAAATTTTCCCCAAGGGGGCACATGTCGAGCGGGGAAGAAAAGAAAATTTCGGGTTGGCAGGTCATGGGGCGGCGTTTGGAATTTTTTTTTCTTACGCGAGAGAAAATTCCCATTTGCACCCATGCCTCCACTATGCTGCCAGGGACACGTGTCAGGCTCCGAGATCACATGGGGAAGCTAAGAGGGAAGGGTGGGGTGGCGTGAGGTTTAAGAAGGTATTGCCACGAGGGAGACAAAGGGAGAAAGGCATGCGCGGATCTGCACATCCGCAGAGTGGATAATGCTGAGGTGAGGGTGGGAGTGTGGGGGCCATGGGGTTTTCAAACCAAATTTCCCAAAAGCCAACAAGGTCATGAGGGTTCCGCCCCCTCCACTAACATGCCATGCTACCATGTGGCAACCTATGATAGGGCGCGGGCCGGCGGGGAAAAAGGTAAAAAATTTCCAAAATTTTTAAAAGCCCCGAAGACAAAATTAATGTCGTGCCTCCGCCGCTACCCTGCGAGGACACGTGATAACCTCTGATTGGTTGCAGGCTAGTGGAGAAAAGTTCAAAATTTTTCCCAAGTAAATTTTTCAAAAATTTTCTAGGGATTTTTAACAGAATATTTTTAGGCCATGGGCCCGTCAGGGAAAATTTTCCCAAATGTTCCCGCCAAGGCAGGAAAACTTCAAAGGGTCATAACTTGAGCTAGGAAGCTCAATTTTGGGAAAATGATGACTTTCTAGAAATCTCTTGATGCCCTCTTTGCAAAGAAATCATAAATTTTACTTTTTGGTGAGGTTTAAGGGTTTGATTTTACAAAAACGATCTGCAAGCTTTTAAACAGGATCAACCGGTAAATTTTGAACTTATCAATTTTTGATTCAATTTGATCACATCCTTCACTCAACATGCCAAACAGACATGGGGGTTTACTCTAGGAATGATTTAAAGTGTTTTAGGGAGGTAAATTCACTTGTTTGATTTTCAACATGACATTTTGTCCATCAAATGATAGAAAACGGTTGTGGAAGGGATTGGAATCGATTTTTTGCAAAGTTTAATTTTTTTTTCTCAAGCCTGGTTCTTTGTCAATTTGAGTTCCTTGATGTCTTAGCATGCTAAAATGTATCATTTCCAAGTTGATTTTTAGTGTGTAGGTCCGAACTGTGCAATTTTATTTAAATTTATTGCCAGTTTTTAAAGTTTATAAAAGAGATCTATTTCTTTTAAATATGTATATCAATTTTATCCTATTCAAATGTGACATTTAATTTCTAAATTAATCTAATACATTCAATTGTTTATAAAACAAACCATTTCTAAAGCTAAATTGTAAAGACTAGAATTCCAATTTTGTATATATCCAAAAAGACAAATTATAACTGTATTATTTCTTACATACGTATTTTCTTTCCTTTGCAATTAAAGATCTAGACTATCTCCTTTTCCATAGCAATTTGAATATTCCAACTCAACCCAACAATGCATATGAGTGATGAAATTACAATTCTTTACTGGATTCAATTATAGGAGATACATCCTTACATCTTTCCATGTTTTGAATGCAAATAACACATTTCTATTTCTTTCTTTCTAATGTACAGAACAAAATATAATTATACTTCCACATTTCGAATGTACAACTTTCATAATCAAATTACATACATCCTTTCTTCACAAGTATACATATTACAATTTCATCAACATCATAGTGGGAAAGGTTACAATGAAATTATTTCTCACAAAGGAATGTCAAAAACTGCATTTTCCTTTGCTCCAGAACATCAACATGCCAGTTTCCTTTTTCTTCCAATTTGATCACAAACAAAAGAGGGAGAAAGATGCAACGCTCTCCACCCAACCAAGACATCCATTGAAAGGATAAGCCTTCATTCATCATTGGCCCCCGAGCCCCAACCAAAAATACAATAAGAGGTGTGATTCAACCCATGGAAACAACTGGCTTCCACAACACACAACATTCTTTCAACATGCATAATACATTATAAAACACAATTTAAACAAACACAACAATTTACAACTGCAATTGAAAACAATCAAAACAAAACTCAGGCTTGATCATGCAAGCCAAAGGAGCAAGGTCTATCGGGGAAGCTATGCTTATGCCTCCCAATTGGTAATTGGGCATATCCACCAGCAATAAATTGCCAATAATAAGTTCATCACACACATATCCTTATGCCCCCCACAAATCCCTCCTTATGCCCCCCACATATTTCCTTATGTCCCCCAAAAAGTAAGAAATGTAAGTTATTTCTTTTCCATGGTGGATCCCAAACCCAAACTCCCTTCACAAAACTTCTGATGCCAATTTCATTCCCTTATTCCCCCCCATACATGGATTCCCCATAGCATTCTCCTATACCATCCCTATGGCATTCTACCCATACCAGCCAATAAATAACAAAAAAACACTGCACCATTCATTCATACACAATCAATAAAGATGACAACATAAAAGAAGAGTTAAATTCCTACCTTTCCATGGTAGCTTTTGTTTCTAAACAGTAATCTTCAAGGCTCAAAAGACAGTCCCAAAACAACAATCTCCCAAGCATGCAAAGCTTTCTCCAAACTTCCTTCCAAAAGACAAGATCTCCAAACACAAGAAAATTGCGCCCCTAAGGAAGTTGCAAAAAGATTCAACAACCCCAAAACAAGCAAAGAGTTTGAAGTATATAGAAGAGAGAAGAGAATAGAATGATGTGGATCCATGTAGGATGCCACATCACACATCCTCCAATTCAAACACAAAAGACAAAATTCCATTCCCCCAAGCACAATAAAGAGGTGGGTGAAAATGTGACAAGTCTACTTGCACACTCCAAAAAGCCCACACCCCAAAGGACATCAAATTCAATAAAATGTAAGAGAGTGCAATCAAAACATGCAAACATGATTTAGTAAAATTTATTATAAAGGGTCATAAAATCAGCCTATCCAACCATAAGACATGGTTGGTAAATTAAATTTAGAGGCATGGGACAAGGATTTGACTTGTCCCACAAGCCTCCAAAAACAACCTCGAGGACAAATTCAAATTTCCAAGGAGGTGGAGTGTTTCATACTCCAAAATTTGACTTACACAACTCTTACACAACTTACACATCCCTTACATAATTAATACAAATATCCAATAACTTCCATTATTACTTTCCCATATCCTAATTTGACTTATTTAAATTTTAACCATATGATTTCTCATATTAATCTACCACATTTTAATTAATTAAAAGAAAGGGACACATCACTAATAAAATACATACAACAATAATAAAAGGAAACACATTAATAAAATACACAAATCCATGGTCACTGTAGACACCAAATTCGTGTCTTACGACCCCTTGTGACCCACATCCCATTTCGCAACCTAACCTCATTACCTAAACCTTACACAATTATTTATTAATTACCTCATAATTGATAAATCCACATCGCCTTACCCGCCACCTCACTTGGCCACCTCACCATGACCTAGCCCTAACCCTAAACTAACCTAATTAGGACCCATGACTTGGTCTAGACTCACATCCATAACTAATGCCTCCTTACTCGCACCCAAAGCCGACCTTCTAGCCACTTGACCAAGCCCGCAACTGATCTCTCGGGAGAAAAGCAGGGAAGGTGGGCTATTTTACTAAAAATAGCCTACTTTTCCCTAACCGATGTCGGTTCCTACTCGACCGCCGTCGGTTACGAAACCGCCATCGGTTCCCTGTAAATGGGCTCCCCAAACCAAAAACAAGGGATCGGAATCTCATTTTCAGAGATTAGTTGAAGGATTTCTGGATCAACAGAGAGCATTGCGAGCGAGGAACGGATTCCAGATCTTCACTTGACCAAGCAGAGACGAGTGAAAATACTAGACGTGCTTACAGCAAAGGAGATCAACTTGCACCTTCATCAAAACCAGTAAGTTATATCTTGCATGTCCTCCATTATAACATTTCTTATGCTTTTGGAATTGCAATCTTCCCAAATCCATTTCTGAATCCATTACCCAACAATACCATTACCTCTAACTATCATTCATTTAGCTTCTAACCATCCCATTTCCTAATACTATCCAAAAACAGCCATTACCAAACACCACAACCAGCCCAGAAGATCCTAGAACCAACCGGTATCGGTTATCAGTGACCGCCATCGGTTATAGGTAACCGGCATCGGTTCCTTTGATCCAAACCAAGAAAAACAGCCTTTCCCCTACCTAGTTCCACGAAACAATTTAATTGGTACTTTACAGTATTTTGTGTTAATTCATATTAGCAGGGAAACTGACCACCTTCGAAAGGAAGTTTTACATTTCCTGGGCCCAAGGCAGTTTCCTCATTTATTGTTTAATCAAATCTTGTGGTCTTGTGTTCTTATTTGCAGGTAGTCCTTCCAAGATAAAAAGGAGTTCTTCGCAGTCAGCCTGATCTTTCTCTACGGTACGCGCACACCATCTCGACATTCTACAGGTATTCCTCCTAACCCTAACCTTATCTGTTTCTAAAAGGAAAAAGGAACGAAGCATTTCCGAGTGAAACATTTTGGCACGCCCGGTGGGACCCATTTTTGGGGTTTTTTCTTTATTTCTCGCTTGCTTTCATATAGGGAGCATACTTGCTGTTTTCTTCTTCTAAAGATATTCACAAGGTATTTTATTATTCTGGTAAAAGAACTTGCTTTGCTTTTTGCATCTTGCATTAGTAAAAGTCATCTCTTTTGCTTCATCGAATATCACTTTCAATTTGGGTTTTTAAAACACATGCATTGCATTCCTGCCTGTTGTTTTTCAATTCTAGTGAACATAGATTAAGTAACAGGTCGTACACGTGGGGGTGATATCCACGGTATTGACAGGAAATTAACCCTAGTTTCACTGCACAACACATACCGAATCACTTCACAATTAACACAACAGCTCAAACATCCCCCCTTTTTCCGCGGTATTCCTCCGCCCGATTGAGGTAACCTTATAAGCCAAAACAACTTGACATTTCCTCTAAGTCTCTTGTTTAGGATTCTGACATCATTCTACGTCTAAAGGCATAAGCCCACAATAATTAAAATTAACCCTAGGGTTAATCTCTGGATTTGCGTGTGCATCTTGCTTGTTTGCTGTTCTGTTTTCTCTGTCATACTCTGTCTTCTGTGATCAATAAGTTGATAAATATACTCAACGTTGCTAAAAATCAAATTAGCAGCCCCTTTGTATCTTCTTATCCTAGATTTTTGACACCGGCATCGGTTAAAGGACTGACGTCGTTTCCCCTGTGACCGACACCGGTTAGTAAACCGATATCGGTTACTGTCTCTCTCAGCCCCTGACAAACCAGCAACTTGCCAAATTCATCATTCTGGGTTTGTTTTTGTTCTTGATAGATTGAAATTTTCCTGTGTGTTCTTGTCCATGGTTGTTATCACTCGAAAACAAGCCGCCGCCATGGTTTCACACGCTTGCTCTGTTTCTTTGCCTGAATCACCCCCTTCACCTTCTATGGGGAATCCTACTGATACCAGTGAAGTTCCTAAAATTCCTGTGGGAGATAAGGACTTTGCCAAGTTTCTGGATGCTAATTCCAGCGCTGTACAATACTATTTGTCTCATACCCCTGACCGTACACCTGATGGTCAGCTCCTTGTAGGTATGCCTATCAGTATAGCTGCTCATTTAGCTCCCACTCCTCCTGATAATACCGCCTTGCTTCCTGCATCTCTAGCCCCATCTCCCAATCCGACAGCGGCAGAGGTTCATACGACCCCGATTAGCTTTCCTTTTGTTAATCTTGGACCCCACGTTTCGTTACCACCAACTGCCCCTACCTCATCTCTTTTGCAGACTGCTCCATTCATGACTTGCTCTCTGCCACCTATCCACACGAGCTTTCCTTCTCAAGCTCCGCCTACCTTTTCATTCCCATATACATATCCAGTAACCTCAACACCTTATATGGGACATCCCTATTCTGGCCTCCATTTGCACCATCATCTCATCCAACCACTGATTTCATCAAACAAATGATGGAAAAAATGCAAAATTTGGAGGCTTCGGTTTCGGGAAGTCGTAGCGCCTTGACATACGAACAAGTTTGTCGGGAGCCCATTCACCCTTCTGTCCCCCTTCATTCGTATCCTCCTCAATGGGAGTTGCCGAAATTTACTCGTTTTAATAGTAAAGAGGATCCTCAACAACATTTGCGATCATTTAGACATGCTTGTTATTTGATTTCCCATAATGACGCCTTGTTACTCCGCACCTTCCCTATGTCCTTATCAGGACCCGCCTTGGAGTGGTACAGTGCTTTAACCCAGCACTCTGATCTTCTCTTTTAACCAACTAGCCCAATCTTTCTTGGATCATTTCTCCATTAACATTGCTAAGAAAGTATCTATCACCGACCTTTATGCCATCCGACAATTCGAAGACGAATTTATCGCAGATTTCGTTGGACGATGGTGGGGCCTTATCAACCAACTTACATATGCCTTGCCTCAAACCGAACTTATCGAACTCTTTACGCGGGCCTGCGCTAAGCACATCTCCCCTACCCTCCAAATTCAAACTTTCCGTACATTCGATGAGGCCTTTACTATGGCTCGAAAATTAGAAATTCGAGCCTTAGAGGAAGAGAAATTGCGGTTGCGCAACAAGAACTCCACTTTTCGAAATCCTGATTCTACCAATAAACCAAATACCACCACTCCTCACGCGTCCACCTCTTCTAAATCAAAAGGAGCTGTCCACGCGGTGATGGTCAAATCTCAACCACCGTCCAATACTCCACCAAAAACCACCTATAAATACAAAGCCGAGCCCGTCAACTACACTCCCTTGGGAGAAACATATGGTGTGATATTGGAGAAATTGCTCAAAGCCGAAGCCATTACCTTACCTCCTGTTAAACCTCATTCTGGGTTTGATTCCACTCGCGCCATACCTTCCTGGTACAAAGAAAATGAATTTTGTAACTTCCACCATGTGAAGGGACACAGTCATGAAAACTGCAAGATGTTGAAAAACATAGTGCAGGAAATGGTTGATGCGGGGGATATAGCCCTTGATAATCCTAACGCACCTGCTAACCGAAATTTGAAAATTTTCAACAAGCCATTCCCGAATCACTCATCCAGCAGTAACATCAACCAGGATATCTTAGCCGAGGAGAGTGTTCATGAGATCCATGCAGTATTCGATACCCAGCCAAAAGCCTCTATCGAGAAAATTTTGAATCAAGACTCTTCACTAACAAAGGAGCCCGAACCTCCTTTACCACCATCAAGCCAAAGTGAAATCGTTCCTTTACCCATATAAGAGTTAACTGCCCAGGCTTCCCTTCCCATCAATGAGTCTTCTTACACCACATCCCTACAAGATTGCGAGCGGATGTTGTCTAATCTATCCATTTCCCAGACGTCTCCTTCTACCACTCTTGCTGCACAAGAGGAAGGTACGCCACTCCTTTTGACATCCTTAGATGAGAAATCTCTCGCACCGACATCATTAAATTCTTTAGCCATGACAGACCCCCTCCAACATGCCCTTCTTACCTATTAGTCCCTCATCACCTAAATCTTTTCAACAACCCGTCGACCTCTTAACATCTATTGATACAGTGCCTCATCTACCCCCTGTATCACTCCCACAGTGGACTGGAATCACAACCCACCTTTCTTCCATACCAAAGTTCCTATTCACACGTGAGGACTGTCAGTCTCCAGACGATAGACGAGCCCTATGGGAACGTTTGAGTACGCCTTATTCTACTCAAATGCAAATGACCGATCCCGATCCCTCCACCATATACCCGAAGTGCCTACAAAAAACTTAAAATGCCCATGTTCTCACCTTCACCCCCCTCACCTCTACCAAGTGCCCCTTCCACTTCTATTAACTTAGCCAAATCTTCCCCTACGCTTGGGACCTCACCCATTCCCAGTCTAACACACCCGCCTAAGCGACTCGATTTATCCAAAAATAAACCCGCCCCGCCACCTAGGAGACGAACGCAATCCGTGCCTCTATCACAATCAAAACCCTCATCGTCACACCTACCTTCCATATTGGGACCTCATCCCTCCACCTTGCATCAATATATCATACCTCCTTCGTTTTCTTCAAAACGACCTACGCCTTCTACACCTATACAGATATCAAAGGGTTATAACAACATCGTTACCCCGCGTATCCGGTCCACCTATCAACCCTAAACCAATCCCATCATCAAAGGATTTATTTTCTGTCACTCCCCTTTCTCCGTGGTTGTTTCCCGCTACCACGCCATCTGTAGCCTCATCATCTAACCACCCGAATGTCACTTCTGTGTCAAAGAAACCATGTTTAGTAAAAAACATGTGTCAGTACCCCTCGGCTAAACCACCACCTCATATGAACCAACCACGCCCAAACATTACCAAAACCCGCACAACCAATACCCTCATCCTCTTCCGATTTTGACCCCCTCAAAGGATCTTACGCCAAAATCCTTGCTATGTTGGTGGAGAATGCGACCATTTCCCTACCTCCACTTAGACCTTATGACCCGTCTAAAACCCGACCTATGGGTTACGATGATTCTAAAATCTGCGCTTATCACCGCACACCAGGACATGATGTGGAGGGATGCAACGCTCTAAAAACCATCCTTCGTCAGTCACCTCTCCCGGATAGAAAGATTAAGAAAGACAACGTACGAAGGGAGAGACCTTTAGTTTCCATTCCCTCTCCTATACCATCTGTCCCCGCCTCACCAAGATCTATCATTATTACAACCCCACCTCTTGAAGACCATGAATTATCCCAACCATCTTCCTCATCTCAGATCTACGAGATTAATATGATTAGTGTCGCTACTCGAGGACAGAAAGACAAGGGGAAAGCAAAAGAAAACACACCTGCGGCATCTCTTTCTCCTTCAACAATCCCGATTACACCACCACCAAAAGTGGTTATTCACGGACCCGCCCATCCCGTCTCTAATGGAGTTGCCCACCGAACCATGATCAAACAACTTCATCAATCACCCGTAAAAATGACACTATATGATCTCATTCAGACTTCTGAATCTCATCGACAAGCTCTCGTTGAGATCCTTCAAGGGATAGAGGTTTTACCCAACGAAACCCTGCCCGTTGCCTCCATTCTAACACCCAATCACGTTACCTCTCTCACCAAACAATCCATCTCCCCCACCACTTCTGTCTCAAAACAACAAGCCGCTGCGGTTAGTTTCTCGGAAGATGAAATTATCGACTTTGGTACAGAAGACCCTGACCCTGCCCTTTTCATTTCTACTTACGTCCGATACATTCGAGTACGTTGGGTTATGATTGACGGGGGCGCTAGCCTAAACATTATCTCTTCCAAGGCCTTCCAACAAATGAACATCCCTTCTAGTTGCATGTGTGCCAACCCCATCATGTTGCGGTCATTCAATGACGCTATTACTTCTACCTTAGGCACCGTGATCCTCAACATTCACGTAGGACCACGTACTTTACCCGAACTCTTCTATGTCCTTGAAGGAGAATTTCAATATAATATATTGCTGGGTCGTCCTTGGATCCGAGCCATGGGATGCGTTCCCTCAACATTACATCGATGCATAAAATTTGAGTACGAGGGGAAGTCCTACACTGTAAAAGCTGATCCTCCCCCCTTCAAAACTTGCAATATGCTATATCGCCCAAATGATGTGCTTATACCAATTAAGACACCCATACATTCAACCCAACCATCCTCTTCAAATGTACCTCAACCATCCACCTCAACTGCACCTACGCCTTCAACTGATGAAACCACCGTCGCACAAACCACTTCTCTTCCCGCAGCTAACATCCCAACCTCTGACCCCTTAGTAGATGTTTTTCATCGCCTCATGCTGGGGGAGTACCGCCTATATAACGTTAGTTCTTTCCCTACCCCGCAGGAGTACGGACAATTACATGCACATCCCACCTACGACCGTCGCGTGGGGGAGGTAATCTCTTACGGACCACCCCATTGTCGCACTAACCTAACGTATGGGGGTATTGACGCATCCTCCATTACCCCCGAACCTCCTCTTGGTGTGGTTCCCTTCCAATCTGATTTTCAATACCTGACAAATCGTCGCTTCGCCCTCACCTTCTTGACTCGCTGTGCGTGGAAAGGCTTTGGTTTTGGCCTTTACGAACAAGGCAGACATACTCTCATCCCCATCACCACACGCAAACATAATGATCGCAGTGGTCTCGGTTTTTCCAAAACACCTACACAAGAAACACCTCCTGTCAGCTGTATCCTGGAAGAAGAAGACGTTGCCCCTACCGAACCATCATCACCCACTTTGCCATCATCACCCAAAGAATCGATGGACCCTGAATCTATCCCTCCTAACTTTTTTTTTTCATAAATGCCATCTTCATAGGTCCTCTCACTTATCAACGCGATAATGAGGACCCATTTTCCATTCCCCTTCTGTATCCAGACATGATCGAAGAAGATTCGCCTTCGATTAATGTTGTTGAGTGTCAGGATGACGACTCCATCCTCACTTACCTTGGGGCAGATGACTCCTATCTTTAACGCGCCTTACCATCTGAAACTCAAACCATGCTAAACGAATCTACTATAGAAATCAACATCCACACGGAGGAATATCCTCACATAGTGAAGATCGGACAATCACTTAACACATCAGAACAAGCCGCCTTTACCACCTTTCTCCGTGCTCGCAGCCAAGCTTTCGCATGGTCTTACGCTGACATGCCAGGAATTGATCCTACCATTGCCGTCCATAACATCACCCTAAACCCCAATTCCAAACCAGTCAAACAGAAATTGAGAAAAATGCATCCACGCATTGCTCTCTTGGTCAAAGAGGAGCTCCAACGACTCCTTTCTGTTTCCTTCATTCTGCCTATTGACTATCCTCAATGGATTTCTAACATCGTACCTGTCACTAAAGCGATAGGGGGACTTCGGATATGCACAGATTTCCGGGATCTTAACCTTGCTTGCCCCAAAGATGACTTCCCCCTCCCAAGTATTGATCAACTTGTTGATCTCACTGCGGGCCATGAAATGCTTTCTCTCATGGATGGCTTTTCAGGATACAACCAAATTTTGGTTGCCCCTGCCGATCAACACAAAACTGCCTTCATAACTCCTTGGGGAACCTTCTGTTATTGTGTCATGCCATTTGGCCTTAAGAATGCTGGTGCTACCTATCAGCGGGCTATGACCTACATTTTTCATGACATTATGCACACTATCCTTGAAGACTATGTCGACGATCTTCTCGGCAAGTCTAAACATCGTAGTGAACATCTCGATGTTTTAACCATTATATTTGATCGCCTGTTACAATATTCTGTCCGCCTTCAACCAAAGAAATGTGTCTTTGGTGTTCTTTCGGGAAAACTTCTTGGCTTTATCGTCTCTTTGCGTGGCATTGAGGTTGATCCATCTAAAGTAAAAGCTATCCTAGAAATGCCCCCACCCAAAAACCTTAAACAATTGCGTAGTTTGCAGGGTAAACTTCAATCCATCCGGCGTTTCATCTCCCAACTCTCGGATCGATGTCACCCTTTTCATCACCTTCTAAAAAAGGACGTTGCCTTTCAATGGAGTGAGGAGTGTCACCAAGCCTTCGAAGCTCTCAAAACGTATCTCTTGCGGCCACCCGTGCTTATACCACCCCAGGACGACCGTCCTTTCTACCTTTATCTTTCCGCCACTGACCATGCTATAGGAGCTATGCTCGCACATCGAGACCCTGCATGCCGAGAGCAGGCCGTTTACTATATAAGTCGTACCCTCGTGGATTACGAGACTAGGTATACACATGTAGAAAAATTGTGCCTGGCCCTATCATTCGTCGCCACCAAACTCCGACATTACCTCTTGAATCACAAAACTTTCGTCATCACCAACACAGACCCCATTCATTATATGTACGCCAAACCACACCTAAACCAACGCATCGCTCGATGGCTCATGCTCCTCGCCGACCTTGACCTTGAGTTTATACAACAGAAATCAATCAAAGGACAAACTCTTGCAGACCAACTTGCGGAGGCCCCTCTACCTGGGGAACAATTTACCAATTTTACCTTCCCCGATGAACTCATCGCCACTCTTTCGCTCAGAGAAGTGTCGTATCAAATGACCCTCTTCTTCGATGGATCTAAGTGCCAGCGCGGCGGAGGAGCCGGCGTTGTTCTCATCCCTCTTGACGCTGAACCTATGCCTCTTTCATTCCGGCTTGATTTCCCTTGCACTAATAATACAGCGGAATACGAGGCCCTTGTTCTGGGTCTCCAAGTTGCGATCCACTTAGGCATCAAATCTATCAATATCTTTGGTGACTCTCAATTGGTAGTCAATCAAGTTATGGGCATCTACCAATGTAAAAACGAGGAACTTCAGAAGTACAAACACCACGTGGAGTCACTTCTAGCCTTATTTACTCACTATTCTATCCAAACCATTCCCCGCTCCACTAACAAATTTGCGGATACTATGGCTTGCTTAGCCTCGCAGATTCCCGCCGCACCAACTAACTCTGAATTATTCGTTGTGGTCCAACAACTTTTTGCACCATCCTATTCAACCCCGGTAGTTTGCATGATAAATACTGTGTCTACTAATTCGCCGGATACCTGGTACCACCAGTTTCACGACTACCTTACAATCTCGGTTCTCCCACCTGACCTTACTAGTAATGGAAAACGTGCTTTTCTTAAAAGTGTTTCGCGTTATGTTGTCATGGGAGGACTCCTTTATAAACGTGGCTTTGATGGCATCCTCCTTCGTTGTCTAACCGGCGCAGAGGTCACCTATACCATCCAACAAGTACACGATGGGATTTGTGGTGGACATTTTAGTGGCCTTGCCGTGGCTAAACGAATCCTTCGCCTAGGATATTATTGGCCTACTCTCAATAACGACTGCTACGAATATGTTAAGCGCTGTGTCATGTGTCAACAACATGCCAATCTTCAACATACTCCTAGCCACCCGCTACAAGTCGCTTGTGATCTTTGGCCTTTCTCACAATGGGGTTTAGACCTTATTGGTGAGATTCACCCGACCTCTTCACAACGTCACCGTTGGATAATCACAGCGACCGAATATTATAAAAAATGGGTGGAGGCTATTCCACTCATTTCAATCAAAAAAGAAAAAATTGTCGAATTCATTAACCATCACATTATCTGTCGTTTTGGTATTCCTCATCGCCTAATAACCGATAATGGTAAATCTTTCAAAAACAAGTTGTTGCAAGACCTTTGTGACAACTTTGGTATCAAACTTAGCTTCTCATCACCTTACTATCCGCAGGCCAATGGTCAGGCTGAATCTTCTAATAAAACTCTAACCAAAATCCTCATGAAAGTCGTCAATGAATCTGGAAGAAATTGGCACGATCACATTCCCTTTGCCCTTTGGGCTTATCGTACTAGCATTCGTACCTCCACTAATGCCACACCTTTTTCTTTGGTATATGGTACCGAGGCTGTTTTACCTCTCGAAATATAAATACCCTCCCTTAGAATATCTCTTCAGGATATTCTCACCAACGATGATTTCCGCCAAGAGCGGTTAGCCCAATTGGAGCTTCTTGACGAACGACGTCTTACAGCTCTCGATCACCTTCAAATCTATCAAAAACGCATCAAGCGTGCTTATGATAAGCGACTTCATGAGCGTACCTTTAAGGTTGGTGATCTTGTCCTCAAAGAGAATCAACATGTCACCAAACTAGAAAAGAGCAAACGTGGAAAATTTGCTCCCAATTGGATTGGGCCTTATATAATCACTCACACCTATGGATCAGGCACTTATCGTTTAGCTTCGCTTAATGGTAAACCTGAGCCTGAACCCCTTAATGCCTTACATCTTCGACCATTCTACTGTTGAAACTAGTGTTATATCACCTCTTATCTACCTACTGCTCGTCCCTTGAGCTCATTTACCGCTACATACACTTTGTTTTCTATATCTCCGCATAAAATCAAAATCACTTCGCACCTCCCCTTGATAATGCCTTCCCCTTTTTTAGTCTAGTCCATGACTTCAAAGTATTAAAATAAGCCACATTCTTAAGGGATTTTCTTGAGTCAAACTTCCTACTAAACTAGATGTTTCGCGCCAAAAGAACATCTAGTCATCTAAAATTAAATATAGACTGCTCCCTCGAAGAACAGCTATATGCCAAACTATTGCTGCTACTATAAATAGACTGCTCCCCTGAAGGACAGCTATGCACTAAAATCATCTCTGCTACTATAAATAGATTGCTCCCCCGAAGGACAGCTATACACAGTCAGCCTTTATCAGAAGCTTCTCGCATTGATCAGCTTCGTGAAGACCTCAAGAATAAAACAATCAATATCCCTTGTAGACTTCCCGCATCGATCAGTCTACATTCAATAAAATAAAAGCCTCATTCAAAAGAAATTTTTGGGTCATGGACTTATCTATTTAGGGTAGGTTCTCTTTCGTTATAACAAGTTCTTTGTACCTCCGCTATATCATCCACATCACCTCACCATTTGTTTCAACTCAAGGGACGTAACGTACACCTGATATATTGTGATCATACAACTCTTTTCAACTATGGACTTCTCGTCTGTGCACGGCACTTAGGGCTTCCGGCTTGTTCTACGTTGTTTGGTTTGTTTAGCTCTTTTCACCTACGGAGCACTCTTTCCCCTTTGCCTCGCATCTAGAATTGTGTGTTGATCTTAATCAGGACAATATTCCCTACTACTTGGGTATGCTAACCTTTGCTTTACCTATACCTACACCAACAACATTACCCTACCAACATCAAATTTTTACCAAACGACCTATTGCCTAAACCATACCAAATTGCCTAAATTCACCTCTCCCTGATCCTAAGGGAGAACTACATCGGTCTGAGGCCCTTCCTTGCTTTGTGCAATGGGCTATGTAGGCAGCACTTCGGAGACATGGGGTCTCCCAAGGTTAGCTCGACCATCCCCTACCATAACCTATCCTGTGTGGTGAATATAAATATTTTTGTGTATTTTATTTTAATCACATTTCTCTTTATCCCTTTTCGAAACACCGACAATCTTATTATTATCATAACTCAAATCAACATACATATTCAGTTTTATTTAGATGTTAAACAAATACATCTTCTCTATCATCGACACGCAGGTCGGCATCCTTATTTATTCTTATACCTCGCTAACATGTACTCAGACCATCACAACTCATCCCGAACTAGGTGATGATCGTGATCGTCGACCCCTCTCGCCGGGCCTCTCTGTCCTCAAAGGTACCGCGGCTATTGGTACCGCCCACTGATCTGCCAATCTCTCCTGTAACATATGAATACGCCCTCTCGCATGGAGAACTCCAGCCTCTAGTCTCGCCGCCCGTGACTCTGCAACCACTAACAATCCTCTGGTCTCATTCACCTGCGTTTGGAGCTGCTGAACCAAACGCTGCAGACGATCCCTCTCTGCTGTAATCACCGCTATGTCAGGGCGCTCACGTACACCTCGCAGTTCTGCTACCCACCATAATCTATAGGCCTCTGTCATTCCTGCATCCATTACCCTGCGATCGGCTGCTATCTCCTCGGGCCCTTCTGGAGGTGTTGGCCGGGGAGGTGAGAATGCTGCCTCGGCATCGATCCTCATATATGGTCTATAAGCCTGTGGTATGTCCTGCACAAATCCAAATTATCACCGCACGTGATCTATAGGAATCCTCTCATATTCACCTGGCCTATGCCCCGCGATCCACCTCAATCGCTCTACACCTCTCAACTCCTCAGCTATGTTCTCGGTTACCATATAGTTCCCGTAGGGCCTCCAACAGATATCTGCAACCGTCAACCTCTCCCATACCTGCCTGTAATACTCAATGTCACCCAGCACGGCCTGAGATCTTGCCTCTTGTTCTGTCTGGACCCATCGTCGGAATCCCAACCTCTGTACTCCGGTCTCTCCTGCCTGGATGGATCGGCCTATTGGTCGCACACAAACAATGTGCTCATAGGCCCAACAGTGTAATAAGTATGAGCAATCCAACGTTGTCCTGTGACTTCGCCTACAAGCCCATAAACCCCTGTATAGCTCCGCCAAATATGCAGGTGCCCAGGAAAAAGTCACATTCCTTTCTATCATCTCCCAAATAACACCCATCAATGCCTTTGGAAATCTTCCCCCTTCTGCCCTTGGTAACGCATAATACCCTACCGCCATCAATAAAATCACTGCTAACCTTGTCTCCTCAGGGTGTGCTGCATACATTACCCCATATGTGAATGACAAACCTCGCTGTGTTAAGTCTCGTGCATATGGACCAAACACTTCTGTTATCGCTGCCCGCCCCGCGCTAGGTAGTGCCTGATATACTGGCTCTCCTGTAATAGGGAGTCTCAAAATACGAAACACATCTTCCAAAGTTACTGTCATTTCACCTGTTGGCAGATAGAAGGTATTTGTCTCAGGATTCCATCTCTCAATCAGCGCCTGTAACATACCATGGTTACGTGTGATTCGTGAATAATAACGGATTCCACTTAGCCCCAAACGATTTATCAATGTCCATTCCGCTGGTGTTACATCCGCTCGGATTCGCGACAACAGCGCTGGCACGTTATCATTCATCCTCAACCCTGCCTCTGCCTGCATACACCAAAACGACAAACAACCATTCAATCCATTAGGGTCTTTTTCAAACATTCTGGAAATTTCTCCAGTAACCGGTACCGGTTATACGTAACCGATATCAGTTGAATAACCGATACCGGTTCTCCATAACCGCTACCGGTCACTATCAATTCTATACACCTTCCCTAAAAACAACCACCTACGACAATAAATTTGCTCGTTTATTCGTTTTTATACATACAAACATACCTGAAACCCATGATTGCCTACCCTGTAACACTTACCTCACCTGCAACCCTTGTTATCATGTTTTCTTTCTCATATCTACCCACCTACTCTACCCCATCTTATTCACAAAACCATGCAGAAATCAAATCACAACCAAAACGTTTACCTCTTGGGTTGCAGTAGCTTGAGGTGGCCCTTGTCTTCTCTCTTGTCCCTGCCTGCTGGATGTTTCTCCTCGTCCTGCCATTATCACCACCTTTTTCAAACCTGCCTTGCTATCTTATGAATCTCAGATCACAATTCACTTTTCTTGTCTCTTCTCTCCTTATCACTCAGATCTCTCATGCAAAAACCTGTCTCAGTCGTCAAAACGCGTCGCGTTCGCGCTTTTAACCTCTTGCATGGCTCTAAAATTAAAACTTAAGTTGCCACCCTAGCTTTTTTATTTTTAGAAAAGCCCATACCTAAATAACCGGTATCGGTTACCTAATCGATATTGGTCTGTCAGCTACCGACATCGGTTACCTAACCGATACCGGTTACATACCTTCCTTTTTGAAACAGCGTTCTTTTCTTCATTTCTCACCTAAATTTTTGTCGCGCCCGCCTCTTTTCCTGCATAAACAACACACTTTACCACATTTTGTTCATCCACCACATATAACATTACATTTTCATTAAACATCATTTATTTTACACAGATACACAAACCATCAACTACAGATACCAAAAAGCTATCAATCTATACATCATTTTGGAACCAACTCATCAATTACATATATAACAATGTCACAAAACCACCAATCCATCACATAACCTGACATTCATATATACGTGCAAAAACAAGAAACAAAAACATCAGCATCATCCATCTATCAACATGTCAATTAAACTCATCACACATTCTATATATTACCAGCCATTAACCACATATTTCAACACATTTTTAAACACTGCATATGAATCAAAGCATCGTCTCTATATATATACAAATTTTCAAAAATACAATGTGCCCTACATCGGGGCCTCTGTGATCTCATAACATACCAAAGCCGGCACGCAGGCCGCAATACCTCCCAAAAATCTCGACTCGGCTCGCAGGCCGGTCTCTCATATCACAAATATACTCGGCTCGCAGGCCGGTATCTAATAAATAAATGAATCAAAACAATGAATAAATGTAGGCACGCAGGCCTCTATCAATACAACCGGCTCGCAGACCGGTGCCCATGTCCCTATACAAAACCACGTCGGGGATCTATCAGCTCTCCCCACCGCCCTCGGCACCTCTCCCCGCTGGTCCCTGTGGTGCCTCTCGCCTCCTGCCTGTCATGGACACGCCAGCTGTGGCTGCTCCTCCCTGAGATCTCTGGCTGTGCGAGGTCTCTGCTCTATGAGCTGCATATGCCTGATACTCGACTCCGGTACTATCAAGAATATCCTGATAATAATGGGCCTCTGCTCTAACCTCCATATAGCGATCTCGCGCCACTGAAGGAACTGGGGCTGGTCCCCTGGCACCTAACACCAATATCCCCTGAGCCTGTACCTGCACCTATGGCTGTGGTGCTGGTGGAGGTGCTGCCTGTGCCTGTACCTGCACCTGTGGCCGTGGTGGTATCTGGGGCTGTGGCTGTGCTGCTGCTGGTATGGCTGCCTGTACCTGTACCTGCACCTGTGGCTGTGCTGCTGGTGGTGGTGCTGCCTGTGCCTGTACCTGAGCCTGGGCTAGCTGCCCCTGTAAAACCCCTATCTGTGCCTGTGCAGTAGCCAACTGTCCCTGTAATAGCTGCACCTGCCCCCGGAGCTGATCTCTCTCTGCCGTCACCGCTGCCAAATCTGGCTGTGTGGGCTGTGCTACCCTCGCCGCTCTCTGCCCAGCCCACCAAACCCTGTATGCTCCCGTGCACCCAGCATCATCTACGCCATCATCTGCTGGCCTCTCTGCAACCCAGTCTGGATCCCAAGGCTGTGGCGCTGGCAGTGGGGCCTCTACATCATCCCTCCTGTACTGAGGGAAGGGAGGTGGCTCGTCCTGTCGCAGCCGCATCTGCCTGCGTACCCTCTCTAGGGGTATCCGCTCGTACTCTCCCGGCCTCTGTCCTGCTATCCAGAATGTATACTGGATCAGGCGCAGCTGTACGCGGGCTCCTCTGCCAGGCTGGTGACCTCTGTAGGGTCTCCATATAATGTCTACTATGGTAAGGCCCTCTAGCATATGTCTATAGTAGGCCACATCTCGACCTGCAATAACTGCTCGTGGCTGGCCCACGACCCCCAACCACCTCTGAAATCCATATCGGTATACGACCTGTGGCCCTGGCTGCTGGGGTAGCCCTACCGGCCTGATGCATACGATGTGCTCGTATGCCCAACAATGCCACAAAAAAGGTAGAACAAATACCAATTCGCCTCCTCCGGTGATAGCCCCATAACTCCCTATATAATTGCACCAGATACACTGGTGCCCCATTGCAAAACAGGTGTGCTCCTCCACCATCTCCAGTAGCACCCCCATCAATGCCCGTGGGAAGCGGCCTCCCTCTGAATCCGGGAGGGCAAAGCAGGTGACCCCTATCATCATCAACACGGCAAGCCGTGTCTCATGTCTGTGTGCACGGTACATGTCACCATATCCAATGCTCGCGCTATGATATGTAAGAAGCGTGGCTGCATCCCTAAAAACCTACAGTATGCTATCCATGGCAGTCTCTGAATCTACCTAGAAAACGGCCTCTCCCTCGATCGGTAGCCGCAGGATGCGATACACATCCTCTAATGTGACGGTCATCTCCCCGGTCGGCAGATGGAACACATTGGCTGCTGGATCCCATCTCTCGATGAGGGCGACCATCAGGTTGTGATCTCTGTCTATCGCTCTGTACCTCTAGACCCCGCCGAGCCCCACCTCGTGCATGATGGCCCAATGCACCGCAGATATGTGTGGCCTCATCCGACTCAATAGTGGAGGCATCCTATCACGCATCGTCAACTGCTGACGTGCCTACAAAACCAACCCACATTCTTAGACCCACTCTTTATTATAACATCTACTTTACCATCTAAACCCCCTTTTGTAACACCCAAAATCTAACCCCACTCCACCCACACCCCAACACGCCACCCAACCCACCTTCAAACCTAAACCCTAAACTCTAAACCCCACCCCAACACGCTACCCAACCCACCTTCAAACCTAAACCCTAAACCCCACCCCAACACGCTACCTAACCCACCCGAAACCCAACCCAAAAAACCCTAAACCCCATCCTAAACCCCACCCATACCCCGACTCTCTACCTACCCAACCCAACTCAACCCAACCCAACACAACCCACCCCACCAAGCCACCCAACCCACCTTCAAACCTAAACCCTAAACTCTAAACCCCCACCCCAACACGCTACCTAACCCACCCGAAACCCAACCCAAAAAACCCTAAACCCCATCCTAAACCCCACCCATACCCCGACTCTCTACCTACCCAACCCAACTCAACCCAACCCAACACAACCCACCCCACCAAGCCACCCAACCCACCTTCAAACCTAAACCCTAAACTCTAAACCCCACCCTAACACGCTACCTAACCCACCCGAAACCCAACCCAAAAAACCCTAAACCCCATCCTAAACCCCACCCATACCCCGACTCTCTACCTACCCAACCCAACTCAACCCAACCCAACACAACCCACCCCACCAAGCCCCCCAACCCACCTTCAAACCTAAACCCTAAACCCTAAACCCTAAACCCCTAACCCAATCCCCTTCCCCACTCCCAACCCAACCCAACACCCCATAACCATACACCTTAAATACCACCCTCAACCCATCCCTCCCCCACCGATACCGGCCGATACGAGACCGATGCCGGTCCCCCCATTTTAACCTCACCCTATGCTTCTTGTCGACCGATGCCGGTCGCCTAGTGACCGACATCGGTCACTGTCTACTGCCCGAGCCGAACCCACGCGCGGCCCCCAAAACTCATTTTTTACCTATTTCTACCCATCTACCCACCCAAAAACCCTAAAATTTTACACACCTAGCCGCCTTAGCATATCTAAACCTATCTACCCTCCCCCTTTCTCACATTACCTCCATTTACCCATTATTTCCTACAAACTACCAATTCCTACCCAAATCCCAAAAACAACATAACTCAACCAAATCACCAAAATAAAGAGTTTAGAACCCACCGGTACGACGACACGTTGTCGTGGTGGGATGGGGTGGTGGCGATCCAGCTGGTCCAGCCCCTCCAGCTCCTCCTGCCTGTGCCATGGCTCCAATCCTGATCTGCTGGGTCTCCCGGCCAATCACCTGCGGCCTCCTCAACTATTCGGGCCCACTATCAACTCTCTCCGCCAATAAAATAGCTCCACCTCACTCAATACCCCTCCAAATCAACTCTCCACGTCAGACAAGTCAATTTGGATTGCAAATAACCAAAGTGACAATGACAGGCCGTATTTTTCTTTTTATAGGTTTTTCGACCTTAACCGATGTCGGTTTCCTTTTTTGCCCTAAAAACCGGTATCGGTCCCTTAACCGATATCGGTCATGTAGAATCGACATCGGTGTTAATCCCAACTTTCCCCCAATTTTATCTTTTTGACCCTATTTACCATTTGGGCCCCTTTTTTAACCACATATCGCCTATATCGACCTTTGATGAACACCATTTGTTTACCTTTCGGCCTGACCCAAGGCCTCCACCTACCTAATCGGCCCGACCCAAGGCCGCAACCTACCTATTCGGCCCGACCTAAGGCCTCAACCTACCAATTGGCCCGACCCAAGGCCTCAACCTACCCATTCGGCCCGACCCAAGGCCTCCACCTACCTAATCAGCCCGACCCAAGGCCCCAACCTACCTCTTTGGCCCGACCCAAGGCCTCCAACCTAACCCTAGGCCTCAACCATTTGGCCCGACCCAAGGCCTCAACCTACCATTCGGCCCGACCCAAGGCCTCCACCTACCTATTCGGCCCGACCTAAGGCCACAACCTACCTATTCGGCCCGACCCAAGGCCTCAACCTACCAATTTGGCCCGACCCAAGGCCTCACACCTACCTATTCGGCCCGACCCAAGGCCTCAACCTACCAATTCGGCCCGACCCAAGGCCTCACCTACCATTTGGCTCGACCCAAGGCCGTAACCTACCATTTGGCCCGACCCAAGGCCGCAACCAACCCCATTTGGCCCGACCCAAGGCCGCACCTAACTATTTGGCCCGACCTAAGGCCGCACCAATTAACCATACCATACCCACAATCACCGTTTTAATTTATCCATCCATCATGTAGCTTTTTGTTCAATCGAGCTCACCTGTTCGTGTTTTAGCATGATTAGGGTCCTTGACTTGATCTGTCGACCAACTTTGCCTAGACCTAGACCGTGACGTTTATCTCAACCAAACCAACCATTTGGTACTGCCGAACATGCCTAAACGTTCTTGTACCTTACCTGTTATATACCCTGGAGCTACTTCCTATGCCTTGGATACCAGGATTATATCACCCTTGTTTGGATAAACTATCGACCTTTGCCTATACATCGCTGGTTTGCTCGTCAAATCATGTACCCTAGTCATACTATTGCATTTCAACATGTGTATGCTTCCTTGGAACTACCCCACACCTTACCATTCTCTCAACAACATATACCCTTTATCAACCCTATCCCTGATTTCCCGTTCACCACCAATCTGTGATAGATTTGAGGGGGATTACCTATACCCTTAACAGGGGAAACCACTTCATATTATTGTCCGCGCAGCTTTACAAAACAAGCTACACGACAATAAGGGGCTAATGTAGACACCAAATTCGTGTCTTACGACCCCTTGTGACCCACATCCCATTTCGCAACCTAACCTCATTACCTAAACCTTACACAATTATTTATTAATTACCTCATAATTGATAAATCCACATCGCCTTACCTGCCACCTCACTTGCCCACCTCACCATGACCTAGCCCTAACCCTAAACTAACCTAATTAGGACCCATGACTTGGTCTAGACTCACATTCATAACTAATGCCTCCTTACTCGCACCCAAAGCCGACCTTCTAGCCGCTTGACCAAGCCCGTAACTGATCCCTCGGGAGAAAAACAGGGAAGGTGGGCTATTTTACTAAAAATAGCCTACTTTTTCCTAACCGATGCCGGTTCCTACTCGACCGCCGTCGGTTACGCAACCGCCATCGGTTCACTGTAAATGGGCTCCCCAAACCAAAACAACGGATCGGAATTTCATTTCGGGAGATCAGTCGAAGGATTTCTGGATCAACAGAGAGCATTGCGAGCGAGGAACGGATTCCAGATCTTCACTTGACCAAGCAGAGACGAGTGAAAATACTAGACGTGCTTACAGCAAAGGAGATCAACTTGCACCTTCATCAAAACCAGTAAGTTACATCTTGCATGTCCTCCATTATAACATTTCTTTTGCTTTTGGAATTGCAATCTTCCCAAATCCGTTTCTGAATCCATTACCCAACGTACCATTGCCTCTAACTATCATTCTTTAGCTCTAACCATCCCATTTCCTAATACTATCCAAAAACCAGCCATTACAAACACCACAACCAGCCCAGAAGATCCTAGAACCAACCGGTATCGGTTATCAGTGACCGCCATCGGTTATAGATAACCGGCATCGGTTCCTTTGATCCAAACCAAGAAAAACAGCCTTTCCCCTACCTAGTTCCACGAAACAATTTAATTGGTACTTTACAGTATTTTGTGTTAATTCATATTAGCAGGGAAACTGACCACCTTCGAAAGGAAGTTTTACATTTCCTGGGCCCAAGGCAGTTTCCTCATTTATTGTTTAATCAAATCTTGTGGTCTTGTGTTCTTATTTGCAGGTAGTCCTTCCAAGATAAAAAGGAGTTCTTCGCAATCAGCCTGATCTTTCTCTACGGTATGCGCACACCATCTCGACATTCTACAGGTATTCCTCCTAACCCTAACCTTATCTGTTTCTAAAAGGAACGAAGCATTTCCGAGTGAAACACTAGGTCACCATATAGCGGTCAAATGCACGCATGGGCACAGTCCTTGTAGTTTCAACCAGTGCAACTCTCACACTAAAGAAGATGAGGGTTCTCTACCATGCTTACCCAATTGAGGCATTCACCTAGAATGCTCCATCTCCACGTCTTCTACGTGAGCTCCAAATCCCCCGATGTTTGTTGTGATTTTTAACATACAAAATACAAATACCTCCTTCGGCCTCATGGCCATATTAGAACATCCAACACGATATAAAAAAAAATCACATAATCATCTATACATATGAATCACAACAACATCAAGGTAATTTAACAATATCACTAACTGTTTATATCAACAACTATATCATCATCATATAATATTCATTTTCTAGATCTACTCATAATATCCAAAATTACATGTAAACATCCATAAAACATCCATGTCATGCATCCACATATGAGTGTCCCTAATAACCATCATGCATCATAACCAAATAAAGATCAACAATAATCCATGACCAATGTCTAACATCATACTAAATCAAAACATAACAATGTCCATAATGTAATCACAGTATCAAAATAAGCATCCAAAAGGGGTCAAAGGGATTGTAGGCTGATTGACTATATTCATGATGCTATTGATCTTGGTGTGTACCAAACTAGTCTTGCAAATAGTTCCAAGGATGATGATCGTCGTTATGAAGGATGCATAGATGGAGGAGCACACAGAAGAGGTTTTTGTGGAGGATTCCATGGTCGTGGTAACTACAGAGGAGGAAGATGTGAGTTCCCATGAGGAACCTGTTATAGCTATGGATTGACATAGCATTATAAGCGTGAGTTTCCTGACCTATTGTAATGCTCATGGTACGAAAAAAAAATAAGTACAAGGAGTGCCCTAAGTTTTTTGAACACATGAGCCAACAACACTGGAAAGACAAAGGCATTGGGATGAGGAGTATAAATATGGCTAATACAAAGTGGATTCCAAGAGTGGTAGGTGAGTCAGGATTAGAACTTGTACTGGTAATGATGTAAACAGAGGCCGCACATGCCAAGGAGATGCCAATACACATAACACTAGTTTCAAGAGAGGAAGTGGTATATGGTAAGTATCCAGATCCTACTCATCAGAAGGAAGTGTATTAAGAGACTATGGATGTGATTCAGAGTTTGCAAGGGGATATCCAATGTCTAAAGGAGCAGTCAAAGTAGTTGGAGAAAAGGAAGAATGTTGAGGCTCTGAAGGAGGACTTGGATGAAGTCAGAGGAGTATGTAGGATGTTAAGGCAAGATAATATTATTCCCTTGCTAGGAGAATGGCTTATAAGAAAAATCCTCATCAAAATAGGAGTAGAGGTCAGTGGTCTCACTTTAGATGCTTGACATCAAATGGGAAGGCTCACATTACAACCATCTTTGAATGTGTTGTATATGGAAAAAAAAACAAAGGAAATTCCCATTGGAGTCTTGAAGGATGTAATTATCACCATTCAACGGGCCAAGTTCATTGGAGATTTTGAAGTCTTGGTGCTCACCGAGGTAGACAACTTTCTAGCGTTGCTTAGGCTCCCATGGTGTTACAAGAATAATGTTGACCAGAGGTTTAACAAGGGATATATTAGTTTTGAGAACAAGGAAGAATGGGTCATCATCCCCTTAACTGATGGGAAGTTAGCACCTTATACTGAGCCCCTAGGAGAAGAATTACTTGACAGGATTTATGTGTGCTCCATCAGAGATCTGGAGATAATTCATCCCACGGAGGGAGTTATCCAGTTTGAAGATACTCAGTCCTTGAGTGATACCATTAGCATGACATGCGAAAATTGGGCACATAAGACTTATGAGTTGATTGGGTGACAGTTGAGAGGGTTTGTAACAAGGGTAATGAAGGCATGCTCAATTAAGCACCTGGGAGGGAAGAAGTTATCGAGTTACTACAGAGGAGAATACCCTGAAGTTTTCTTATGAGAAATGGATGCTCAGTGGAGGAATAAGGATGAGAGAAGAGGAATTCTTAGTTATAACTTGTTCAGAACTATAGTGCGCAGGTGGGATATGCATCAGGAAAGCCTTCTAGAATGGCTTCAGGTAAGGGTTTCATTTTTTGTAAGGTTCTCCAGGAGCAACGTGCCAACTTTCATCCAAGACTACCATGGTAAAGAGACCACCTTACTTCATGTCCAAGCATGTAAAAAGGCTTGGATGGGAAGCACAGAAGTGTTACCACCTTCATTATGGGTAAATAAGTTGTATTCCACCTTATAAGGTTGTGTGCACATATGGTATATTCATTCAGAGATTTTCCATCAAATAGGTAATTAGCAGGAGTTGGCGACTGATCTCATTTAAGCTTTCGAGTATGGGAGTACAAATCCATTGGTGGATAAGGTGTTATAAGTAACCAAGTGCCTTACGATGGGAGATAGTGCTATGGTAGAAGATAGGCTACTGGAGTTGTTGGGTGAGCCTTGTTTAGAGATGTGCCTCAATGAAGAAGAATCAGAGGAAGTATAACTTGAGTGCACGTGCATGGAAAAGGAAAAAGGAAAAATGGTCTATGTAGTAGATGGTGAAGAGATGGAAATTTTAAATGTTAACCATTCTGAAGGTATGCATGAAGTCATAGATAACACTGATGAATGAGCATGCACTTACCATGAGTCCTTGAAAACAAAGAAGGTTAACATTCAGATAGAGACAAAACCTAAGGAAGCTATCATTGGGGACTATTGGTCGGAAAAGGAAGTTTCACAGGTCATTGATCTATTGCGCAAGTTCTAAGATTTGTTCCCTCGCGGGTATAATGAATCACAGGAATCCACCATTCATTGGGGGAGATGAAGATCAATTTGAAGGAAGGTGCGCACTTGATCTGGAAGAGGCCTTATTGGATGAATTTGAATCTGTGGGTACAAGTCAAGGAATAAATAGACAAGATGATAACATCTGGTATCATTGAGGCTGTGGAAGAATCATAATGGATAAGGGTCAATGTTTGTTGGTGGATCCAGAAGGATGGAAGTAACAATTGTTATATTGTGGATTATGTTTTCAATGTGACCTGGAAGTGTTGAATATTGTACAATCAACCCTTATCGTACACTCTCCATAGTTTTCTCACCTCAAAAAATTGTGGCCTGAGTGGCTGGGTAAGAAATGTGTATCTCTTTCATGGATGGGTTCTCAGGATTTTGACCCATAGGTTTATGGGGGCGGTTTTGGTCCATGGTTTTGGTACCCACGGTATTATAAAGACTACTTATGTCCAGTTGTCTATTGGTGTGAAGTTTTTGGTGCATATGGTTATGGGTATTGTACATTGTAGAATGTGCATGTTGAGTTCAAGTGCGAATTCATGGTACAAGCATTTTGTTGAGCTTCAGCTCCATAACAAATCTGGGGTCAAGGGTACCTGAGATGACTAGAGTGTACTATGGGTTAATAGAAGACCATTGTGACAATTCAAGGCTGATGTCTTGGTGGACATAGTCCAAAATTGAGGATGATCCCTCAACATTAAGATCTTGTCTCTTTTTTGTTCTTTTATTTTTTGCACTTTTATTTCAAATCTGTAATATCTTTCTGCATGTTAGTTTCTAATATTTTGATTATGTGTGGGATTGTTCTACATATTTTATCCCGTATTTCCTAAGTTACAGTTATATATGGGATTAGAGGAACCAATCCGAGTCAAAGCGAAGTATGCTAGATTATTTGGACATACATAGTACTATAAGAAATTCATCAAGGGGTATGCCAAGATTGTCACGCCCTTGGAGGAATTGCTAAAGCACAAGAGTGCCTTTCATTGGGGAGAGGCACAACATAAGGCATTTAACAATTGGAAGGACATGCTTGTCACTACACCCATACTATGCTTTCCTTCTTAGGATAAGCCTTTCTATGTGCATGTTGATGCCTCAAGAACAACCATGGGAATAGTAGTAGCATAACCTGGTGAGGGGATTGCTGATCATCCCTTGTGTTTTACAAGTAGGAAGTTAACACGGACAGAACATAATTACTCAACTAATGAGCACGAGGAATTGTCAATGATCTATGCACTACATAAGTTCAGATAATACCTGTTGGCAACACCCTTTATATTCTACACATACCACATTACTTTGAAATACTTGGTGAACAAGCCCATTTTGTAAGGGTGCATATGTCGTTGGGTCATATTATTCCAAGAGTTTGAGTTCACGGTGGTTGTAAAACTAGGAAAAAGTAATTCAAGACCCGACCACTTATCAAGGATTAACTCAAGGGAGGACGTGTAAAGCATTGAGGATACCATGTTGGATGCACAACTATTTAGGTTATGACGCACACCTTATACTTGGAAGATATCACAGTATTCTTGAAAATTGGTGTGGCACAGAATAAGATGAAGGATATGGAGAGGAAGTAGTTAGCGGTACGTGCCACACCCTACATGCTGATTAGTGGAGATCTGTATAAGTTAGAATGTGGTGAGGTTTTGCACCGATGCGTATTGGAACATGAGTGCATGGAAATTATGGAAGAAGCGCATGGTGGGATTGTAGGAGGAAACTATGTAGGAAATACTACCACACGAATGATTCTACTGGAAGGAATTTGGTGGGAAACTATTTACAAGGATTGTATTTTGTTTTACAAGGCATGTTACCATTTCCAACACCTTGGAAAACTTGGAAAGAAGGATGAGATGCCCTTGTGACCAATAGCCAACGCTGATTTTTTATGCAACCTCTGGGCTCCCTCAAAATCTCGAACTCAACAACCTATGGGAAATAATATGTAGAAATGGTGTATTCTAAAGTATAACTAGTTAGGACTCCTTTCCACTAGTGATTAACAACATGTGTCCAAGTTAGATCCACATTTTGTGGCCTTTGATAGTCATCTTGGGTCCATACCCATGATCTATAGTACCATCTCGATCTGGATGCATATGCTGAAATACATTCATATAGTCTTACCAGAAAACACCAGAATAATGTCTCATATAACTCATGGTACAAGTTTTCTTCTACCCATATATGTGCATCAAACTCAGGTATAGTGCTGAATATTTGAGAAAACTTATCCTCTGTGCTCTTGAACCATGCCTCAAAATTCTCCAAGGTTAGATGTTCAGTCATCACGCATCATAGGGACAGAGATGTATGAAATTTCTCACAACAACTTCAAAAAGAGGTCCCAAAAACGGAACCAAGATGTAGTCATTTTTACGCCCTTAGAACAATAGTCAAATCCCATGCATGTTGACTTATCACCTAGTAGATGTTAGGCTCTCACTTGAGGTATGCGCGGGTGCCGAGCCCCTCCTTTATGTGAGTTGTGTGAGAATATATCATCTATGACAGATACTTAAGTGCAAAAGAATAGAAAAGAACCATGCATTCATTCTAAAAGCCTGGAATAAGTTATCATATCAATGCATCCATAAAAGATAAGTATCTAACAACATACATAAATGATTCATAACACAAAGGAAATGCACTAGGATTTATGCTCATGAACACATATTATTCATAATAGAACCTTATATTCATATTAATGTGTTCAATAACCACATTACATTCATTGAGGCCATAATAGACCAATATAATAATGCAGAGTAGGGTCATGCATCAAAAACTAAGCTAGGTCCTTCATATTACATAGATAAACACAGACCTATCCCTCTAAACATGCCATCTCTCCTATATTTCCTCTAATCCCAACCCATAGAATAATTCATAATATTTCTATAGAGCTTCACCTCTCTTCCACCACTACTGCCACTTCTGATCAGGGTATCATTTTCAAAAGTTCCCTAAACATCCCTAAATGGTATCAGTGTAGAAGATCATGTCGAGAGATTTCCATCGACTGTAAGAACATGAAAAAAAGACATCAGGAGCTCTAGATATGTCCGGTCAAAGCTTAGACAGCGGGAAAGTCAACTCTAGTCAACTAGTCAATTTTGGACCAAGGGCACTGTGACACGTGGCAAAAATGGAAAAAGGAGTTGTTCGTTGGTTTTCAATCTCTGGTCTTCGACAGTCATAAAATATTACTCGCAGGCCGCCATGTGGACTATGGTATTATCGCCAATGTGGTGGGTCCACAAGCCACCACGTGGCTTGCCACCACTCATCGAATTTGCTCAATTTGCCTTTCGGGAGATGACAAGTGGACTATATGTTATTTATCAAGTGAATTATTTCTATGGCACATTGTAGGGATCAAAATTATATCATCTTGGTAAGTCCACTTTCCAAATGCCATGCATTATGCCACAAACCACATATATGCCAAACCACTATATATATTAATGTTTATACATTAGTATTAAACCATACCTAACCGCCAACTTAACCATGCTATTTTCAAGCTTCCACATGGAAGGGAGAAGGTGAAGCGGTGTTGGAGGGGGCAAAGCCATGCGTGGAAGTCCACGTGGGAAGAAGGTGGTGAATCGGTGTTGGGGCTTATGCCATGCGTGGAAAGATCCACGTGAAGAATGGGGGTGGCTAAGGTTTGTTAAAACCTTAGCAAAAATAAAGGGTCCCCCCTAATGTGGGATATACCCACTTAACTATGCAAGCCGCGCCCTATGGGATTTTTATCCCATTAAATATGCAACGCCGCCCTAATTTGGGATTTAATCCCATTAAACATGCTAATCCGCCACTATGGGGAATATTATCCCAATTTTCATGAACGGGCTATGGTATTTTTAGCTTAAGGATTATATGTAATGCATTTTTTAAGGGCCCTAAATTTGTATAAATAGGGAACCCATGTTATTGTAATACACACAACTTGGAAGCTCAAAGCAAGAGCTTGAGGAATATTTCCCGAGCGAGCGGAGGAGTGTTTATTTTATAAGACCTATTTTATTAGGCTTATTATAAAGTTGTGAAGACCTATTTATTTAAATAGGCATTATTGTGGCTAGGAAATACTACCTAATTGGCCCATTGCACCACAGTAAATTATTGTGGAGCCTGGAATATCAACCGGAGAGCCATAGGGCGTTACGTATTAGCATCTGAAAGGCTGATCGAGAATCGAAGGTTTCCGAACATTGGAGTTGGTGCCATAGAGCTTGACGAATATGCCAGGAAGGTGGAAGTCAGGTGCTATCTTTCACCCTTTTCATCTGAAGGTCTGGTTATTCTTTTAAGCAATTTTAAATAGTTTCCATTAGGTTTTCTTAGGAAAGTACTATTGTAACTTACAAGTTTTGACTAGTGGAACAGTTCGACCACGAACCCAGAGACATAGCCAATTGCCAAACTCCATAATCAATCATTGTGCAATTGTCTTATTGTCTTGCATTTATTTTAAATTGACTTAGAAGGAGTAAATTATTGGCAAATAATTAAAGCCTATAAGGGTCTGAGATCAGGTAGATAAAAACTTGATTATTTTTGGATCAAGTTGGTATCAGAGCAGGTGATCGACCTTGCAAACTTGCTAATCTCCAAAGCAAGTTGGTGATTGCTTCAAGTTAGTGTAGTTGGTTCAGTTTGTGTGAACAAGGTACATATGCACCATGGAAAAGATGTTTAAATAGGTGAAGCTCGATGAGGTTGAAGCTTATAATCACCAGATCCAGGAAGAGAACTCCCTCCTGTGATCAATGTATTACTCCTTGGAAGAGGAGAATGCTTGTTTGAAATCAGAACTACAAACCAAGGATGAGCTCTTGGCAAGGTTGCAGTGTGGTGATCAGAGAAAGGAAATACATTCAACTTCATATGTAATGACCATGACAAATGATTGCACTGTAAGTTATTCACCATTGGAATCTTCTTCTTCCTCCCATTCAGTTTCGGATTCAAGTAATGAAGTCTTTGGTTTTTTTGAAAAGCATACTAGAGGCATTGGATCCAAGTTACTAGATAAAAAATGGGATTTGATGGAAGAGGCCTTGGTAAAAATGGCCAAGGCATTGCTAACCCAATATAGGTTGAGGATCGTCCTCATTTTACAGGTTTGGGTTTTTCTAGTGCGAGGATGGAAATTGGAGAATGCTCCAAGAATGTTGATGGGAGACAAGTTTTCGAAAGCAAAGTGAATACCCCACTAGTCCTGCAAAAAGATTCTGAGCAGGAAAGTTGTGCTTCGTCATCACAGGTAGGATGTGGTAAGAGAAATAAGTGAAGAGGTAATGAGATTCCACCTCTAGTTTCTTACCATAATCACAAGCACAGTTAGTAACCTTGATTTTCAATTGGACTATCAGAGTAGGGTATGTAACTGCCGATGTGGTACATCGTTTAGGATTTCCCATGACACCACTTCCTCATACCAAGACAATAGGTATAGAAGATGGCACTCTACATGAAGTATCTACTAGTTATTGCATTGTGAGATTCATAATTGGGAGATGAGTTTCAGATAATATCACTCTCAACATCATCCCTTTGGAGATGGATGAAATGCTATTAGGAAAATTCTACCTTACTGCTCGTCAAGGTTATATGACTGATGATAGGAGTGGAGTGGAGCTTCGAATTGGGCACAACTGGAGGATCGAATTTGTGACAAGTCATGTTGTTCGTCTTATAGGAGGAAAACACAATGAGCCTTCAGACTCATATGTACCTAGGGATCATGCAGATCCTAGTATAGAGTTGAGCTCATATGTCCCTATGGATCATCCAGATCTAGACACTGAGGTCACATAAATTCCAGAAGACCATGAGGATCTGTATGTAGAGGAGCGAGAGTCCAAGGATCCACAGGACACCTATTGAGGTATCCTAGATAGACACCGAGGATTCTACATTTGGTAAGAAATATAAGGTGCAAATAAAGTTGACTTTGTTAAGCTATTGTATTGGTTTTTCTGAGCATTATTTATTGCTCTTGTTATAGTAAAACCATAAACTATTGTGTTAGGTAGAATGTATTGGTAAGACCCCTTTGAGGGCAATGTGTGTATACATCTAACCAGACATGGCACATTAGTTAAAGACCTAATTTTGGGCAATGTTTGTACTCTGTTATACTTGTAGTAATAAGACCCCAAAGGGAAATTATTTTTTGTGATTTTTATAACACCATAAGATGCAATATATTTTTCATTGTTGAGATATTGGTCCAGCAGGGGGGAGACAAATTAAGTTAATCCACACTGTGATGCAGTGGAGAAGACCAAGTACATAAGCCACCAAGTAGGAGAGATTTTGTGACAGGTTTACCATGCAAAATTATTTTCCTATAGAATTGGTATTTTAAGCTTATATTGTACAAGACTCTAAAAATGGAGCATTTTTACAACTAGTTTTACATGGTGAATTAGGATATGATTTCCTCACACTTGTATTTAAAAGTTGTATAAAGACCCTGTTAGGGGAACCTATCTCCTAATCAACGTACGAGTACCTGTTGCAGCTTGGATACAGGAATTGACTCATATAAAGCTTGGAGATTGATCTACCATTTGTGTAGATAGTAGAGTTTGTAGAGATTAGCTCGGAACTTCATTTTGTGTAGAGGCTTGTGACCGTGTAGCATAATGGTAGCTAAATCATCATTGGCATTAATGTTGGGTTAGAACTTCATTATGTGTAGAGGAATTTTGACCATGCAGCATAGTGGTACTTGATATTAGTATGTCAACAAGAAGAGCTCTCAAAGGATCATCTTAGAACATCACGATTGCACATTCGAATGCTAGCTGATCAAAAGACTTAGCATCATGCATTGGAGGCTTGAGGTCTTAAAAAAAGGCTTAGCATCATACATCAGAGGCGTTGAGTTCTAAAACATACTTAGCATCATGCATTGGAGGCTTGAGGTCTTGAAAGAGGCTTAACATTGTGCATTGGAGGCGTTGAGGTCTACAAAGACTTAGCATCATGCATTGGAGGCATGAGGTCTTGAAAGAGGCTTAGAATCATGCATCAGAGGCATTGAGGTCTGAAAAGGGATAAGTCATTGTCCATCATTGACATCGGATTGATCATAGCTCTACGTAACATGGAGTTCCTTCAAACCAGTTTGGATTTTGCAGAATCAACTCAGAGCTAGGAGCTATGTTATAGAGTAAAAGAAGATCCTTGTTGTCAGATATCAAGAAGCTTAGCACCACACAAAAGGAGCGTTGAGGTTTCATTTAGAAACTTAGCACCATACAGTGGAGGCGTGGAGGTCTTCTTCAGATATCAAAGTGGCATAGCGGAAGCGTGGTGGGCCCATAACCCACAATTCCCAAGATCGGAGTAAAGTTGTCGAAGAGAGAAGGTTACAGAGGAAGAGACCCAAGAGTCTACTACAATAGTACTTCTGAGATGGCAGTAAATTTTCCAGATTCAGGACAACATGGCAAAGTGTTCCAATATAAGATTTTTGGGACAAAAAGCCTTTCTTAGTGGGGAGGTGTGATCGGGGGATCATTTTCAAAAGTTTCCTAAACATCCCTAAATGGTATTAGTGCAAAAGATCATGTCGAAATCTTTCCATCGACTATAAGAACATGAAAAATAGACATCAGGAGCTCTAGTTATGTCCAGTCAAAGTTTAGTCAGTGAGAAAGTCAACTATGGTCAATTGGTCAATATTGGACCAATGGTACTGTGACATGTGGTGAAAAGATGAAGGGATTAATTTGTTGGTTGTCGATCTCTAGTCTTCGATGGTCATAAAAGATTGCTCACAGGCTGCCGTGTGGACTATGGTATTATCGCCGACATGGTGGGTCCACAAGCCACCACGTGGCTTGCCACCACGTGGCTTGCCACCACGTGGCTTGCCACCACTCATCGAATTCACTCAATTTGCCTATTGGGAGACTAATGGGGGACTACATGCTATTTACTGAGTTAATTATTTCTATGCCACATTACATGGGTCAAAATTATATTATCTTGGTAAGTCCACTTGCCACACACATATGCCAAAATCACTATATATATTAATGTTTATACATTAGTATTAAACCATACCTAACCTCCAACTTAACCATGCTATTTCCAATCTTCAACGTGGAAGGGAGAAGGTGAAGTAGTGTTGGAGGGGGCAAAGGTGAAGCGGTGTTGGGGCTTATGCCATGCGTGGAAAGATCCACATGAAGAATGGGGGTGGCTAAGGTTTGTTAAAACCTTAGAAAAAATAAAGGGGCCGCCTAATGTGGGATATACCCACTTACCTATGCAAGCCGCACCCTATGGGATTTTATCCCTTTAAATATGTAATGCCACCAAATTTTTTGGATTTAATCCCATTAAACATGCTAATCCGCCACTATGGGGAATATTATCCCAATTTTCATGTACGGGCTATGGTATTTTTAGCCTAAGGATTATATGTAATGCATTTTTTAAGGGCCCTAAATTTGTATAAATAGGGAACCCATGTTATTGTAATACACACAACTTGGAAGCTCAAAGCAAGATCTTGAGGAATATTTCTTGAGTGAGTGGAGGAGTGTTTATTTTATAAGACCTATTTTATTAGGCTTATTATAAAGTTGTGAAGACCTATTTATTTAAATAGGCATTATTGTGGCTAGGAGTCATTAATACTACCTAGTTGGCCCATAGTGCCACACCAATTATTGTGAATCCTGGAATATTGACCAGAGTGCCATACGGCATTACGAAGCATCTGGAAGACTGATTGAGAACTGGAGGATTCCGAACAGTGGAGTTGGAGCCATCGAGCTTGCCGAATACGCCAGGAAGGTGGAATTCGGGTGCTATCTTTCACCCTTATCGTCCGAAGGTCTAGATATTCTTCTAAGCAAGTTTAGATAGTTTCCATTAGGTTTTCTTGTGAAAGTACTATTGTAACTTACAAGTTTTGACTAGTGGAATGGTTCGACCACGAACCCAGAGACGTAGGCAACTGTCGAACTGCGTAATCAATCACTGTGCAATTGTCTTATTGTCTTACATTTATTTTAAATTGATTACTTAAAAGGATTAAATTATCAGCAAATAATTAAAGCCTATAAGGGTCCAATATCAGGTAGATAAAAACTTGATTAATTTTTGGATCAACTTCCTTCTACTACCCGAGCATCTCTATATATAGCTTTTTTCCTTCACCGCCATGCCTTATGAGGTAACAGATCAGTTGCCAAGTGTCGAAGTGGTCCTCCCATGGAGCATGCTTCCTTTGATACGAGCTCTCCACTCTTTGCAATGATGTCTTTCTGGATCCTTCCATCACATGCATGGAATATTCCATTCTTGATCCTATAGTTGCCAGGATGGCATCTTATCCACTCCGTATACTAGATGGCTCATTCTTTCCTTGTATATTGTCTAGAAATCTGAATATGACTAAGTTCCAAAAACCCTTATTGTCTTATGCATGTGTGCTGTGTGTTCTGCTAAACCCTACTAGAACCCTTCCTTGTGTGCATTCAACCCACTCGACCTTCTTCAAATAGGTCCTATGTGCCCACGCACCTTCTTGTACTTAGCCAATATTATGGGGCCCAACATCACCCCATACTATGTTTGTTCTCCATCCTCATAAACACTTCTCTTAAATAAATAGAGAATAACAGGCCTCAAATAGTTTAAAAAAGAATAAAGGGATGAAGAATTGGGAGAAAGAATGAAATAATGGGGAACTTGCAAGAGAAGGATGCTTATTTTTGAAGGAGGGGGAAATCCTTCCCTATCTTTGCCTCTAGCTTTTCCTAGGCATCAACCTCGCTCTGTGCTTGCTGATAGAGGTCTCTGACTAGGGCGCTCACCTCCTCAAAGCTTATTTCCTCCACTTTGGTACTTATTAGTGCAAATTCACAGCACCCCTGGATGTTTTATTAGATTTCTAGTTTGATAATGGGCATCCAGTGTGATTGCATAGCATTGAGCTTTCCCAAAGTGTGGGACCTTTGTAAATGGGGAAAGCTCTCGAGAGAAGGCTGGTTCCTCTTCCTAAACTACCTACCACAAGCTATTCCAGTGCAGGAAAGCTAATCTAATCCTAATCTAACTATGCCAAGGAGACAGAGAGAGAAAATGGGGAAAAACAGAGCCTACACTAAAATGCTGATACATCGGACAAGGAAAATGCTGAATATCTATCAAAATTACCATGGAATAAGAAGATGTGAGCAATGGGAAGGATGGACAAGTGCATCACAGGCCCAAGGATAGATTTCACATAGAAAATGTTCCAAAACTCCATGAACATAGCTTAAAACCTGCAATGAACATTCAAACATGTAAAAATACTTGCAATGAAGAGAGGCAGGAAGAAAAAAGCAAAAAAATGAGCAAGGATGGACAAATGCATCACAAAACATGTTTTTATTGCTCTAAAAGTTTGCACAGAGCATCATTTTAATGGTAAAAGTAAAAAATGCGATTACAGAGCATGGGAGGAGGTTCTAACTCCTTTTTCAACCCTTAGGAAGAAAAGAAGGGAGGGGTAGAGAAGAATGATGAACAACCTTTTACAAATGAGCCAAAATTGGCTTTTAACCATCGAGACAAATGAAGAAAGGCAAAAAACTCTGAAAAATCTGATTTTTTACTTCAACCACTGACAAAATTCATTAAAAATGCAAGGGCACCTTTGAAAATCCACTTCCAAATGCATTCAAGCCATGTTGGAGAAAGATGGGTGCCATACTACGTTAATTTTTGGTGGTTGGATGTCATTTCTACATTTTTCCCATGCCAGAGACATTTTCTCAATTTTCACCAACAAGAATCCATAAAAATTCAAAATTGAGCACCCCATCATGTATATAATTTCACCAGCTTTCCAATGACACCAAAAATGCAAGAATATGAGCTCTAGATTAAAAGTTATGGCCCTCCAAAGATTTAGGGCAAAACAGGGGCAAAAATAGGGTCGGCGGGCTGAAACCCAAAATTTTTCCCCTTTTTTGAATTTGGGAAAAATTCCTCAAAAATCTCCACCCCCACCACTCTGATGCCATGTGGCACATTCATGTTGGTCCGCGGGTTCAAACAAACATTTTACGCTTTTTTGAATTTTGGAAAATTTTCCAAAATTCCTCCACTGCCCTTCCACCATGTGTCATCCTCCTATTCGCTCGGGTGTGCACTCCAAAGTTTCCCTTTGATACTACTAATCACTTTGGAAAAATGGCCAACTTCTCCTCACGCCCCTGACATCCGCTGAAAATAGGACACATGTCACATTTCTATTGGTTCGTGGGGCATTGGTCCAAAATTCTTCTTTGTGCCCTCATTGAGCCCGTTGGAAATTTTCTAACTTTCCCCCCGCCGGTCCATCCTCTGACACCACATGTCATACTTTGATTTATGCCGGTGTTAGGCCAAAATTTTCCCTGCACCCTCGAACAATCCTTGGTGAAAATTTCTAACTTACCTCTACTCCCCACCATAACTTGGAAAATACAAGGAGTTAGGAGGAAAATTTTACCTTTCTGGAAAGGTGAGGAAAAATCCTATCTGATGGAATCAATTCTAGAATCTTTTGAGTTCTTGAAGCATGCCAAAAATTCAATTAAGTGCTAGGAAAGGAGAAGAAGGAGGATTTAGCCAAAAATAAGCATGGGGCTTATTTTGGATAACAATTTGGTGACTTAGAGGGGTCATCTGCATGCTATATGAATGATCAATAGCCTTTGAAGCATCCATTGGGCATGGAGTCATGAATTGTAGCCTACAAACTGATCTGAACTTTGAAAACTTCCTTCTGAGCCACTTGAAGCCCACTGAACTTGGAGTTCTTCTCACCAAAATGCCACTGAAATGAACTGTCCAAGAGAAAAACCAGCAGCACCAAAAACTATGTACAAAATTTGAAATCATACATACCCCAAATGGGATATGCAGAGTGTGCATAAGCACTTCTTCTACTGAAAGCAAACCTACCTACTCTACTCTAATTAAAAGCAAAGGCGAGCTAAATAAACCCTGTAACTAGTTGTGTAAAATAGCTTCCTTTATTCAAAATTAACAGCCATGCAAATGATTTGGAGCTAAGTATGGCTGCTAGGATGAGTGGAAAATCAACAAGAAGCTGGTCTTCTACCCAAATTAGCAAGGTGTCAACGGAAAAAAAATCCAATACCTCTTTTAGTTGCTCTGCATTTGGATTGAAAAGGTATGTCAACTGATCCTTGGAACTTTACATATCATCCTCATGCTTAGAGGCAAGCATCACTGGTTGTGGCTTCTCCTTTAGCTCTAATGAAGCCAAATACCTGATTGGGCAAGGTTTGATCCATTTGATATGCCCATAATCCTAATTTTCCATTCCAAAAATGGAATCTTCTTGGAGACCTTCTTGAATGGATGGTGTGGAAGCAATGGTAGAAATTTTCTACCCTTTCTCTTCCTCCAATGAAGAACATGGAAGATTTAAATCTTCCAATATTGATTCCAAAGAGCTGCTATAAGATGCAGGCTGCTGCAAATGAAAGTTCTCCTCCATGATAGAAGGTTCTTGTGTTTGGAAGATGGATGATGAAGGAGAATATGGTGTGATTTCAACCAATTCTTCTTCATCAAAACAGTCCTCCAAATCAGACAGGTAAACTACCTCATTGCTATCTTGCTGCAAATGTTCAACCTCTCCCATGGTGTTCTCTTGATTTGTAACTTGATCACCATGGTTTCTTTCATCTTCCAACATTGAGTTTGAGAGAACAAACTCTTCTTCAGCACTAGAACTCGAAAGAGATGAAGTAGAAAAAATAACTGAAGGTTCTTCTATAGCCTTCTTTGTGCTCAAAGCCTTTGGATCTACACTTTTCTCCCCCACAGCTGAAATGTGCTCCTCTTCTTTTAGATTTGGAGCAGCTTCTCCTTCCTCTGTTGTTTGAAGATAATCTTGCTCTTGATTGAACTCTTCCTTTAGCATGAAGTTTGTCAAGTCAAACTCTTCAATATGCTGATGTAGAGGACAAGTTGGGACTGCAAGATATTCTTCAGAACTTCTTTCCATGGCTAATTGTGTAACTTGAATTGGAACAACATTTCCTTCAAGTAGAGTTCCAACATAGACACTACATTTTGAGAAAACTGATTGCTGATCTGCTTCTTCTTTTTTCTCTTCTTCTGCTGCAACAAAATCAGCCTTTGCCACCACTCATTCTTCAACTCTAACCTCATCTATTGGTTTCACCATCAAGGGGATTTTTGTAATCCCAAATTTAAGATCCAAATTCAAAAAACTTTTAATCTTTTCATCCTTGTTTGGCTCTTCTTCTTGCTATTATTTTCCTTGACTGGCATTCTAATTTTTATCTTCCTAACATGGATTTGGTAATGCAAGAGGAGGGGTGGGTTATAAATCAATTGATTTTGCAATTTTTTGTGGTGTTGGAGGAGATAAAAACTTTTATTTCTTTGTAGGGAGTGGTTGTTTGGAAGGGAAAAGGACAAAAGAATTGAGATGGGTTGGAAGACTAGGGGATGGAGAAATGGAATCAACACTTGGGGTAGCATGAGCTGGATTTAGAATTTGGCATTCAAAATAAGATGGTGCTACTTGAGGAATGGAAAGAGAAAACCCAGATGATGGTGTAGAACTTACCCCTGACAAGGTTGCTCAACACCAAGTCTATAGGTCTCTATCTCTAGTGTCCATTGTGCAAGTTGGGGCAGCATCTCAATCATGAAGTCCATCTTCTCCTGAGGGATGTAATGTATTGGAAAAGAGCCTCCCCATGGATAGGGTACTCTGAAACCAATCTAAAATTCCTTAATTTGTGCTTGATCCCTTGATTGCACCATGCCAACCTCCATTTTTTGGATTTTCTCCAAAAAATCTGCACTTTCTTCTTGACTGCCCTCATCATATGCGTATCCTTGTGCTTGATGTGCTTCATATATCCAAACTGATTTTGGCATTTCTCATATGGATATGCATAATGATTTTGAATTTGATCAAAATGTTGATCTGAAGGGTTTGAAAAACATGTTGGAGGTGGAATATATTGCTGCTGTTGTAAATGTGAATTCCATGATGGAAATGAAGTCATGATTGCACAACTTCATGGAATGAAAGAAGATGGAAGAGATGGAAAGAAGAATGAATAGAAAATGAATGAAAATGAATGGAAAGAGGGTCAACAACTTAGAGAATGAGTTATTTACCAAATGGAGTCATCAAATGTGGTTTTGAATATGACTCCAAAGGCTGATTCCTTAACAGGAACACACCAACCTGCCAAAAATAAAGTGGAAGACCTCTAAGGTCCCACCAGGTGTGCCAAACTATTATTGCAAATTCACAGCACCCCAATAATGACTTATGGATCATATTTTCTAAGGAAATGCCATTTGGTGTGAATGCACAACATTGAGCTTTCCCAAAGTGTGGGACCTTTGCAAATAGGGAAAGATCTCCAGAGAAGGCTGGTTCCTCTTCCTAAAGTACCTGCCACAAGCTATTCTAGTGCAGCCAAGCTAATATAATCCTAATATAACTATGCTAAGGAGATAGAGAGAGAGAAAAGAGGGAAAAATAGAGCCTACTCTAAAACAGTGATACGCCAGAGAAGGAAAATGCTGAACATCTATCAAAACTGCCATGGAACAAGAAGAGGTGAGCAATGGGAAGGATGGACAAGTGCATCACAGGCCCAAGGATAGATTTCACATAGAAAATGTTCCAAAACTCCATGAACACAAATCTAAACCTGCAATGAACATTCAAACATGCACAAATACCTACAATGAAGAGAGGAAAGTAGAAAACAAGAAAAAAAATGAGCAAGGATGGACAGATGCATCACAAAACACGTTTTTGTTGCTCCAGAAGTTTACACAGAACATCATTTTAATGGTAAAAGGAAAAAATGCCATTATAGAGCATGGGAGGAGGTTCTAACTCCATTTTCAACCCTCAGGAAGAAAATAAGGGAGAGGCAGAGAGGAATGATGAACAACCTTATACAAATGAGCCAAAATTGGTTTTTAACCATTGAGCCGAATGAAGAAAGGCAAAAAATGCGGGCAAATCTGATTTTTTACTTCAACCACAGACAATATCATTAAAAATGTAAGGGAACCTTTGAAAATCCACTTCCCAATGCATTCAAGCCATGCTGGAGAAAGATGGGTGCCATACTGCATTAATTTTTGGTGGTTGGATGTCATTTCTGTGTTTTTCTCATGCCAGAGACGTTTTCTCAATTTTCATAAACAAGAATCCATAAAAATTAAAAATTGAGCACCCCATCATGTATAAAATTACACCAGCTTTCCAATGACATGAAGAACGCAAAAATATGAGCTCTGGACCAAATGTTATGGCCCTCTCAAGATTTAGGGCAAAACAGGGGCAAAAATAAGGTCGGTGGGCTGAAACCCAATTTTTTTCCCCTTTTTAGAATTTGGGAAAAATTCTCCAAAAATATCCACCCCCCATCACTTCGATGCTACGTGGCACATTCCTGTTGGTCCGTGGGTTCAAATAGACATTTTATGCTTTTTTGAATTTTGGAAAATTTTCCAAAATTCCTCCGTTGCCCCGTTGCCCTACTACCATGTGTCATCCTCCTATTCACTCAGGTGCACGCTCCAAACTTTCCCTTTGATACTACCTATCACTTTGGAAAATTTACCAACTTCTCCCCATGCCCCCTACCTCTACCGAAAATAGGACGCGTGTTACATTTCTATTGGTTCACGAGGCGTCGGGCCAAAATTCTTCTTTGTGCCCCCGCTGAGCTTGTTGTAAATTTTCTAACTTTCCCCCCGCGATCCGTCCTATGATGCCACGTGTCGTAATTTTATTCGAGTGGATTTCAGGCCAAAATTTTCCCTACACCCCTAACCAATCCTTGGCAAAAATTTGAAACGTGGTGCATTCTGATTGGTTGCAGACCTTCCTAGGGAAAATTTCCCTCAAAAACTATGTCGAGCCATAACTTGGAAAATATAAGGAGTTAGGAGGAAAATTTTACCTTTCTGGAAAGGTGAGGAAAAATCCTATCTAATGGGATCGATTCTATAATCTTTTAAGTTCCTAAAGCATGCCAAAAATTCAATAAGTTCCAGCAAAGGAGAAGAAGGAGGAGTTAGCCAAAAATAAGCATGGGGCTTATTTTGGATAACAATACTCGTTGTGTCAACAATACTTTCTAGCTACTTGCTCAAATCATCAAACACATCCATTCCATGGGTTATCTAAGGGTATAGTTCCTTTAGCCAGCTTTTGATCGAGCCTATCAAGGTCTCGATAGCTTCTGACTTCTTGTTTACCTCAGCTAGGATTTTATCTCTTTCTGCCCTGTTCCCCTTATTATTTTCTTGAAACTCCTTGAGTTCCATTTCATGTGTGGTGACCAAGATGCTTTCCACTCTATCTCTTTCAGTGTAGTTGTTATATGTAGCTTCAGCAACTTATGCGGTGGCCTTTACCTTTGCAAGGAATTTAATATATCAAGAAACAATCTCAATAACCTTAAACTTATCTTCCTTTTATTTGAGCACCAGTGGTTACCTTTCCATCATTAGGATGCAGGTCAAGTCCTCCAGACACTACAAGGTTGATTCATATTTCTGCTCAAGCAGTGCTAGGTTAGGATAATTTAAAACAATAACACCCGTAATCATTTCAATTTTCTTGTGTAGCTCACGTGCCCTTGCTTTCTCCTCTTTCAGTTCACGCCTTAACTATGTGCCAATAATATCTTCTTGCTATAAGTCCTTACTCTTCTCAATGATCTCCTTCTTTTTCTTCTCCAATTCCTCCTCTAGGAATCTTACCCTATCATTTCTTCCAAACAGTTTGACCTCAACCTCCACTGAAAATTTGTTGAGAACGTTGCAAACCTGCTCATCTAACAATTGTTGAGAATTTACCAAGGGATTAGCCCCTTTTGTCTCTAACACCTTCATCAATGCTCCATAACTTACTTCAAACTTAGGTTCATCCACGTGGGATTCAAACGCCCAAGATAACATCTTTTTTCTTCGAGGAATGCACCTTCTTCATCAAATGAAGCCATAGCTAGGAGTTGTTCCGTTGGTATAGTGCTTTAGAAGTGCACACGTAGCATTTTTCTTAGATCATTTATGTATCCCATTCCTTTCCCTTGTGCTACTACTACACCCTTCCCACCTGTTCACGTAAGATTTGGGAAGCTTACAGCTATATTGGGATTCCCACCCATGCTGCCATATTCTTTCCCATTGCTTTCTTCTTCTATTTCCTTCAAATTTTCATCTGTGATCCACTCCAACTCCTGTTCCACCAAATCCTTAATGATGTCTGCCACTTCTCTCTCCACAAATTTTTCCACTTTATCTTGGGTGAGGCTTGGGGTTCCTTGGTTTTTTGTGCTTACTTCTTCACTCACCCCCTTGCCTTGATCCTCTGCTTCCTCCTCGTCAGTATTCTCTTCATCTTCCTCCTCCTTACAGTCATGCGCATTAAATACCAGATGCTCTTGACCTTCCTCGGGCTCATAGTCATCCCTATCACATATGTAGGCATCTAAGATTTATGTTTCCTCTGAGTCTACCTCTTCTGATACCTTCCGCTTCTTCCTAACTGGTGATTCCATTTTAGGAGATTCTTCTTTCTCCTTTTCCTTAATAGGCAACATCTTCCTTGGTGATTCTTCATGTGTGAGGGGCTCTTCATACTTTGGTGCCTCTTCTTCTGGGGTCTTCTCCTTGACTGGGGACTTCTTTCTGTGTGTGTAGGTGCTAGGCTTTGTGACTGCTTCTGGCGTGCCCACTAATTGTGTGGTTTACACACTTAGTGCCTTATCCTCCTGCACCTCTTATCTTTCCCTCTTCTTTGGCATGGCCTTTCTCTGACCTATGAGGTCTTCTAGAATGGAGACATCACTCTCCATATAGGTGCCTTTCTCAAAATTAGGCCTTATGCATAGATATACCCTTGCTTCAGCCCTTCCAGTGATTGATAGCGTTATCAGCTTCATCATTTGTACTTCGTTGGAGACATACTTCTCCACATATGCATGCTTCTTAGGGTATACCATCTTTCAGTGTAGCTCACGGTGGACTTGGTCCACCTCACTAAGGTTGAACCTTAGCCTTTTGGCCTCCTTGAACTGGTTGAACCCTGCTTGGAAGCATTACACGATGAAGGATAAGGGTAGCTTGCACCATGGGCTCTTAGTCCTATTTGTCAATGTAAACCTTCCAATGTAGAAATGTTGATAAACTACAAACTCTTCCTCTCCATCCACGAGCATGTTAAACTACTATGGGATCCTCCACTCTACCCGAAATGCGTCATGCATTTGTTTGTACCACTTCTCTAGGCGCGTCTTGTGAGTGACCGTCATGGTTTCACAAGTATACTTCTTGAACATTTTCACAGGGGAGGGGTTCTCTTCTAGATACTCCTGAATGAAATTTTCTATCCCATTTAGTACTCCAATCTTCAAGAAGATGATGGTGAGGAGGAAATTGTTGAATAAGATATTTTTTCCTTCTTGTGTGCTACTTATGATTTCATCCGCAATAAAGGTGGCTAAGTTATAAATGGTCCCTTCTAATATTTTCCATCATACATTAAACCATGCCTTGTTCACTTGCGTCCATCTTTCTTGATCACTAAGCTTGGTGACTAAGCGTGCAACCATCCTCATGACAAGGTCTGGAATTTCTATGATGTCAAAGTACTGTGAACCCTTTTTGTAGTCATAAGATGCTAGTATTTCCTTGATGGCCTCCTTATCACTCAAATCATCATCTATGGATTCTCCCTCACAATTTAGGCCAATGAATTTGGATATCAACTGTGGTGTTATATGCATCTTGTGGCTTTAAAAGTAGAAATGGTCTTCATGTATGTGCAACATAAACCATTTATATAGCCACTAGGGCTTGCCAAAAAAAGGAAACTCATATAGTTGCAATAGCCCTACCTTTTCCAGCTTTACCTTCACCTCATCGCTATATAATGGCATTCCATATGGTATCCTCTTGTTAGTTGAACAAACCATCTCCAACGCCATTTATTTCTCTGTAGTGCTTGTGCAATGGTTGTAATCAATCATAGCCATTTGTCTCAAGTGCGACACCCACTCATTTCCCGATAATACTCCATTTGGGTACATCATATCTTCATACCATTCCTCATTGGAGTTAGTGATGGTAGCGACTTGTTTTCCTTTGGCCTTGCCCTTTTGTTTCTTTGGTGAAATGGTCACCTTATTTAGTGTCAAGTTTTCTTGTCAGTTTAAGATTTAAAACTCCTTGCTTTGCTCTACTATTCTACTTAATTATAGGGCTTCACTCTATGAAGAAATCCTTCTCTCTCCATGTCTGAAATGTCAAACCCTAACTAGGAAAACCTTTCCACAAGATGGCGCACTTCAAACAAACTTTTCTCACACCCATGTACTCCTTCCTCCTAGTTTACAAATCCACCCTAGTCACACACTTAGATTTCTATGATTCTTCTTCTTTCACACAAATCTCTCTGGATTCCCTAGTTCACAAGATTGGTTCAAATTCATAATAGCTAGGTGAAATAATGACTTGCCCGATCTTATATTTATAGTTTTTACTCCCCTCTAGCAATAAATGCTATACCACCTACCAACGTAATTTACATTAAATAAGGCTTTTTCCATTAGGCTGACCTTAATCACCCTTACCCACGTGCCCAATCCTACGTGAAGAACCTTCTACAACCTTATAGCACGTAAAAATCCAATCTGACTGAAGACTCTTATGTGTACGTCTACAACACTGAAGGCACTTCTTCTGTCCTTTACCTGATTTTTACCCTCACCTACCTCATGTTGTTCCTGTGATCTTCACTATTTTTACATGGTCTTTGTTACAACCTTCTTGACACCATAATTCATTATCCACTGTTTCCCCACGTGCTTTTTCAATCTTACCCACTTCCTTCTACTGGGCCACTCAAACTTTACTTTGGGCTTATAATTTACTTTGCAATACTCCACCCCACACTAAAACAGATGTGCGGTCCTTTGTGTATACATAACCTTAGAAAAATAAAGTGGTTACCAGTGCACAAGGAGAAAAATGAAACAAAAAGAAAGGAACAAACAACGAGAAAGGGAAACACAAGAAAAGAAACATCATAAAGGGAAATCCTAAGCTAACTGGAAATACTGCCTTATTTACAAACACCAAGAAGAATTAGTTATAGTAGGGATTTGGCCTACTCCCATTGAAATGACGTGGAAATAACATCCCATCTAGCACTTGTAACTGGCAAACACCTAAATCAAGGATGTATGAGATGATATAAGTTCCTAGCCAATGGAATTTCAACTTCCCCGGATGGCACATAAACTTCAAATCATATAACAACACCATCTTCCCAACCTCAAACTACTTGTTTTTTATATGATGATCATGCCATGCTTTTTGTCTTTCCTTTTCTGTCTGCTGACTCCACTTAGCAAGTGATCACCTTTCTTCTAACTGCATAAACTTATCAATCCTCTCTTCCAGTGCTTGTTCATTATCCAACCCTCCTGTGCATGCTATACGTAGTGATGGTAACATGAATTCAACTAGAAAAACAAATTCCATGCCAAACACCAATTGAAATGGTGTGGCCTTGTTCAACCTCTTCTAGGTTGTCCTGTCTGCCCATAGAACGACTGATACTTTGTCATCCCAATGTTGTCTTCCAACATCACATATTTTGGTCAACATGTGACTTAGTATTTTGTTAAATGCCTCAGAAGTTTCATTCACTTGATGGTGATAATGTGTATTCTTGTGATGGGTCACAATAAATTCTACTAATAGAATCATGATTTTTTCATTGAGGAATTGTGTAGCTCTATCACTTGTTAATCTTAAAGGACAACCATACATGTTGATTATGTTCTCCCATAAAAATCTAGCAACTGTTGCTGCAGTGCAATCCTTTGTAAGTGCTTCCTTTGCCCATATTGTCAGGTAATCAGTGCAAGTAATGATATACCGTGAACCAGTCCTTTGCGTGGCTGGAAAAATTGGCCCTACAAAGTCAATTTCCCATTTTTCAAATGGTCCAGCACTGGCTATTGGTCACAAGGGCATCTCATCCCTCTTTCCAAGTTTTCCAAAGCACTGACAATGGTCACATGCCTTGTAAAACTCAATACAATCCTGGTAGATGGTTTCCCACAAAATTCTTGCTAGTAGAATCTTCTGTGTGGTAGCATTTCTTGCATAGTGTCCTCCTGAAATCCCACCATGTGTTTCTTTCATAATTGTCATGCGCTCATGTTCCAATACACATCGGTGTAGAAGCTCATCACGTCCTAACTTATATAGATCTCCACTAATCAACATGTAGGGTGCAACATGTATTGCTAACTGCTTCCTCTCCAGAGCCTTCATCCTGTCTAGTGCCACACCAGTTTTCAAAAATATTATGATATCTTCTAAGTATGTGGGCATGTGCCGCAACCTAAATAGTTACATTTCTAGCATGTTATCCTCAATGCTTTCTGCATCCTCCCCTGAGTTAATCCTTGATAAAAGGTCGAGTCCTGAATTGATTTTTCCTGATTTTACAACCATCATGAAATCAAACTCTTGGAATAATATGACCCAATGACATATGCACTCTTGCAAAATGGGCTTATTCACCAAGTATTTCAATGTAATGTGGTCTGAGTAGAATATAATGGGTGTTAGTAACAGGTATTGTTTGAACTTATGGAACATGTAGATCATTGATCATGCCTTGCACTCAGTAGTTGTGTAATTCTATTCTACCGGTGTCAATTTCCTACTTGCAAAAAATAGGGGGTGATCAATAATCCCCTCACCAGGTTGTGTTAGTATTGTTCCCATGGCTATTCCTGAGGCATCAACATGCACATGGAAAGGCTTATCCCAAGAAGGAAAGCATAGTATGGGTGTAATGACAAACCTGTCTTTCAAAGTGTCAAATGCTTTCTGCTGCGCCTCTCCCCAATGAAAGAAAATCTTGTGTTTTAACTGTAGATTGAGAAACAGGGACGGAGGCCTGTATAATTTATTAATCTCAATCAACCAAACTTTATAGAGAATGGGCTGCAATATTTATAGATGTTGCACAGCCAAATATACACGGGAGATTAAGTTGCACAGGTGCAACCAAATTCCAAAATTCACAAGCTTCCAATAACATCTGGGAAGCAACAAATTAATAAAAACAAATATATTGTTAAAAACAATATAACAGCATCCATGAGAGAAAAATATGGTTTAGAAACCATATAACAATACATAACAAATATATGGTTTGTATTATTAACCATTATTATTTAATTAATAAAATTAATTAAATAACTGGACTATTGCATAATTAATATTAGGATAATAATATTTTATCCTAACATTCCCCCCCTTAATTGTGCATTGTCTGAAGAGATGAGGAGAGGAACTCTCTGAACAACTCGAACTTGTCACGTGCAAGTGACTTTGTGAAAATATCTGCTCGTTGTTTAGTAGTTGGACAAAATTGAAGCTGGATGTTGTGCTTCAACACATGTTCGCGTATGAAATGAACCTGAACCTCAATGTGCTTTTTTCTCTCGTGAAAAACTGGATTGCGAACAAGTTTGAGAACACCTTCATTGTCAACATACATGGTGGTCAGTTTGTCCTATGGTATTCTAAGTCCTTCCAGTATGCGACGTAGCCAAATCGCTTCACAGACAGCTTCTCCTGCAGAACGATACTCAGCTTCTGTGGAAGAGCGAGAAACAAAGTGTTGTTTCTTACTTCCCCATGATATTGGTCCAGATCCTATAAAGAATACAAATCCAGAAGTGGATTTTCTATCATCAATGTTACCTGCATGATCTGAATCCGAATATCTAGTCAAGAAGAAGTTTTCGTTCTTCTTGTATTTTAGACCAAGATCCACTGATCCTTTGAGATATCTTAAGATGCACATTGTTTCTTTCCAATGAAAATTTTTGGGTTCCTACATGAACTTGGATAGATAGCTCATTGCAAAGTTGATATCTGGTCTAGTGTAGGTCAGGTAAATGAGACTCCCAATCAGCTACCGATAGAGAGTGGCACTTACCTCAGGAGATGGATTTGAACGAGATAACTGTAATCTGTTCTCCATAGGTGTAGCAATTGGTGTGCAATCCATCATCCTAAACTTCTCGAGCGTAGTCTTGGTATACTTCATCTGAGAAACAAAAATATGATTCTATTTTTGCCATACTTCTAATCAAAGAAAGTAGTGCATAAGCCCGAGATCTATCATGTCGAATGATCGCTTAAGATCTTTCTTCGTTTCATCAATCATCTTCACTGAACTGCCAGTGATGACTAGATCATCGACATAAACTACAACAATCACCATCTCCCCCCCTTGCTTTTTGAGGTAGAGATTGGGATCGTATGGATTTCTAACAAATCCATGTTGTACGAGATGCTCATCAATCTTGATGTACCATGCCCGGGGTGCCTGTTTGAGGCCATACAGAGATTTCCTGAGTCTGCATACCTTTGTTTCTTGACCAGGTACAACATATCCCTCAGGTTGAGTCATGTAGACTTCTTCTTATAAATCTCCATTTAGGAAGGCACTTTTTACGTCCATTTGGTGAACTTTCCATCCAAACTGAGCAGCTAGAGCAAAGATCATCCTGATCGTTTTGATCTTAGCTGTGGGAGTAAATGTCTCCTCATAGTCAATGCCTTCTTTTTGTGCGTACCCCTTTGCTACAAGTCTTGCTTTGCACTTGTCCACTGTCCCATCTGCTTTGTACTTAGTTTTGAATATCCATCTGCATCTAATGGGTTTCTTCCCTGGTGGAAGATCAACAAGCTGCCAAGTGTTATTCTTCCTCACTTATTGATTTGATATTCAGAATCCATGGCATCTTTCCAAGCTTTTGACTATAGGGCTTCCTAGACTGAAGAGGGCTCGTCTGATTCAATAACTCTACTCATCAAAGCAAAGTTAACTTCTTCTCTTGCTTTACTGCGAGTCCGTGGTCCAGGGAGTGGATGTATCTGGTGGAGCATCCAATCTTGCATCTCGTAATGTACTTGTACACCATTTAGGCATACGTTGAATTGTTCCCATGGGTTGTGGTTCTATTTGATCAACACCATCATCCCCATCATCACTTTTATCTTCTGAGGGAACATTAGCTTCAATTTTTACAATGGGTGAAAAATCTTCATCATGTGAGTCCGGAGAAGGAGTCTCTGCTTCCTTCTTCTTGAAAAACTCAACATCTCTGCTTGTGTAGACTTTTCTGGTCTTAGGATCCATCAATCTATACCCAAGAGTCTCTTCACTCTACCCAATGAAGATGAGTTTTTGTGACTTCATGTCTAATTTCTTTCTGTTCTGTTTGGGTATGTGCATGCTTTCTTTGCACCCGAATACTCTGAGGTGTGCAATGGATGGTTTCCTTTTTGACCATGCTTCTTGTGGTGTAATTCCATCAAGAGCAGTTGTGGGCGCTCTGTTCAACAAATACACTATTGTTTTTGCTGCTTCTGCCCAAAATGTCTTTGCAAGTCTAGAATCATCGATCATGCATCGCACCATTTCCATGATAGTACGATTTCTTCTCTCAACAACACCATTTTGCTGTGGTGTGTGTGGAGGAGGCATTTGTCGATGAATCCCATGAGTTTGTAGGTAGTCTCTGAACTCATCACTGGTGAATTGCCCCCCTCGATCTGAGCGGGAGAGTTCTGATGTGACGACCAGTTTCTTTCTCAACTGCTACTTCGAAATTTTTGAAGGTTTCAAACGCTTCACTTTTCTTGCGAAGACAAAAAATCCACATTTTCCGTGAATAGTCGTCAACACAAAGCATGAAGTACTGGAACCCAGAATTACTTGGCTGCAGTGGACCGCAAAGATTAGTATGAACCAGGTCAAGTTTACCATGAGCTCAGAATGTACTCCTCTGGAATGAAACTCTGTTTTTTTTTCCTGCTAAGCAGTGAGGACACTTGTCTGTATCCTTCTGAAGAGATGGTAGCCCATGTACCATATTACACCGGCAAAGTGTTTCGAGATATTTGAAACTTACATGACCAAATCTCCGATGCCACAACTGGGCTGAGGTGGAGTTTTTAGCCACAAGTGCTTGATCATTTTTGTGAATGAAATCAAGTTGAAACATACGTCCCACATTTGAGGCTTTTGCAATTATTTTTGAGCCTCTGGATTTATCTCGAATCAAACACGTTTTCTTGCCGGATTGACTATCAAAGTCAATTTTCAGGTTGTGATCTAGGAGTTGACTAACTGAAAGAAGATTCTTTGTCAACCCAGGGACATATAGGACATCTGATAGTCTGCATTTGTGTGAACCAAGGGGTAGAGAAATGTTTCCAATCCCCTGAACTGTATATGAAGAATCATCTCCCAACGAAACATGATTTTTCGATGGCGTGTCCTTCATTGAAATAAACAAGTCTCTGTGGCCGGTCATGTGTTGAGTGGCTCCTGAATCAACATACCAGACATCACTAGATGACGTGGATGGTTCACTTGATCGAGCAGTGAACAAGAAGTCTTCATTGTCTGACTGTTCTTGTTGCTCAGCAATATTACCTTGCTGGTGGGGTCTTCTTTTCCAGTTCCCCTTTTTCTGCCCGTGATAGTTGTTAGAATGTCCCTTGTAAGATTGTTGTTGTTGTGGTCCAGAGTTGCTTGATGAACCTTTCTTATAAGTGTTATACCAACAATTCTTTTAAGTCATGTCCTCTTTTGCAAATTGGACATTGCTTCTTCTGTTGATTGTCCCCATGATACTGATTCTGATGTTGGGACTTCTGATAGGATTTAGGTTTTCCTTTACCTTTTCCTTTCCATTTTTGATGTGAAGACAGTGCCTGCTCCTCTTCATCATCCTTATTGTGCATTGCTTCCTCTTGTTGCAGTAGGTTTACCAGCTTGTCAAAACTAATTGTCGTATCTGACAAGTTTAGAGTTGTGACAAAAATGTGGTAAGAAGAAGGAAGAGATCTTAGAACAATGGGAATAAGAGATTCATCTTTGACTTCTTCTCCTAGGGCTAGAAGTGAAGTCCTCAACTCTACAACTCTTCTTAGGAAAGCTTCAATTTTCTCAGTTTGCCTAAACTTCAATGTATGTAACTAACTCTGCAAATTTAGTATGACATTCTTGTTCTTGGCCTCATATATTGTGCTCATCTTATCCCACACTTCTTTTGCTGTTGTGGCATATCGAATGTGGGCTTACACATCGTCAGAAACTCCAAACAAGATTATGAGTTTTGCTTTCTGATCTGCTCTATCAAACTGTCGTTGTTGTGTTGTATCAGTTGGTAATCTAGTTAGAGCACCAGTCACAATAGGCTAGATTTCTTCAAACTCAAGTTGTGTCTTTATTTTTGTCTTCCATGTAGCATAGTTGCTTCCTCTGAGCAATTGTGAATCCGGAAAAAAAAATTGGGAGCATTGGTGCCCATTTTGCAGAGATCACTGACAGGGTTTGGCTCTTATCACTTCAGGTATTAGGTCTCCAAATCTATATACCATCAGTCTGATATACTTAACCTTTCTATATATGCGCCCTTCTGATATACCTGTCAGTACATGGAAGAAGCTCGCCCTTTCTATATACCCGACAGTATGTGAAAGAGGTGTTAATGTACGTGAAAGAATTCAATACGTGGTACCAAGATAATACTGATGGGGTATGTGCAATTATTGACACCGGCTCAAAGAAATATCCTCATACGCACGCATAACTTCACTATATACTCCAGATAGTTTCTCAGTCCAGATTTATGTCTTGCAATCGTTCACAGACGGATGGGATGGTTCATAGTGTGTGCACTGTGACCTTATTACTCCCTGTCGATTTATAGGGACGATGCCCAGACGACGTTGTTATAGCTATATTAGGTGTTAAGTGCAGTAGTAGTCGCGATGGCTTTACCTGTAAGCGCTTCCCAGAGGCACCGTATATACCGAACGCTGCGAATGAGATCTAGGATCTCGTGAGTGTTACAGAACCAAATTTTTTTATTTTTTTTATTACAATTCTGCCAGTTTCTGAGCAGTTACAAAATTTACAGTTGACTATGGCAACCTACAAATTAGTACAATATGCAGCAGTATACAATTTACATTCAAAAAACTGGAAAATTTGAATGGCAGGCAAAAATAATCTGTTTCGCGGGTCTTGGTGGCCTCCTGAGCCCAATACGATCCAAAATGCAATGCAATTTTTAGATGGGTCTCCCTTTGCAAAAAATGTCTGAAATGAAAAAACAGACCAAATGGGAGAAATTTTTTGTTTTCCCTAACTTAGGGATTCCTCTGCTAAATTTAGTTAGTTATAACTAAATTCAAATTTTACCACTAAATTTGGTAAAACCACCAAATTTTCCACTAAATTTCAAAAAATGAGTTTTTGTTTGTTGGGGCAGGATTTGACCCCCACACCTCTCACTCCCAAGGCGCATTCACTAACCAACTTGGCGCACATGAGCGCTTGTTATAGGAAATGGAGGAAATGCTATTTAATATATTAAAAACACGACTAACCTTGGTTCCATGGCGACTTGGTTGAGTTGAAGGATTTCCTAGAGCTTGCGTGGCACGAGCTTGTAGACAGTTTTAGGGTTTCCTCGAAATGAGGATCTGAAGCATATTATTTCTTTATCTCCTTGTTATTTGTTTGGTTTTCCTTGGGCGAGTAGGCTGCGTGAGGAAAAAACAAATAAACCCACTGCTCATGAGCCCGCTGGAGCAGTATGCTGCTGCTCTCAGAACGCATCAAATTGTTACTTGATCTTTGGCAAAGGCCTTCGTGGCACTGTAGAAGACTGTATATATATTTCAATATCATTGATTCATAGTCGGATTCGATTATTATCTCACCGTATGGGTTCCACGCCCTCAAATCAATGTGTAGGTACGCAGAGTATTTGGCAGCTGCGTGGAGCTTATGTGACAAACGCGTACGCAAGTCTAGCTGGAGTTTCTGCACCTTTGATTGCTTATTCAAACGACCATTTTTTGGTTTCTTCTTTGCTGTGCCACTTGGCTCATTCAAACTTCATATGCAATTTCACAAATCCAACAATGGGCTGCCTGTATAATCTCCTTCATATGAGATTGATCTGTATTTGTGTAATGAGGAAATCAATCCCTGTGTGCCGCCTGATGGAGATTACACAAATTTCACAAATGCATACACATACACACAGACCTCCAAATCTAGTGGTCTGTTAAAATGTAGCAGAGACTAAATAGCCTCTCTTAAATTAGAGACAAAACCCCTAATGGGGAAAAAAATAAAAAAAATTAATTCTTTATACCTGCAGCAAATTTTGCCTGGTGTTGAGTGCACCAGTGCAAAAAATCATTTGCGTTCCAAACACTTGGAACTGAACAGGATGTTGTGGATTTGTAGCGGGTTCTTGGAAGCTGTAGGAGGTAACACTGGCTCTCCTTCTGTTGCAGATTTCTCCTCCACGAATTTTCTTTCTTCTGCAACCTTCTCCAACCTTGCCAGGAGCTTCAATTCGCTCTAGTACCAAATGTAAATTGAGAAACAGAGACAGAAGCCTGTATAATTTATTAATCTCAATCAACCAAAAAATTACAGAGAATGAGCTGCAATATTTATAGATATTGCAGAGCCAAATACACACGGGAGATTAAGTTGCACAGGGGCAACCAAATTCTAAAATGCACAAGCTTCCAATAACATCTGGGAAGCAACAATTAGATACAAACAAATATATTGTTCAAAACAATATAACAGCATGTATGAAAGACAAATATGGTTTGTGAACCATATAACAATACATAACAAATATATGGTTTGTATTATTAACCATTATTATTTAATTAATAAAATTAATTAAATAACTAGACTATTGCATAATTAATATTAGGATAATAATATTTTATCCTAACATTAACAATTCCTCTAAGGGCACGAAAATCTTGGCATATCCCTTGATGAATTTCCTGTAGTACCCCATATGTCCAAGGAATTTGCGCACTGTGCTTTGACTAGTAGGCTTCCCTAATACCACAATAACTGTAACTTTGGTGAGATCCATTAGTAATCCTTCCTTACATATAATATATCTTAACAGGGTTTCAAATGGAGTAGCAATGACACATTTCTTAATGTTGAGGGATATCCTCAATTGTCGACATCTGTAAAACATCATCCTTAAATTGTCACAATGGTATTTTACCAACCCATATACAGTCCAGCCATCTAGGTAAACTTAGAGAAATTTATGGATGAAGTCCTAAAATTCTTGTACCACGATGCGCGAGAACACAACAAGCACATTATTCAATCAAAAATACATAACCGTGTAGGAAAAAATTCCACATTTAGTGGAAAAAGTTGTCTTTCTTTGGTCTTCCATTATAATCCTAACTTGGTGATATCCTGAGAACCCATCTGTGAAAGAATAGACCTCACGTTTGACAACTCCCTCCAAAATTTTTTCAGTAAAGGGGGTTGGGAAATGGTTGATGACACATACTTGATTTAGGTCCCCGTAGTCTACACAAATCCTTATTCTTCCATCGTTCTTGATACTAATGACCATTGGGCTTATCCATTATGATTCTTCCACAACCTCAATGATACCAGATGTTATCATCTTGTCTATTTCTTCCTTGATTTATATGCACAAATTTAGATTCATCCGATAAGGCCTCTTCTAGATCGGGCACACACCTTCCTTCAACTTGATCTTCATCTCCCTAAGGAATGGTGGACGCCTTTGAGTTTATGGTACCCAGTAGGGAACAAATCCTAGAACTCACGCAACAGATTAATGACCTTTGAAACTTCCTTTTCTAACCAATAGTCCCTAATGATAGCTTCCTTAGGTTTTGTCTTTGTCCCTATGTTAACCTTATTTATTTTCAAGGTCTCATGGTAGGTGCGTGCTTGCTCATTAATGCTATGTATGACTTTGCGCATACTTTCAGAATGATTAACATTCAAACTTTCCATCTCTTCACCATCTACTACATAGACCATTTTTCCTTTTTCCTTTTCCATGCACATGCGCTTAAGCTGTACTTCCTTTGATTCTTCTTCATTAAGGCACGTCTCCAAAAAAGGCTCATCCAGTAACTCCAGTAGCCTATCTTTTTCCATAGCACTATCTCCTATCGTAAGGCGATTGATTGTTTCTAACTTATCTAACGATGGATTTGTACTCCTATACTTGAAAGCTTGAATGAGATTATCCACCAACTCTTGCCAATACCTATTTGACAGCGCATCTACGAATGAATATACCATGCACGTGCATAACCTTGTAAGGTGGAATAAAACTTATGCACCCATAATGAAGGTGGTAATGATTTTGTGCTTCCCATCCATGCCTTTTCACACACGTGGACATGAAGTGAGGTGGTATCTTTACCATGGTAGTCTAGGATGATAGTGGGTGCATTTCTCCTAGAGAACCTTATAGAAAATGTGACGCTTACCTCATCCTATTCTAGAACACTCTCTCGATGTGTAGCCCACCAGTGTGCTACAACTTTGAGTAGATTATAACTAATCATTCCCCTTCTCTCATCCTCATTCCTCCACTGAGCCTCCATTTCTTGCAAGAAACCTTTAGGGTACGATCCTCCAGAGTAACTTGAAAATTTCTTCCCTCCCAGGTGCTTGACTGAGTGCACCTTTGTTACCCTTGTTAAAAACCCTCTCAACTATCACCCAATTATCTCATAAGTCTCATGCACCCAATTTTTGCATGCCATGCTAGTGGTATCACTCAAGGATTGAGCATCTTCAAACTAGATAACTCCCTCTGTGGGATGAATTATCTCAGGATCTTTAATGAAGTGCACGTAAATCCTATCAAGTACTTCTCTTAGGGGCTCAGTATAAGGTGTAAACTTCCCATCAGTTAAGGGGATGATGACCCATTCTTCCTTTTTCTCAAAACTAATATATCCCTTGTTAAATCATAGGTCAACATTGTTCTTGTAACACCATGGATGCCCAAGAAACACTAGAAATTTGTCTACCTTGGTGAGTGGCAAGACTTTGAAATCTCTAGTGAAATTGACCCCTTGAATGGTGATAACTGCATCCTTCACGACTCTAATGGGAATTTCCTTTGTTTTTCTTGCCATATACAACACATTCAAAGATGGCTATAATGTGGTCCTTCCCATTTGATGCCAAACATCTAAAATGAGAACATTGACCTCCACTCCTGTGTCAATGAGGATATTTCTTAGAAGCCACCCATCAACAACTGCATTCAATATAATCTCCTTATCCTAGTTAAGGCTGTGAGGAGGATGGTTTGCATGAAAAACCTACCTTTTGCACTCGGCTCCGACGTGTGGTACCTTCTCCCAGATCCATTCTCCTTGAAAGGGAATAATATTCTCTTGCCTTAACATCTTATATACTTCTCTGAATTCATCCAGGCCCTCCTTTGGATTTTCGACATTCTTACTTTGCTCCAACTACTTTGACTGCTTCTTTAGACATTGGATCTCCCCTTTCTAACTCCAAATCACATCCATAGTCTCTTGATACACTTCCTTCTGATGAGTATGATCTAGATACTTCCCTTGTACCACTTCCTCTCTTTAAACCAGTGTCATGTATCTTGGAATCTCCTTGGCATGCGTTGCCTCTACTCACGTCATTATAAGTACAGGTTCTAATCATGACTCATGCGCCACTCTTGGAATCGACTATGGGTCGGCCTTTTTTATACTCACCATCCCAGTGCCTTTGTATTTCCGGTGTTGTTGGATCATGTGTTCAAACAAATCAGGGCACTCCTCATATTTATGTTTTTTTTTGCACCATGAGCATTGCAATAGATTAGGACACTCAAGCTTATAATGCTATGTCAATCCATAGTTATAACAGGTTCCTCATGGGAACTCACTTCTTCCTCCTCTATGGTTATTGTGACCATGAAATCCTCCGTGAAAACCTCTTCTGCATGCTCCTTCCTCTACTTGCCCTCCATAACGATGACCATCATCCTTGGAACTGTTTGTAAGACTAGTCTAGTGCACACCAAGATCAATAGCATCATGAATCTAGTCAATCAACCTGTAATCCTTAGTATCATGGGTTGTAGAGGTAAAAATATTTCAATAGCAAGAATCATTCTTTTGGATTGTGCATTGTATTAGAGGACACCTATTTACATCATTATCCCTATAGAAAATATCATAGTCTACCGTCATGGCACGTACCGAATTCTGAGGGTAGCTATCCTTTGCATGCCCTTCCACTTTATAATATGTACACCAAATCCCACTACGAACCTCATGCACTAAGTTTGCAGATAGCTTCTCCAATTGCTGGGCCATTACAATAATTTGAGCCTCCAGAAAAGGGCTAACACTAGTATCAACACTCCTAACATCCTCATGTGGGTCTATGAAAGTCTTGTCTGATAGAGCCCTCCTAATTGGTGTTATTAATCCTCTAAAAAACAATTAATCATGTTGAGAAAGGTGAATGTCATAGGATATTTTTGATAAGAGAGTATTGAACCACGCATCATACTCCCACACACTCTCTGCCATTCCTTGTGTGATTTCCTTCAGAGCGTTGATTCTCTTCTGGGATATGGAATTTTGCTAGGAAGGTGTTCTTTAATACAGTGTAGTCTACCACTATTTGATGGGGTTCATATTTTTGGTAACAACTATGGGTGTGCCCTTGCAACATTATTACAAAATGACTTGCCTTCTGCTTTGGGGTAGTGATCCCTATCACACGCCATAGTAATTCACACTTTTGCACATGCTCTGTAGCATCCTCAATACCCCTATAGTCTGGAAAGTGCAAAGATATCTCAAAAAATACTTGTGGATGTGGCTGAGGCCCTTATCCTCCCAATCCAGAGCCTTGGTTTCCTCCAGTGTTTCCTCATCCACTAGATCCACTGGATCCATGAGGTCCTGTTCCTCCTGACCCACCAGATCCTCCAGATCTACTAGTTCCACCAGATTCTCCAGCTCTCACACCACCAAATCCACCTCCTTTAGCCAACAAATGGCCTGAAGTGGTCACTCCTAATGTTCCCAACATCCCATTGAATTGCATGCTGATGGTTTGTGATATTGTCCCATTTCTAGTTGTGTGTCTCATGCCACTTCTAGACATGATACCCAAACCTTGCATATTTACACCTTGTCCAAAAATTCCTCCAAACATAGGAATGGTCTGTGCAGCCATAGATGTCCGAAACAAGAAATTATATCTCTTGGGTGCAAATCAGTTACCACCCTTGATGCCAATTGGGTTAGCAATACTTGTTTCTTGATTTGGAAAAGAAAGCACCAGGGTTTGGTCACTTGGTGGGTTTAGATGCATGCTGATGAATCTTCTTTCTCCATGTGATGACCTCTCATCATAAGCCGAAGGGGTATCTCTCCTGCTCTTGCAAAGATGGGGTAGCACAAATTGCTCAGGTTCCACATCCTTTACGTGAACCTCAAATCCTTACCACAACGTCTACCTCCATAGATCCATCACACTTGTAACCTCACGTTGTCTAGCAATATCCATTTCACGTGCTCAACCATACTTGAGTTGTCTTTCTTCCCTCTCTTTTTCTGCCGCAATATCTTCCATCTTTCTCCACCCTAGCTTCCTTGCCCATCGCTCAGAGAAGCTTAGCTGGCCATGGGAAATGCCTCTAAAATTAGGGTAATGACTAAGATATTCATAGCCAAAGGAATAACATGTAAAAATGATCCTTTGGGATCCCTCAGAAACTCAAACTCAACAACCTCTGGGAAAGAATATGTAGAAATGGTGTTTTCCAAAGTATAACTAGTTAGAACTCCTTTTCACTAGGGATCAACAACACATGTTCAAGTTAGATCTACATGTTGCAGCCTCTGATAGTCATCGTGGGTCCATACATGTGATCTATAGTACCAGCATGATCTGGATGCATATGCTAAAATCCATTCATATAGTTCTACCAAACAATAGTAGAAGAAAGTCTCATACAATTAATGGTATAGGTTATCTTCTACCCATCTACGTGCATCGAACTCAGGTCCAATGCTGAGTCTTTGAGAAAAATCATCCTCCCTGCTCTTGAACTATGCCTCAAAATTCTCCAAGGTCAGACCTTCGATCATCACGCATCATAGGGACCAATATGCATGCCATTTCTCACAACAACTTTGAAAATAGGTCGTGGTAAGAGATAAAATCCTAGTCGACGTAGAAAAGAAGTCAGAAGCTATCGAGACCTTGTGAGGCTCGATCAAAATCTGGCTAATGGAACTATACCCTTAGATAAACCATGGAATGGATGCAATTGATGATTTGAGCAAGCAGTTGGAAAATGTTGTTGAGATAATGAGTACCAAAGGGGATGAACTAAGTTTTGAGGACGTGAGCACCCTAGTTGGAGACCTTTGTCAGCAAGCGTAGAGTGAGGTTGACGCCTAGGAAAAGATAGAGGCAGAGATAGGGAAGGACCTCCCCCTCCTCCTTCAAAAATAAGCATCATTCTCTAGCAAGTTCCCCATTCTTTCATTTTTTCTCCCAATTCTTCATCGCTTTATTATTTTTCAATCTATTCGAGGATCGACATTCTTTATTCATTGAATAGAAGTGTTTCCAAGGATGAAGAACATGTGTAGTGTGGGGTGATGTTGGGCCCCAGAATATTGGCTAACTACAAGAAGGCGTGTGGACGCGTGGGACCTATTTGAAGAAGGGTGCGCGGGTTGAAGGCACACAGGGCAGGGTTCTAGTAGGATTTAGTAGAACATGTGATGGGTGCATGTAAGACAAGATGATTTTTTGGGACTTAGCCATATTCAGAGTTCCAGATAGCACATGAGGAAAGAATAACCCGTATAGCATGTGGAGTGGATAAGGTGCCAACATGACAACTGTAGGATCAATAATGGAATATTCCATGCATGTGATGAAAGGATCCAGAAATACATCATTGCAAATAGTGGAGATCTCAGATCAAAGGAAGCATGCTCCATGGGAGGACCAATTAGAAATTTGGTGACCGATATGTTACCTCAGAAGGCATGGTGGTGAAGGTAAAAAGTTATATATAGAGATGCTCAGGTAGTAGAAGAAAATGGTAGTAGTGGTGGAAGAGAGGGGAAGCTCTGCAAAAATATTATGTGGGAGTCTATGGGTTGGGATTAGAGAAAATATAGGAGAGATGGCATGTTTAGAGGGACGGGTCTATGTTTATCCTTGTAATATGAAGGACGTAGCTTATTTTTTGATGCATGACCTTTCTTTGCATTATTATATTGGTCTGTTATTGCCTCAATGAATGTAATGCGGTTATTGAACTCATTAATATGAATATAAGGTTCTATTATGAAGAATATATGTGTTAATGAGCATAAATCCTAGTGCATTTCCTTTGTGTTATGAATCAGTTTTGTATTCTGTTAGATAATTCTCTTTTATGGATGCATTGATATGATAACTCATTCTAGGCTTATAGAATGAACACATGGTTCTTTTCCATTCTTTTACACTTAGGTATCTATCATAGATGATATATTCTTACACAACTCACATAAAGGAGGGGCTCAGTGCCCGCACATGCCTCAGGTGAGTGCCCAATGCCCACTTGTTGATAGGCCGACACACATTGGATTTTACTGGCTTTCTAAGGGTGTAAAAATGACTACAATACCCTTGTACAAAAAGGATCAATAACTAGATGTTACGATAAAAACATAGCAAAAAATGATCAAGATTAAGATGTTATAATAGTTCCTATAAGCAATTAAAAAAATTGCCTATAAATTTGCCAAAGCAACAATGAACTACCTCAAAAACAAAAAAAAAAGCATATAAAAAACAACTACACAACCAATTTGCAACAACTCTGCAGCTATCACATTACTTGGTTACCCTGTCCATAATCCTCCTCATCTCCTAAAGGGCACTATAGAGTTCAATTGTTGTGACCTGTGTGCGGTCATTCTTATCCACCTGAGAAAAATATATTTTTCTATTCATTTGAAAATATATTTCTATTCATTTCAAAATATATTATGTTCAATATTTTATTATTGGCCTAATTTATTATAGCAAGGATCATCACATTTGGTATTAGATCTCTTTATAGGGCCCATTTTATTAAAACATTAGCATTTATTGTTTCTAGAACTATTCATCTTACCCCAAGAAAAGAATGGGCCTTATATATCTAATTTGTTTTATCTCTATGACCCAATAAATAATTTATGTGATTCCAAAGCAATATAAAACTTTTCTCTTTTAGATAGGAATTGTGAAATTATCTAAACACATTGATACATCTTCACACACACACACACACACACACACACACACACACACACACACACACACACACACACGCACACACACACACACACACGCACACGCACACGCACACGCACACGCACACGCACACGCACACGCACACGCACACGCACACGCACACACATGCACACACATTTCTACATATATGTATATATATGCACATACACATACACATACACATACATGTTTATGTATATATGTATATGCATATGTATACGTATATGTATGTGTGTGTGTGTGTGTGTGTGTATATATATATATATATATATATGTATATATGTATGTATGTATGTATGTATATGTATGTATGTGTGAGTGTACATATACACATATGTAGAAATATATATGTATATATTGTTATACATATCATATGGATTTGGATAATAAAAGAGAGAAGGTACAATATGAAATATATATTGTTATATATAAAAGTGGGGTTCAATATTTAAGTTTTCTTTAAAAACAAATGAGCTATTTTTACAAGATATATATTCATATAAACATGGTTTTATTTTATAAAATTATATATATTTAATGAGAATGTATATTGGTTTTTATATTTATGTGTAGTCACTAAATTACACACTTACTATGTACATCTAGCCTCTAAATACTACATTTATATACATGATTCCTAAGAAAGAGAACTAGTCATTAACAACACTTGTTTTTCTTTGACATTACTTTTATTTTTCTTATCTTTATTGTTCATTTTTTCTAGACTTACACCTTACAATTTTTCATACCATATGACATCCTAGTCTACTTAGATTTTACTATTTATCCTTTTGGGGATCATGTGTAGAGCTGTCCATTAGGGACAGGAGTGCCTGGGTGCTTATGTCCTTTTTATCTTTTTTGCCAATTTTTTAGATGTTACTTATTTCTTGTCTTATATTATCACCCTTAGTTGGATTTTATTTTGTTAATGATGAACATAAAGTGAAGGAATCACATATATATGCATGAATTATTTAACCTCATTAATGGGGAAAACATTTCAAGATACATTTACTATCACAAGGAGCTAAATCTTTCCAATATACTACATCATCATATGAATTCATTATTCACTGCATAGGGGGAGCTATTCAAAAGTCCATACCACAAATTTCTCATTGGGAAAAATTATTTGTATCCCACCATTCTTTGTGCCATTAAAACTAGGGAAAAATAACTCAAGGAGCAATATTCCAATCACACACACACACACACACACACACACACACACACACACACACACACACACACACACACACACACACACACCTTAGAACTACAGTCACAATGGGGTGACTATTGAGGTCAGTTTGAATCAAGCATATGCGTATTTTATTCATCTAATGTGTACTTGAGTATTGTGTAGGTAGTTTGGGTTTCATTTGCAGGCACAGGTGCGACTAATAAGAATTGTAATGAACCTAACACGACCTACAACAAACAAGGAGTGACATAGAAATAACCAAGATTGAAGCTATTCCATAGACACCAATGCTAAAAATAGCTACTATCACCCAAGAGAGCCTCTACTCACTTAGACGCTTACATCCCTAAGATCATCACATATCAATTTCTTAATCAGAGCTTAAAAAATTTAGATCTTTCAACGTCATTTTCACCTTGTGTTAATTTGTTTTTTTCAATCTAACTTACACACATCGTCCAAAACTTTGATTGATCATTTTCATCACTTCTAGGCATCTTTTCGATAAATTCTTCCAAGCCATCACTTTAGATTCTTAAGGTGACATGAAAGTTTTAAATCCCACTTAGTGTTTTTTGGGCTTTATAGGTTGATCAACAAGGAGGAAACCCCGACATAGTCTAATTCAGGTTTTTAAAGGTTTAGATCAAGTGTGAATCCTTGACGATTGTACTTTGGGATTCTTCAATTATTAAACAAGTAGAAGACCTCACCTAGTGTATGTCGAGATTTTAAAGATGTTGAGCAAGGCCAACACCCCCATGTAGACACCAGAATTAGGGAACCCTAACTCCCATATGTGTGTACACACTCTATGACACCCATTTGTAATCCCATATAATTAATCTTATATTTCTACTGAATTACATTTACCATTTCACCTCATGTAACCATCTACAACCATAAAACAAACTTAAATTAATAAAATAAAATAAAATAAAACAACCCAAAACAACTTAAAAACCTAACAAAGCCTCCCACAAAATAAAAACAACCCCCAAGGAATTATAAAATCAAAAATCATAAAAAAGGAAATGGTTGAAACCAACTTCAACCATTTTCCTTGAATTTAACAGAAATTTGTGTAGTTTTCCTTAATAGATGTTGATCGTTCTGGAAATATTAAAATTACATTGATCATATATAAACCATCTCAAGACCTTGCCCAAGGATTTCAAATTCATTCTTAAATAGACAATATTCAAGCTTTTCTGAGATGGGTCCAAGCTCTCAAGGCTCGTGTGTGAATCAAACATGAAATGGCCCAATATTCTTGTCATGTAAAACTCCATGTGAAGCATTCTGTTTGCACATATAGTCAACCAACATGATTCCCCTCTCATCAAGGTAAGTCTATCTTGTTTGAAACAACTACCTTCCATCATCAAGTTCAATATCATCAATTATTATATTTTTCATTTAATCAAAATACTTTTTTTTCATCAAAAATCACATACTTTAGAAATCATATTATGTCAAATCCCGTGTTTACAATGATCATCATCGATCGACTAAATCAACACCGGTCTGCTAGATCGATGTCGATCCCTGTCAAAAGTTCCTATTTTACATATTTTACATATCCAAGCTCACTTTCTTTAAAATATTGTAATCATGTTTAATCAATTATTGCTTGCAATACTTCATTTTTATTAGATGACCCTTGTAGGAGTAGCTTATGAACAACACACTATCTTTGACCTACCGATCATACATCAACTATTTATGTGGGAGCAATCTAACATTGATTATGAGTTAAGCCTCTACACTATCACTTTTACATCTAACCCATAAGATATCACTAATCAGTTAAAGGTACTTCTTGAGCAAAGTGACGAAGCCAATCTCTACTGGGAAAATGTGTTCAACCGTCCCCAACCGATCATTGAGGACATTGATTGAGTGTTGACATCTAGAAGTTATATATATATATATATATATATATATATATATCATTTATCAACCCATCATTTATTATATGTATTGTTATCATTATTTCCAACTTAATTGTCTAAAAACATGTTAACACCCATAAAAGGAATCCCTTTGGTTCATGGGATTGGCATTTGCTAAAAAAATCATCCCATTATTATCTAATAATTTTCTTGTAAAATTCATTTATATGTGTGCAGGTTTGTGGTTCTTTGGAAAGGAAGCTTTGTGTGTATATTTGGATCTGCCTTCTCTCGTCTTCATCCACTTAGGTGTCGTTAAACCCTATCACTTCTGAGTTTTGGTAATTTATTTCATATAATGAAATTGAATCCAAAATATACCAAAACATACTAGAAATATTGGTGGTACTTAGTTCCTTTTTTTTAATTTTTAATTTTCATAAAATAATATATCCTTCTTGTTTATTTCTTTTAAGACCATCTAAATTTGTAGCCCAGAGTTCCTTGACGAATTTTCAAAAATGTGTAAAATAAAAAAAGGGAAACACTTTACGAATAAATGTATTTATTTATTTTCTTTTGTTTATCCTACTTTTAACATTCCATCCAGTTGTAGACACTAAATCACACACTTAGGTACATTTCTAGGTCCTTATAAAATGCATTGCATTCATATGTTTCTTAAGGGAGAAAATTACTAATTGATCACTATATTTAGCTTCTTAGGTTCCTTTTTGATCTTCTTATTCACCTAACACACCCTACTACCTAGTATGACCTTCAATACTTCACCTTTTATGGATCTAGACACTAGCACCCAACTATGACACTAGTGCTGAGTTGTCATCCTAACCTTTGGGTGACCTATAACTCTTTGTATCTTGCTTGTTTCTTCTGGGTCCTTTCTAGTTGTTGGGCATCCTTATCTCTTAGGGGTCATCCTTTTAGTGATCAATTACAAAATTAAAGCAAGGGAATCATATAAAATACAATGTTATGGGATCATAATAAAGTACCAAACTCTAAGCATTTATCATCACCACCTAATATTGCATCCATAAAGCATCTAAGAGCATCATTGCATCCATCTATCCCATACAAGTGATAAGGGTTGGTTATTTTGCATAAACACATAGGAGGGGAAGTTAATTTTTCCATGTACACATCTATTTACATCTTTTACATCTAGTTATTACTCGCTATCATGTGTATCATCACTAGATCCACCTAGGGCATGAATCTACACACACACACATGCAAAACTACATGGAGTCTGAAATGTAGTGCATATCCTCGATATTAAGTTCAGCCAGTCAGGTGACCGCCAGGGTCAATTTGACTCCACATTTGCATATTTTTCTTTTTAGGATTTGATGTCTTTTGGGGTTTTACATTTGATATCTTTATTGCAAGTTATAAATGACATCGGCGATCACTACGTGACATTCTGGTGAAAAACAATGAAGGATTGTGACATCTCAGCGACCTTGTGAAATTCATTTTCTAAGCTCCCACATAGACCTTGGTGCCCAGATGGTGATCCTAGCACCCAAGCGTCACAGTACTGCTCTAGGTCCCTTGGTCTAGGCTTTTCCTACACTCTTGAATTTTTATAGGTTCAGGTAATAACTAATGTGTTTCATTTTTACTATTCTTCCACCTTCGGACACTGCTGCAAATATCATGAAATAAAATACTTGTATTATAACTCTCTATTGCACTTAGGGTTTCATTTAATTTTATTATTGCTTGTGTCACTTTATGTACTTTAATACTTTATTTATCATTACAACTCTGAAATAGACTATCTAGGGTTTGGAAAAAAGCTTATTTTTGTTAAATCGCCAGTGTGTTTCCATCATTGTAAATAACCTTTGTTTTTGGTCTTAAAACAGAATTTTATTTTTTATCCTTTCCTGATCACCTATTTTAGATAAGGGTTAAATCCTGCATTTAATGCTTCCCCTCACACAAAACCAAATCATGTATAAATAAATTTGCATTATCAAACACTCCCTTCCAGGTCTACCTACTTGGATTTCATCACTACGGGGGAAACCAACTTGGTATTATTGTTGAGTACAAATAATCAGTAGGTGGTATATCGGCTAAAACTTGACACCCTTACCATCGTGAGACCATAAAGTGATGGGGTATGCCCCAATATCACGCCTCATAATGACCTTAACGCAGATTAGGGCCTCTCATACATTTGGTTATATCGAGGAATCTAACCTTAACATACTTGAAACCAACCTTAGCAAGTATGATTCTTAAGTGCCCCGTTTGATCCATTCTTTTCTTTTCACATACTTTTAATTAATCAAGATAATAAAAAACCTATTGCTAGTTGTGCATTTTTCATTTTTGAATAATATTTTTTTTCTTCTCTATTTGTTGTTTCATGGTTTTAACTAGACAACATTCGCATATCTAGAATGTAATAGACATGTTATACCCATCACAAAAACACATAGAAACAAACCTAGAGCTCCTGTGCTCTCCTAAAATTAAATCAAGAACATCGTAAAATCCCAATCCATGCATCTCGTATTACTTTGATAGTGGCGACCCAGTATTCAAGGAACTCTTAGACATCAATCATGTAACTATTAGTAGATACATGGATTCATAATTCATCTATCTTCCCTGCTATAGTCCAAAACCCCAAAAATCTATTACTATTGTCACCTACAATAACTCGCATCTCATTAACCCCTCCTATCAACTAGTTATTGATAAAACTACTCCTTAGCCTACCCCTGACTACATAGAAACATCCACACATATCTCATCCATTACTATAGTTAGTTATGAACTTAACACTGTATCATAAAAAAACATGACTAGTAAAAAAAGACCCTTACCATCTGCATCCTCAACTATTCCTTAAGGTACCCAAACTCATATTATTACCTCATCACTTGTAGTTATTCATACTCCTTATACTTCTCTTCCTACCCTGACAAGATCTATCAGTGTGCCTCATTCTACAAGTCCTCTCATCACATATCAACCCATTTTTTTTGCATAAATACATATCTTCCATCCAAAACTTAGTCATGTCCATTCCCACATCATTTCCACCTATTAACACAAGAGTTATCAATAACGCTTGTCCCCTTTCGTAACTAACATTTATGACTGGTGTACTGTAGTATAGTTATATCTCCTCTCAATATAATCCACAACCTTTATATCCCCTTATCAATACATCTATTCCACATACTTACAAGTATATCCACTCTTCTTAGTAATCGTTAGTTTATAAGAAAACTTAAAACATACCAAGAAGCCTCTCCCATTTTCAAAATCATCTTTTACCATATCACCAATATCATCAATCAAATCCTCTTATCTAATGACAAACTAATTCTTCCTAAGTGTATATTCAACCTCCTCAGAAATATCCGATGAAAGTATTGATGAATATAAATTCCAGTCTAATAGCTACTAACATGGGACCTAAAAACACATTTTCTTACAAACAGGTTTGTATTGAACACATCAACCCATAATTACCTCTCAAACCATATCCCCCTAATTAGGAGCTTCCAAAATTTATCAAATTCTATAACAAGGAATATCTGCAACAACATCTTAGGGCCTTCCAAAATTTTTGATATCTCATATTCCATGATCAAGACCTCATGTTAAGGACATTCTCCATGTCATTATCTAGCCCCACTCTTGATTGGTATAACAATATCCCTCAACACTCTATCTATTAATTTGCACAGTTAGTACACATCTTATCTTTGAACATTTTTCTATCAACATCACATGTAAGATATACATCACCGAATTATATTCTATCAAACAGTTTGAGGATGAATCGATTGCATACTTCATCACTAGATGACAAGGAATCATCAATCAATTATCTTTCCCTTTACCCCAAACTAAATTAATCAAATTATTCATTTAGTCTTGTGCAAAAAGCATATAATCCACCCTTAAAATTTAACCATTCCAAACATTTGATGAATCCTTTACCACAGTTAGGAAATTGGAACTCTAAGCCCTCAAAGACGGTAAATTTAAACTACGGTCTAAAAATCCCAAAATTGAATATTCTAAGAGTTTTCTTAATAGTGAAAAATCCAAATGTTCCGAAAATGTAGTTGTTTTGAAAACTACATCTAAGAGTCACTCAAACTCTGAATGGTCCTTTCCCTCCTAAAAAATACACACCTCTAGGGGAGTCTAACAATTATTTTTTTAACAAACTCATGGCTCACTAATTTGATAAAACTCCCTCCTATTCGACATGTCAATGAATCTGGCCCTAAGCCCATCTTGGTATAAAAGAAGAATATTATTTCAAATACTACTAGGTTCAAGGATATGACATTGGAAAATTTCACTCTTTTAGAAATTTCCTTCAAGATACTCATTGAATCAAGGTGATGATCTACAAATAGACAATCCTAATGCACCTCCTGAATCAATCCATAAACATATTTACAAATTCATATTCCAAACCATCCCCCAACTAATAAGACAAAATCAAACTAATGTCCATAGGGTCCTAAACACCCTACCACTCACATTATCAATAATGTTAATCATCTTTCACCTTCGGGGAAACCTAACATCCACCCCACCATGAACTTATATGACATAAAACACCAGTCAAACAAGAAGATCCTTTCGATATTCTTACTGGCAAAGCCCTTAGTCCAACTGATACCAAAATATCTGCCCCTATGTGGTATCTACCCCCACAAGTATCCCTTGATATTGTCTCTTGGGGATTACAAGATGAAAGAATCCCATTGTGAAAATAATAAACATCCCTTCGAAAGATAATATCCTTTGACAACAAATCGAAGGCCATGGTAATCCTATGTATAAATCAACAATTTACCCACACAAGAAACTGGAACCCTCACAATATAATCAATAGTTAAACATAACTAAGAACATAAAATCACTACCCTCCATCCTAGGGCCACACCGCTCATCAAAATTTCTAGTCACCATTTTAGAATCCAAACCCATTCCTAAATATGCACCTAAACACATTACACAAGAAATGTTCCTTATGTATCATATTCCTAAACCATGCTACTTGAATCTCAAAGTCCTTAAAACCTTATCGTCACTTCCTCAACAAGCCTCATGTATGGATATTATACCACAATTCTTGAGAATCTTGTTAAATCATCAACCATATCATTACCACTTGATCAAGCCCTCTAATCCCTGAGGGATGGGAGAACCTACCGAATACTAATATGATGTAGTTTGTGCTTATTATAGGACAACCAGGACATCACACTGAGAATTGTAAATCCCTATCCAAGACGTAATACTGAGTCCTTTCTAAGAAATGTATCCTTTCGATGGACAAATAAAGAGAATCCTATTCCACCTATTAATTCCAAATTAGTGAAAGCAAAAATACTAGGTCAAGCTTACCCCTAAATCCCTTAAGTGTGGTAATCTTGAAACATCACCTGATGACCTATATAACAAAAGAGCAAAACCTCCTCTAGTTAATTCCCCATTCTTCCAAATTGATACACTCTGCATAATCACAAGATCTCGAGCCCAGAATTTGAAATCCCATAACCATAATAAGCCTAAAATTTATAGCTCTGCGACACCCCCACGAATCACCTAATCCATCATCCCCTAAAGACACAATCTCCATCCTTGCATCCCCTCATATCTAATCTATGACATCTATACAAAATACCATCCTCAAATTGTTACATCAAGCACATGTCAAGATGTCCATTTATGAACTCATTCAAAATTTCCCTCAGTATCGACAAGCCATAGTAAAAGTCCTTCAATCCATCTTAGTACCATCAAATAAGCCTTATCCATATACCATCCTCATTGGTACCTTAAGAATGTCTTCAACTACTGCATTTGGTGATTCCAAAATCCCTTCATTACAATAACAACCATGACCTCCCCCCGTTCATCACCACCAAAATCAATGATACTATCATTAAAATAAATATGATTGAAAATTGATGCCAACATCAACATAATACCATCCCATGACCTTCAAACAACTGTCAAATACCTGATACTATTGTGGCTAAGTCACCTATAATCCTACATGCTTTCAACGATACCGTCACTCCCATCTTGGACACAATAATATTTCCTATCAAAATAGGTGTGAAATTCCTTCATGAACTCTTCTACCTTAGTAGAGGGAAAGTTCTAATAAAATAATACTACTATTAGGACATCCTTGGATCCATGCGTATACGTATTGTGTCCCTTCTACCTTACCCCAGTGCTTGAAATACAAACACGAAGATAAAACCTTTACGGTTCCCACTGATCCCAATCCTTTTAAACCTTGTCATATAAATTACAGGACAAATAATGGGTTTTTTCTATTATAGAACACCACCTCTTCAAATTAAACATTCACAAGTTACTCTATCCTCACATCTAAATTACTATACGATCAACCCATTCAAAAATATAATGCAATAAACTCTCATTATGGGGAGTATTGAATCTTATATATTAATACAATCCCTACTCTAAAAACATATGAGATACCTGATAAATTTTACCCCTCTACGAACTTAATGTTGGGACATATTATCTCATTCGGTCTACCATTTTCTTCGAACTCAACTCATTTATGGAGGCATCGATCTACCCCTCTTCTCATCTTGAAAATTAACCACATACCAAACTATTTACTTCGTAGCCTTTTCATTCTTAGATAAAACTAAGTTTTCCCAAACTTACCTTCACTGCTGCATGCGGAAAGGATCTTTGGTATGGGTAAATATGAACAAGTCCCACATGAGTTACGCATTCTTGATATTTTAGAAAACCCCATGAAAAAGCATGGACTAAACTTCAAAATCCCCTCTTCAAAACCACCATTAATAACACCAGAATCCAAACCATCCTCTTCATTATCATCACAAATAACCTCCAATATCGAATGACACCATATCTATTACTCCCAACTTTTCAAATCAATGTCATCACATTAGGACCACTAACTTACCAAGCCATCATCAAGACCAAGTACCTTCCTTTAACATTAACTAGTATGATATAAGAGGGTTCTCCCACTATCGATATTATCCATTGTCATGATGACAAGGCCATCCTAACCTATATGGGTGTTGAGGATCACTACCTCCAAAATAACCTACCTATTGAAACTTCTACACTACTCAATGAGTCCATTACCGACATTAATATAGGCACACCACAAGAACCACACATCATCAAAATTTGTTAAGCATTGGACCCACAGGAACTTTGTGAGCTCACCAATTTCTTATCTAATCAAAGTTAATTCTTCATATGATATTACAATGATATGATTGGTATTGAACCTAACATCATTATTCATAATATCATTACCATCCATGATATTAAGCTAGTGAAGTAAAATCTTCATAAAATTCATCCCCGTGTAGCACTACTATTCAAATAATAAATTCAACATCTTCTCACAGCTAATTTAATCTTACCTATTGATTATCCACAACGGGTTTCGAACATCATACCTATAACCAAAACCTTTGGGAAGTTATGCATCTATACAGACTTTCAAGATATTAACTTTGCTTATCTAAAGGATGATTTCCCCCTACCTAACATTTATCAACTTGTTGATTTAAGAAAATGACATGAGATGTTGTCTCCTATGGATGATTTCTCTAGTTAAAGTAAAATTTTCATTGCACCAGATGATCAACAAAAGACATATTTTATCACCCCATGGTGAACCTTCTATTATAGAGTAATTTCATTTGGCCTTAAAAATGTAGGAGTGACTTATTAATGCACTATGACATACATCTTTCACAGCCTTATACACACAACTATAGAAGACTATGTAGATGATCTCTTAGGAAAATACTAACACCGAAAAGACAATATTGTTTTCCTTGACTTAATATTTTCTCATCTAGTACAATTTTTCCTTCGGCTCAACCCTGATTAAGTGCGTATTCGAGGGTCCTCCCATAGGAAAACTCTTAGAGATTTATAATATCCATATCAGGGGAATTAAATTTGACCCTTTCTAAAGTCAAATCCATAATTGAAATACCTCCTCCATCTAATTTTAAATAACTCTCGTAGCCTACCAATGGAAGCTTCAGTCTATCTATCACTTCATCTCTCAGTTATTAGACTCAATGTCAAATCTTTCCATCTCAAATTATTAGAAAGGACATCCACTTTAAGTGGGATGATGAATGTCAACAGGATTTCGATGCAATGAAATAATATATTTTATCACCACCAGTGCTTACACCTCCACATTAGGGGGAGCCTTTATATCTATATAGTCCCTGACTAATTGATCATGATTTAAGATCCATGCTAGCACATCGAGGATGAAAAAGGTAGGGAGGATTAGACCATTTATTACATAAGTCGTACCCTTCACGATCTATGAAAAATGATTATTTAGAAGTAGAAAAGTTTTGTTATGCCTTATAATTCAAAACTTCCAAAATTCATTCACTACCTCCTCAATCATAAAACCTATATGTAGTCACAAACATCAATCCACTAAAATCCATGTAATATAAACCATACCATAACGATCATATAACTTGATGGCTCTGTCATCACCAATCCGACACTATGATAATTCTTCACTGGGAACTCCTCGTGCTATGATTATTTACTAATGCACAGCCTTTAGTTTGGTGGATGTAATCTGGAAAAAAAACAACACAACACAAGAATACCATCGACTATGATAAGACAGAATGATGAAAAATCTGAAATATCAAAGTAAATTATAATATTAACATGAAATTGTTACAATCTCACCCATGAGGTACTTCAAGTGTTATTGACTCCACTTGCCTTTCACCAAGACTATGGGAGAAACTTTACAATTACACCTCTTAATGGCTTCTTCAACACACCTTTAAACTGATGGCTTCCTTTGCACACTTCCTACAATATTTCTCACTACTTCCTTCTATGCTAAATGAGGGGGGTGGCCTCTCTATTTATAAAAATTCTAGGCTTATCCATCCTATCTCTAAGATAGGATAAGAAATCCACTCTGACGAATCATATTCCATACCTTAACTCTTATCTGTACATGTAAGCTTATCCTTTAAGATAAGATAAACCTTATCATTTTACATGGGTTCCACATTTTTAGACTTTTTACAAATAAAATACACAAAATATTTATGACCTCACTCCCTGTCCTTATTACCAATATAATATTTCTAATTCCTAATCATGTAGACCCTACTTCTCTAATTACCCAAACTTTGACATTTTAACATTACCGGACCACTTACGAAAAATATTTACTTTTTACAACATTCGTATTGTACTTTGACTGTTACCGTAGTCCACATTATTGGTGGCACCGTACTGATGGTACCGTTATCTTCTATCAGACGCTACTACTAATTATACTTAACAACATCATATTCCCAATACATACATTAATGAAATAGAAATTACGGAGGAAAATTTTAGTGTCGACATCTTCTCCCTTCCTAGCTTCTACTCTGTCCTCGGAGTAGACTATTCTGGTGCTTGGAAAATCTTCAACTTGTCGTGGTTGACCCATTTTGTAATGGGAGTGCCATCCAATTCCTCCAGTCGGTACGTACCATTTTCATGCACAGCTGCTATTTTGTAGGGCCCCATCCATTTTGGAAGAAATTTTCTCTGTCTTCTTTTTTTGTATCTGGAATCATATACTAGAACCAAGTCATTCACATGAAATGGAGACCACCGGATATTTTGATCAAAGTATTCCTTCTGCTTCATTTTCTTCTTATGGCTTGTATCCTTTGCTATTTCCCTCATTTCCTCTAGCAAATGAAGATGTACCAACCTTTCTTTTACTGAATCACTTTCATCCATCCTTTCATTTTTCATAACTCTCACAGTGGGAATATCAAACTCAATAGGAAGAACTGGATCAATGCCATAGGCCAACTGAAATGGGGAGTATCTTGTTGCTGACTTTGATGTTGCCCTATATGCCCACAATGCTGCATGAATCTTTTTATCCCATTTATGTACCTGCAAGGCTGCATCTTTTGCTAGAATTTGACACAACACAAAATTTGTTCGTTCCACCTGTCCATTTGTGCTTGGCTTGTATGTTGTTGCCTTCCTGTGCTTAATAGAAAACTTATTGACTAGGGATTCTACCACCTCATTAATGAAGTGGCTTCCTTGATCTGTTACAATTTCTAATGGGCAACCAAATCTGGTGACAATGCGTTTATACATGAACCTTGCCACTTCATCCATGGAATCTGTTTTCAATGGCCTAGCTTCAACCCACTTGGTTAAATAATCTGTGGCAACTACAATATACTTATTTTGGCATGATGTAGTTGGAAGTAGACCTACAATGTCTATTCCCCACTTTTCAAAGGGACCAAGGGGAAGAATAGGACATAATGGAGCTGATGAAGTCTTACGGTTACCATGTGTTTGACAAATATCACATGTCTTACAATAATTATAACAATCTTTAAAAAGAGTGGGCCAGTGATAACTTGCATCCAAGATCCTTCTTGCTGTAAGTTGTCTAGAGAAGTGCCCTCTACATGTACCATTGTGGAATTCTTCTAGCAGTTCCTTCCCTTGATCACGTCCAACTGCCCTCTTGTACTGTCCATCAGGTCCTATTCGAAATAATACTCCATGCAGAATAGAATATGGACGAACGGCTTGAGTAATCTTTCTCTTAGTCTTTGCATTGGCACCATCAGGAAACTTGAATTCATTCAAATAATTCCAAATATCTATGTATTCACTAGGGATTGTGTCAAGGGATAATAATGCTGCATCAGGGAAATCATCATCATCACAAGATGATCCTAAACCATCATAGGCTTGAGAGAGTGCATCTGCATTGACATGCTTCTTTCCTGGCCTATCTATAATATCAAATTCAAATTCTTGTAGCAAAATTATCCATCTTGCTATCCTCCCTGATGGGTTAGGCTTATTTACAATATATTTAGAGCCTGATGATCTGTTACAACTAGAAATTTTTACCCTAGCAAGTAATTTCTAAACTTCTTTATAACAAAAATGATAGCCAGAGCCTCTTTTTCAGTTACAGTATAATTTACCTCAAAACTGCTCATTTGTCTGCTCCCAAAGTAAATTAGATGTTCATTCCCATTTTCATCCTTTTGGCTCAAAGTACTTCCTAGTGCTGCATCTGAGGCATCAGTGTACACAATGAATGGCTTGCTCCAATTTGGATTCTTCAAAATAGGTGAAGACACCAGGGCTTCCTTTAGTTGTCCAAAAGCTTCATGCGCCTTATTTCTTCTATTAATAAGAAATGGTAAATCTTTGATTTTTGAAACTTTATCACGATCAGTACCAATACCATCTCTGGATATAACATGCCCTAACAAAATGCCTTTAGAACATCCAAAGACACACTTTGTAGGGTTTAGTGAGGCTTGTGCTTCATCTAACCTTTGAAATGCTGTCTCCATTTGGTGCAGGTGGTCCAACTTGCTCCCATAGATGTAAAAATCATCCAGAAATACTGTGATGAAGGTCCTAATGTAAGGTTCAAACACCCTATTCATCAAACGCTGGAATGTTGCTGGAGAATTACACAACCCAAAAGGCATAACTCTATAAGAAAATGTTCCCCAAGGAGCGGTGAACGTGGTCTTTAGCTGAACTTTCTCTACTATACGAAACTGGTTGTAGCCACTATATCCATCAGCAAAACTATAGCACTCCTGGCCAGCTACTTCGTCCAAGATCTGATCTAAAAATGGAAGAGGGTAATGATCCTTCTTTGTTGCCTTATTGAGCTTCCTGTAATCAACACAAATGCGTAGCTTCCCATTCTTTTTTATTGAGATCACAATGGGAGAAACCCATTTTGAATTCTCCACAGCAAATATGAATCCTGCATCAAGCAACTTATCTATTTCTTCTTTTACAATCTTGGAAAAATTAGGATTCATTCTATATGGCATTTGCTTTATGGGCTTAGCACCATCTACCAGCTCAATACAATGTTCTACCCAACTTACTTGACGGAGTTCCTCGTAATCAAAAGTGAATAGGTGTATGTACCTTTAAAAGAGCTGGAGGTAGGATTCCTTCTCACTCTCCATCACAGCATCACCAATCTTTATTTGTTAGAGACGATCATCAACTTCTTCTACAGATAATTTTATGGGGTCATGAGTTGGTGTGACTGGAAGGATATCCATGACTGAAACATCCACCTCACTTTCTTCATCTTCAGTGTCCACTTCACTGGTACTAGAGTAATCAGAGGATGTCCAATCATCAGTTTCATCACTTGAATCCACAAGTTCTGCCTTATGATATCGAGGGATCACGTTTATCTTCACCCTCTCTCTACCACGTCCAAGTGTCATGAAACCTTCATTCTAGTAGTTTCTTGCATGAAATCTCCTTATCCATGGTCTTCCCAACAACATTTGGTACACAATAGTACCATTTTTCATCACCTGAAATTCTACCACACATACAACACCCATAACAGATATTACCACATTTGAAACTACACCTTCTGGTTTAGTTTTTCCTTTATTTAATGACCTTAACATAAGTGTTGAAGGGCGATCAATTTTTAAACCCAACATATTCATTACAGACTCGGTCATTACATTAACTGCAGCACCTCCATCAACTAAGACATCATGAATTGAAATACCATTATAGAATACCTCAGCTTGTGGAGCATAGGGATCCACCTCTGCCTCCAAAACAGGGACCTCAACCTCCTTCCTTTGTTGAGCATTGAGTCCACTTCGCAACTCCTGCCTCTTCTCAGAAGACATAGCCAAGAGTTGACCATATGTAATATTTGTAGGCCTTTTGGACAGATCTTCCAAGATGGAGTATGGTCCTTGCCCCTCTGAAATCAGAAAATCCTGCACACCCAACTTTCTTCTCCTATGTTTCTTACTAGTTTCTCCTTTCATCTTCTTAGGATCAGTTCCATCTTGATTATCTTTTTATTTATTTCTTTTTGTTACAAACACATCTACTTCATTATTTCTACTCTTATCTACTACACCAAGAGAATTCGCAGGTGCTTTTCCTTTATCATTATCTCTTATACTAGATGTAGAAGCTCTATCTGGACAATTATACTTATAATGACCCTTTTTATAACAACCATAACAAACAACTTCAGAAATATTTCTTTTTGGACCTCTATCTCCTCCTTGAGAACTAAATTCCTTTCCTTGAAGAAGATTAATAGTTAACTGGCCCATCTTCCTAAGCAGATCTTCATACTTAGTAGATGTACTAGGAGAAATATTTGTGCTCACCGGGAGTGGTTGTGGCTCTACTTTAACAACAATTTCTTTGGGCTCCTCTTCCATGCTTTCTTCTTGCCTTCTTGCAATCTCCTTTTCTTGTTCAATGGTAGCTGGGTGGTCATACTTCACTCGTTGTCTGATCTTTGGCTTCATCCCAAGAATGAAGTGCTTACAGAGGAGATTATCCATGCCATTCATCAACCCATCCGCTAATCCTTCCTTCCGGATTTGGGCATCGAGCTTCCTCCTTAGCTCTAGAAGACGAGCATGATAATCCATTATCTTCTCCTTCTCTCCTTGGGATAGCTTTGTGATCTCGATCATGATATCTGCATATTTCTGTTGTTCACCAAATTCTTCAAGAAAACTTTCAGTTAATAAATCCCATGAATTTTTCACATTATCACCTAGTGTTTCAAACCACCTAAGTGCTGAACCATCCAAAAAGGTAGGAAAAAATTCAGTCCATTGTTCCCTTCTTATAAGGCCATTACAAATACAAGATCGTTTAAAACTCTTGAATGAAAGAAGAAGAATCTTCATTAGATTGAGCTGAAAAAATAGGAATCTTCCATTTTCAAAAGTAACCACTGTGAAATACCAACCCACAAGTACAATCAACAAGACTTATGTGCACAAATAATTGGAATCACTATAGAAATGACCACGGTAAACTATGGTAAAACTTGACTTATTGCGGTAAAAACTGACTTTACTGTGGTAAACACTATTCACGGTAAAAAGTGAAGTTACTGCGGTAAATACTATTCACGGTAAAAAGTGACTTTACTGTGGTAAACACTATTCCCAGCAAAAATGACTTTACCATGATAACTACTATTCATGGTAAAAATGACTTTACCATGGTAACTACTATGCACAGTAAAAACAAGGTTACCCTCCAATTGATTTTTGACTAAGTGGGGATATCTCTCCAGAAAATCCACCAATGAGGAATGGTCCCGGAAACAGAACCAAAATGTCAACACCAATCCGGCACTATGATAATTCTTCACCGGGAACTCCTCCTGCTATGATTATTTACTAATGCACAGCCTTTAGTTTGGTGGATGTAATATGGAAACAAAACAACAAAACAACACAAGAATACCATCGACTATGATAAGACAGAATAATGACAAATCTGAAATATCAAAGTAAATTATAATATTAACATGAAATTGTTACAATCTCACCCATGAGGTACTTCAAGTGTTATTGACTCCACTTGCCTTTCACCAAGACTATGGGAGAAACTTTACAATTACACCTCTTAATGGCTTCTTCAACACACCTTTAAACTGATGGCTTCCTTTGCACACTTCCTACAATATTATCACTACTTCCTTCTATGCTAAATGAGGGGGGTGGGCTCTCTATTTATAGAACTTCCAGGCTTATCCATCCTATCTCTAAGATAGGATAAGAATCCACTCTGACGAATCATATTCCATACCTTAACTCTTATCTGTACATGTAAGCTTATCCTTTAAGATAAGATAAACCTTATCATTTTACATGGGTTCCACATTTTAGACTTTTTACAAATAAAATACACAAAATATTTATGACCTCACTCCCTGTCCTTATTACCAAGATAATATTTCTAATTCCTAATCATGTATACCCTACTTCTCTAATTACCCAAACTTTGACATTTTAACATTACCGGACCACTTACGACAAATATTTAACTTTTTACAACATCTATTGTACTTTGACTGTTACCATACTCTACATTAGTTGGCGGCACCGTACTGACGGTGCCGTTATCTTCTATCAGATGCTACTACTAATTATACTTAACAACATCATATTCCTAATACATATATTAATGAAATAGAAATTACGGAGGAAAATTTTAGTGTCGACAACTCATACTCGTGAAAATTTATAATCTTGAATTCATCTCTTCACAAATCCATCAAGGGGTAGGTTATTACTGATCATATCGTAGAAGCTCACCTTGCTAGTAATCAACTACCTTGTGAGAAATTTCCTAATGAATCTAGCAACACCTTTGATCACCAAAAACACCCCTCTCAAAATGTCTTTATTTTTTGATGGGTCTAAATGTTAACAAGGGGGTGCCAAAATAGTCATAATACCTCCTTGGGGAAATCCTATTCTATTGTCCTTAAAATTAAATGTTGAGTGCAAAAATAACATGGTAGACTATGAATCACTCATAATGGGTTTTCAAACTGTCACATTTCTCAACATGTAAATCCTTGATATCTATGGTGATTCCCAACTTGCCATAAATCAAATAAAAGGGACATATCAATGTATAAAATGAAATGTTTCAAAAGTATAAAACCATCATCAAAGATCTTTTGAAACTCTTTGACCACTACATCAAAATTCAAACAACTCCATGCTCATCTAATAAATTTACAGATACCATGGAATACCTCACATATCTTATCCATATATCTCTAGATGATTCTAAAATATTCATTGATATACATGAAATCAATAAACCATATTATACTAAAACTTATCTTCCTACCATAAATCATATAGAAGATAACAAATATGATATTTGGTACATCCAAATATACAAATATATTTCCCAAAGAAAAATACCTTGGGATATATCTAGAAATGGTAAGAGATCCTTCCAAATACATGCATACCACTATGTCATACTAAGGGGTATCCTTTATAAAGAGGGTTTTTAAAAACTTCTCCTTATTGTCTTATAGCTCTAGAGGATCATCGAGTTATCTTAGAAGTCTACGATGGAGTATGCAGCAAATACTTTAACATATTAGTCATTGCCAAATGAATCTGTGTGAATGGGATACTATTGGCCTATGCTTAACCACAATTTTTATGACTATGTCAAGAAGTGTGTCAATGTCAACAAAAATTCCAATATTACATGTCCTCAGTCATGATCTTCAATGAACTCACAAATTATAGCCCTTTTCACAGTGGGGACTTGAACTCATTGGCCTTTTCAACCCCTGATCTTCTCAAAGAAATAATTTCATTATCATAGCCACTGAATACTTCAAAAAATGGGTAGAATCTATCCCTCTTATCTCCACTAAAGTAGATAAGATTGTTGATTTCATTCATCATCGCAGCATTTTTCACTTTGACATCCCACATAAAATTATCATAGACAATGGTAAATCATTTAAAATTAATTTTTTTTGAAAAAATCTACGACACCTATAATATCAAAAGTAGTTTCTCCACACCATATTATCCACAAGCTAATGAATAAGTTGAAGCATCTAAAAACACTCTCAAAAAAATCCTTACCAAAAATATCAACCAAGCTGGTAAATATTGGATCCTTCAAATTCCCTTTTGACTATGCTATAATGTAAAAAAATATCCTAATCTAATGCAAGTTTGTAGTAAATAAATGAACAATCAAATACTAAAATAATACCCAAGCAACTAAGTAATGAAATTATGAAACCCTAATAGAAAATAGGGTTAGAAGAGCCTTAACTGATTCAAAAAGGTTGCTGAACTATGTTGTAATGGTGAATGACTGAAAAAAGATGGAATATCGTCACATAGAAGCCCAAAAAAATGTAGATCCAGTAGATTTGACTTGATCGGGGTGCTTGAAGAAGGATAGGGGTGCCTGTGGGTAGCTTGGTCTAGTTTATTAGTGCCATGATCTATGTAGATGCTAAAAAAACCTCCTCTAAGGTGTCACAAGATCTTCGCACTTGTTTTCCTTTTGTCGTGTGTATATCGATGTAAGATTTTTGAGGTCGCTATAAACTTGTAATGAAGAAATCACCTGTAAAACCCTTAAATAAACATCAAATCCCAAAAAATAAAGATGAAAAATGAGGGTTCAGACTCTCCTTAGCCACCACAATGGTGGAATTATAACCGAGCGCTGCACTATATCTTAGACCCAATGTAGTTATGTGTGTGTACGGAATTGTGTCCTAGGTTGATCTTGTGCTTGTCACACTTGAAGTAGAGAGCAAGTAGCTAGATTTAGAATGTAAATAATGTGTGCATGGAAACAATAGTCTCACCTCCTATAAAGTGTGATACAGATGAACCAACTTATGTCCCTTATGATGGAGTTAGATGAATGAAAATAGAGTTATAGATGAATTTTATGGATGCAACCTTAGGTGGAGATAGTATATGCTTAGTGCTTGGTCCCTTATTATGATCATATAACTTTATATTTATATGATTCCTTTGCATTAATTTCATAATTAACCCTAAAAAGGATGAATACCAAAAATATAAGATGATCAAATGGTTAATAAGGACCAAAAAAGTGTGACCAAAGTATAAAGAGGAGAAGGGAACCTAGAGGGGATGGGGCACCTGATCTTGACATCCTGGCTGGGTGTTGATGCCCAGAATGAAAAATGGTGAAAGGTGAAATGACAGACTGAACAAGTAAAAGTAAAAGACTATAAGAAAAAACATAACACAAATAAAAATGGCCAAATACATGGTTTAATCATTACTCTTCATACTTAGGAACCATATGAATAGTAATATGTAATCAAGACTAGATAATTACCCAAAGTGCTTGATTTTGTGTCTATATTTACCCCCACTTTATGTTGGTGAGCTGAAAGCTCAGTAACATAAAATAGATAGAGAAACATACCTAATATCCATGTAAATTGATGTAGAAAGCATGCTGAGGGACTAGAAAAAGTGTGGAGTGATAAAAATATGGAGCATGGAGACTAAATATGAAAATGAAAATAGGGTGGAAACACGTGTGTGAATGTGGTATTGTACATGTTGTTAGTTTCGGTGTGTGTGTGTGTGTGTGTGTGTGTGTGTGTGTGTGTGTGTGTGTGTGTGTGTGTGTGTGTGTGTTTTTTTTTTAAATTTTGACTACCTACTTCCCATATGGAAGGACCTGCAAAAGAGAATAGGATCAAGTAGTCAAATACACATGTATATGAAAAAAACATATTAGGGAGTATGTTAAAAATGCTGAAAATGTGAAAAAGGAACATGTGCAACGGATCATGAGAGGCAAAGAGTGTAGAAGAAAGTTTATTTCTCATTTATCGGATCAACGTCAACCTTTCCATCTCCTTCTTAGAAGGACATCCACTTTAAGTGGGATGATGACTCTTTACAAGATTTTATGCTCTCAAACAATACCTCTTATAACCACTAGTGATTGTACCTCCACGTAAGGGGGATCCTTTCTATATGTAAGTCTTCACTATTGATCATGCCTTAGGATCCATGTTAGCACATCAGGATAAAAAATGTAAGGATTAGACCATTTATTACATAAGTTATACACTTCATGATCTTGAAACCTATTATTTAGAAGTAGAAAATTTTTGGTGTGCATTGTACTTCGCAACATCCAAACTTATTCATTACCTATCAATCATAAAACCTATATAGTCATAAACATCAATCCACTAAAATCCATGTAATATAAACCATACCATAACGATCATATAACTTGATGGCTCTGTCAACACCAATCCGACACTATGATAATTCTTCACTGGGAACTCCTCGTGCTATGATTATTTACTAATGCACAACCTTTAGTTTGGTGGATGTAATCTGGAAAAAAAACAACACAACACAAGAATACCATCGACTATGATAAGACAGAATGATGAAAATCTGAAATATCAAAGTAATTATAATATTAACATGAAATTGTTACAATCTCACCCATGAGGTACTTCAAGTGTTATTGACTCCACTTGCCTTTCACCAAGACTATGGGAGAAACTTTACAATTACACCTCTTAATGGCTTCTTCAACACACCTTTAAACTGATGGCTTCCTTTGCACACTTCCTACAATATTTCTCACTACTTCCTTCTATGCTAAATGAGGGGGGTGGCCTCTCTATTTATAAAAATTCTAGGCTTATCCATCCTATCTCTAAGATAGGATAAGAAATCCACTCTGACGAATCATATTCCATACCTTAACTCTTATCTGTACATGTAAGCTTATCCTTAAGATAAGATAAACCTTATCATTTTACATGGGTTCCACATTTTTAGACTTTTTACAAATAAAATACACAAAATATTTATGACCTCACTCCCTGTCCTTATTACCAATATATATTTCTAATTCCTAATCATGTAGACCCTACTTCTCTAATTACCCAAACTTGACATTTTAACATTACCGGACCACTTACGAAAATATTTACTTTTTACAACATTCGTATTGTACTTTGACTGTTACCGTAGTCCACATTATTGGTGGCACCGTACTGATGGTACCGTTATCTTCTATCAGACGCTACTACTAATTATACTTAACAACATCATATTCCCAATACATACATTAATGAAATAGAAATTACGGAGGAAAATTTTAGTGTCGACATCTTCTCCCTTCCTAGCTTCTACTCTGTCCTCGGAGTAGACTATTCTGGTGCTTGGAAAATCTTCAACTTGTCGTGGTTGACCCATTTGTAATGGGAGTGCCATCCAATTCCTCCAGTCGGTACGTACCATTTTCATGCACAAGCTGCTATTTTGTAGGGCCCCATCCATTTTGGAAGAAATTTTCTCTGTCTTCTTTTTTGTATCTGGAATCATATACTAGAACCAAGTCATTCACATGAAATGGAGACCACCGGATATTTTGATCAAAGTATTCCTTCTGCTTCATTTTCTTCTTATGGCTTGTATCCTTTGCTATTTCCCTCATTTCCTCTAGCAAATGAAGATGTACCAACCTTTCTTTTACTGAATCACTTTCATCCATCCTTTCATTTTCATAACTCTCACAGTGGGAATATCAAACTCAATAGGAAGAACTGGATCAATGCCATAGGCCAACTGAAATGGGGAGTATCTTGTTGCTGACTTTGATGTTGCCCTATATGCCCCACAATGTTGCATGAATCTTTTTATCCCATTTATGTACCTGCAAGGCTGCATCTTTTGCTAGAATTTGACACAACACAAAATTTGTTCGTTCCACCTGTCCATTTGTGCTTGGCTTGTATGTTGTTGCCTTCCTGTGCTTAATAGAAAACTTATTGACTAGGGATTCTACCACCTCATTAATGAAGTGGCTTCCTTGATCTGTTACAATTTCTAATGGGCAACCAAATCTGGTGACAATGCGTTTATACATGAACCTTGCCACTTCATCCATGGAATCTGTTTTCAATGGCCTAGCTTCAACCCACTTGGTTAAATAATCTGTGGCAACTACAATATACTTATTTTGGCATGATGTAGTTGGAAGTAGACCTACAATGTCTATTCGCCACTTTTCAAAGGGACCAAGGGGAAGAATAGGACATAATGGAGCTGATGAAGTCTTACGGTTACCATGTGTTTGACAAATATCACATGTCTTACAATAATTATAACAATCTTTAAAAAGAGTGGGCCAGTGATAACTTGCATCCAAGATCCTTCTTGCTGTAGGTTGTCTAGAGAAGTGCCCTCCACATGTACCATTGTGGAATTCTTCTAGCAGTTCCTTCCCTTGATCACGTCCAACTGCTCTCTTGTACTGTCCATCAGGTCCTATTCGAAATAATAATCCATGCAGAATAGAATATGAACGACTGGCTTGAGTAATCTTTCTCTTAGTCTTTGCATTGGCACCATCAGGAAACTTGAATTCATTCAGATAATTTCAAATATCTATGTATTCACTAGGGATTGTGTCAAGGGATAACAATGCTGCATTGGGGAAATCATCATCATCACAAGATGATCCTAAACCATCATAGGCTCGAGAGAGTGCATTTGCATTGACATGCTTCTTTCCTGGCCTATCTATAATGTCAAATTCAAATTCTTGTAGCAAAATTATCCATCTTGCTATCCTCCCTGATCGGTTAGGCTTATTTACAATATATTTTAGAGCCTGAATGATCTGTTACAACTAGAAATTTTTTTCCCTAGCAAGTAATTTCTAAACTTCTTTATAGCAAAAATGATAGCCAGAGCCTCTTTTTCAGTTACAGTATAATTTACCTCAGCACTGCTCATTTGTCTACTCCCAAAGTAAATTGGATATTCGTTCCCATTTTCATCCTTTTGGCTCAAAGTACTTCCTAGTGCTGCATCTGAGGCATCAGTGTACACAATGAATGGCTCGCTCCAATCTGGATTCTTCAAAACAGGTGAAGACACCAGGGCTTCCTTCAGTTGTCCAAAAGCTTCATGCGCCTTATTTCCTGGTTCATAAGTAACATCCTTCTTCAAGAACTGGGTTAGTGGCTGTGCAATCTTTGAGAAATTCTTGATGAACCTTCTATAGTAACCCACATGGCCTAAAAATGATCTCAACTTACTTCTATTAATAGGAAATGGTAAATCTTTTATTTTTGAAAATTTATCAGGATCAATACCAATACCATCTCTGGATACAACATGCCCTAACAAAACGCCTTTAGAACATCCAAAGACACACTTTGTAGGGTTTAGTGAGGCTTGTACTTCATCTAACCTTTGAAATGCTGTCTCCATCTAGTGCAGGTGGTCCAACTTGCTCCCATAGATGCAAAAATCATCCAGAAATACTCTAATGAAGGTCCCAATGTAGGGTTCGAACACCCTATTCATCAAACACTGGAATGTTACTGGAGCATTACACAATCCAAAAGGTATAACTCTATAAGAAAACATTCCCCAAGGAGTGGTGAACGTGGTCTTCAGCTGATCTTTCTCTGCTATACGAAACTTGGTTTTAGCCGCTATATCCATCAGCAAAACTATAGCACTCCTGGCTAGCTACTTTGTCCAAGATCTAATCTGAAAATGGAAGAGGGTACTGATCCTTCTTTGGTACCTTATCGAGCTTCCTGTAATCAACACAAATGCATAGCTTCCCATTCTTTTTTATTGAGATCACAATGGGAGAAACCCATTTTGAATTCTCCACAACAAATATGAATCCTGCATCAAGCAACTTATCTATTTCTTCTTTTACAGTCTTGGAAAAATTAGGATTCATTCTATATGGCATTTGCTTTATGGGCTTAGCACCATCTACCAGCTCAATAGAATGTTCTACCCAACTTACTTGACGGAGTTCCTTGTAATCAAAAGTGAATAGGTGTATGTACCTTCGAAAGAGATGGAGGTAGGATTCCTTCTCACTCTCCATCACAACATCACCAATATTTATTTTTTGGAGACGATCATCAACTTCTTCTTCAGATAATTTTATGGGGTCATGAGTTGGTGTGAGTGGAAGGATATCCATGACTGAAACATCAACCTCACTTTCTTCATCTGCAGTGTCCACTTCACTGGTACTAGAGTAATCAGAGGATGTCCAATCATCAGTTTCATCACTTGAATCCACAGGTTTTTCCTTATGATGTCGAGGGATCACGTTTATCTTGACTTTCTCTCTACCACGTTCAAGTGTCATGAAACCTTCATTCCAGTAGTTTCTTGCATGAACTCTCCTTATCCATGGCCTTCCCAGGAGCATTGGGTACAACAACAGTACCATTTTTCATCACCTGAAAGTCTATCACACATACAACACCCATAACAGATATTGCCACATTTGAAACTACACCTTCTTGTTTAGTTTTTCCCTTATTTAATGACCTTAACATAAGTGTTGAAGGGCGATCAATTTTTAACCCCAACATATTCATTACAGACTTGGTCATTACATTAACTGCAGCACCTCCATCAACTAAGACATCATGAATTGAAATACCATTACATAATACCTCAGCTTGTGGAGCATAGGGATCCGCCTTTGCCTCTAAAACAGGGACCTCAACCTCCTTCCTTCGTCGAGCATTGAGTCCACTTCGCAGCTCCCGCCTCTTCTTAGAAGACATAGCCAAGAGTTGACCATATGTAATATTTGCAGGCCTTTTGGATAGATCTTCCAAGATGGAGTATGGTCCTTGCCCCTATGAAATCAGAAAATCCTGCACACCCAACTTTCTTCTCCTATGTTTTTTACTAGTTTCTCCTTTCATCTTCTTAAGATCATTTCCATCTTGATGATCTTTTTCTTTCTTTATTTTTGTTACAAACACATCTACTTCATTATTTCTGCTCTTATCTACTACATCAAAAGAATTCACAGGTGTTTTTCTTTTATCATTATCTCCTTATACCAGATGTAGAAGCTCTATCTGGACAATTATACTCATAATGACCCTTTATATAACAACCATAACATACAACTTCAGAAATATTTCTTTTTGGACCTCTATCTCCTCCCTGAGAACTAAATTCTTTTCCTTGAAGAAGATTAATAGTTAACTGACCCATCTTTTTGAGCAGATCTTCATACTCAGTAGATGTACTAGGAGAAATATTTGTGCTCACCGGGAGTGGTTGTGGATTCTAGACCAAAGGTGCTGGTGTAGGCTCTACTTTAGCAACAATTTCTTTGGGCTCCTCTTCCATGATTTCTTCTTGCCTTCTTGCAATCTCCTTTGCTTGTTCAATGGTAGCTGGGTGGTCATACTTCACTCGTTGTCTGATCTCTGGATTCATCCCAAGAATGAAGTCCTTACATAGGAGATTATCCACGCCATTCATCAACCCATCTACTAATCCTTCCTTCCGGATCTGGGCATCGAGCTTCCTCCTTAGCTCTAGAACATGAGCATGATATTCCCTTATCTTCTCCTTCTCTCCTTGGGATAGCTTTGTGATCTCGATCATGAGATCTGCATATTTCTGTTGTTCACCAAATTCTTCAAGAAAACTTTCAGTTAATAAATCCCATGAATTTTTTACATTATCACCTAGTGTTTCAAACCACCTAAGTGCTGAACCCATCCAAAAAGGTAGGAAAAAATTTAGTCTATTTTTGCCTTCTTATGAGGCCATTACAAATACAAGATCGTTTAAACTCTTGAATGAAAGAAGAAGCATCTTCATTAGATTGAGCTGAAAAAACAGGAATCTTTCCCATTTTCAAAAGTAATTACCGTGAAATACCAACCCACAAGTACAATCAACAAGACTTATGTGCACAAATAATTGGAGTCACTGTAATAGAAAGTGACTTTACACCTTTCTACAGTAAAATAGAAATGACCACGGTAACTATGGTAAAACTTGACTTACTGCGGTAAAAATTGACTTTACTATGGTAAACACTATTCATAGTAAAAAGTGAAGTTAATGCGGTAAATACTATTCACGGTAAAAAAGTGACTTTACTGTGATAAATACTATTCACAGCAAAAATGACTTTATCATGGTAACTACTATTCACGGTAAAAATGACTTTACCATGGTAACTACTATGCACAGTAAAAATAAGGTTACCCTCCAATTGATTTTTTTTGACTAAGTGGGAATATCTCTCCAGAAAATCCACCAACGAGGAATGGTCCCGGCAATGGAACCAAAATGTCATCACCAATCCGGCACTATAATAATTCTTCACCGGGAACTCCTCGTGCTATGATTATTTACTAATGCACAACCTTTAGTTTGGTGGATGTAATCTGGGAACAAAACAACAACATAACACAAGAATACCATTAACTATGATAAGACGGAATGATGACAAATATGAAATATCAAAGTAAATTATAATATTAACATGAAATTGTTATAATCTCACCCATGAGGTACTTCAAGTGTTATTGACTTCACTTGCCTTTCACCAAGACTATGGGAGAAACTTTACAATTACACCTCTTAATGGCTTCTTCAACACACCTTTAAACTGATGGCTTCCTTTGCACACTTCCTACAATATTTCTCACTACTTCCTTCTATGCTAAATGAGGGGGGTGGCCTCTCTATTTATAGAACTTCCAGGCTTATCCATCTTATCTCTAAGATAGGATAAGAAATCCACTCTGACGAATCATATTCCATACCTTAACTCTTATATGTACATGTAAGCTTATCTTTTAAGATAAGATAAACCTTATCATTTTACATGGGTTCCACATTTTTAGAATTTTTACAAATAAAATACACAAAATATTTATGACCTCACTCCTTGTCCTTATTACCAATATAATATTTCTAATTCCTAATCATGTAGACCCTACTTCTCTAATTACCCAAACTTTGACATTTTAACATTACCGGACCACTTATGACAAATATTTACTTTTTACAACATTCCTATTGTACTTTGACTGTTACCATACTCCACATTATTGGTGGCACCGTACTGATGACGTGCCGTTATCTTCTATCAGACGCTACTACTAATTATACTTAACAACATCCTATTCCTAATACATACATTAATGAAATAGAAATTACGGAGGAAAATTTTAGTGTCGACAGACCTCATACTCGTGAAAATTTATAATCTTGAATTCATCTCTTCACAAATCCATCAAGGGGTAGGTTATTAATGATCATATCGTAGAAGCTCACCTTTCTAGTAATCAACTACCTTGTGAGAAATTTCCTAATGAATCTAGCAACACCTTTGATCACCAAAAAAATCCCTCTCAAAATGTCTTTATTTTTTGATGGGTCTAAATGTTAACAAGGGGGTGCCAAAATAGTCATAATACCTCCTTGGGGAAATCCTATTCTATTCATCCTTCGGATTAAATTTTGAGTGCAAAAATAACATGGTAGACTATGAATCACTCATAATGGGTTTTCAAACTGTCACATTTCTCAACATGTAAATCCTTGATATCTATGGTGATTCCCAACTTGCCATAAATCAAATAAAAGGGACATATCAATGTATAAAATGAAATGTTTCAAAAGTATAAAACCATCATCAAAGATCTTTTGAAACTCTTTGACCACTACATCAAAATTCAAACAACTCCATGATCATCTAATAAATTTACAGATACCATGGAATACCTCACATATCTTATCCATATATCAGGGGGGATGATTCTAAAATATTCATTGATATACATGAAATCAATAAACCATATTATACTAAAACTTATCTTCCTACCATAAATCATATAGAAGATAACAAATATGATATTTGGTACATCCAAATATACAAATATATTTCCCAAAGAAAAATACCTTGGGATATATCTAGAAATGGTAAGAGATCCTTCCAAATACATGCATACCACTATGTCATACTAAGGGGTATCCTTTATAAAAGAGGGTTTTTAAAAACTTCTCCTTTATTGTCTTATAGCTCTAGAGGATCATCGAGTTATCTTAGAAGTCTACGATGGAGTATGCAGCAAATACTTTAACATATTAGTCATTGCCAAATGAATCTTGTGAATGGGATACTATTGGCCTATGCTTAACCACAATTTTTATGACTATGTCAAGAAGTGTGTCAAATGTCAACAAAATTCCAATATTACATGTCCTCAGTCATGATCTTCAATGAACTCACAAATTATAGCCCTTTTCACAGTGGGGACTTGAACTCATTGGCCTTTTCAACCCCTGATCTTCTCAAAGAAATAATTTCATTATCATAGCCACTAAATACTTCACAAAATGGGTATAATCGATCTCACTTATCTCCACTAAAGTAGTTAAGGTTGTCGATTTCATTCATCATCACATTATTTGTCGCTTTGGCATCCCACATAAAATTATCACATACAATGGTAAATGATTTAAAAATAATTTTTCTTGGAAAAATCTATGACACCTATAATATCAAAAGTAGTTTCTCCACACCATATTATCCACAATCTAATGAATAAGTTGAAGCATCTAAAAACACTCTCAAAAAAATCCTTACCAAAAATATCAACCAAGCTGGTAAATATTGGATCCTTCAAATTCCCTTTTGACTATGCTATAATGTAAAAAAATATCCTAATCTAATGCAAGTTTGTAGTAAATAAATGAACAATCAAATGCTAAAATAATACCCAAGCAACTAAGTAATGAAATTATGAAACCCTAATAGAAAATAGGGTTAGAAGAGCCTTAACTGATTCAAAAAGGTTGCTAGAACTATGTTGTAATGGTGAATGACTGAACAAAGATGGAATATCGTCACATAGAAGCCCAAAAAAATGTAGATCCAGTAGATTTGACTTGATCGGGGTGCTTGAAGAAGGATAGGGGTGCCTATCTGGGTAGCTTGGTCTAGTTTATTAGTGCCATGATCTATGTAGATGCTAAAAAAACCTCCTCTGAGGTGTCACAAGATCTTGTGCACTTGTTTTCCTTTTGTCGTGTGTATATCGATGTAAGATTTTTGAGGTCGCTATAAACTTGTAATGAAGAAATCGCCTGTAAAACCCTTAAATAAACATCAAATCCCAAAAAATAAAGATGAAAAATGAGGGTTCAGACTCTCCTTAGCCACCACAATGGTGGAATTATAACCGATGCACTGCACTATATCTTAGACCCAATGTAGTTATGTGTGTGTATGGAATTGTGTCCTAAGTTGATCTTGTACGTGTCACACTTGAAGTAGAGAGCAAGTAGCTAGATCCGAAAGAATGTAAATAGATGTGTGCATGGAAACAATAGTCTCACCTCCTATAAAGTGTGATGGAGATGAACTAACTTATGTCCCTTGGTGATGGAGTTAGATGAATGAAAATAGAAGTTATAGATGAATTTTATGGATGCAACCTTAGGTGGAGATAGCTATATGCTTAGTGCTTGGTCCCTTATTATGATCATATAAATTTATATTTATATGATTCCTTTGCATTGGAATTTCATAATTAACCCTAAAAAGGATGAATACCAAAAATATAAGATGATCAAATGGTTAATAAGGACCAAAAAAGTGTGACCAAAGTATAAAGAGGAGAAGGGAACCTAGAGGGGATGGGGCACCTGATCTTGACATCCTGGCTGGGTGCTCTTGATGCCCAGAATGAACAAATGGTGAAAGGTGAAATGACAGACTAAACAAGTAAAAGTAAAAGACTATAAGAAAAAACAATAGACACAAATAAAAAGTGTGGCCAAATACATGGTTTAATCATTACTCTTCATACTTAGGAACCATATGAATAGTAATATGTAATCAAGACTAGATAATTACCCAAAGTGCTTGATTTTGTGTCTACATTTACCCCCACTTTATGTTGGTGAGCTGAAAGCTCAGTAACATAAAATAGATAGAGAAACATACCTAATATCCATGTAAATTGATGTAGAAAGCATGCTGAGGGACTAGAAAAAGTGTGGAGTGATAAAAATATGGAGCATGGAGACTAAATATGAAAATGAAAATAGGGTGGAAACACGTGTGTGAATGTGGTATTGTACATGTTGTTAGTTTCGGTGTGTGTGTGTGTGTGTGTGTGTGTGTAAGTGTGTTTTTTAATTTTGACTACCTACTTCCCATATGGAAGGACCTGCAAAAGAGAATAGGATCAAGTAGTCAAATACACATGTATATGTAAAAACATATGTAGGGAAGTATGTAAAAATGCTGAAAATGTGAAAAAGGAACATGTGCAACTGATCCATGATGAGGAAAGAGTGTAGAAAGGATCCTGTGGATGATGTCAATGTGCACGAGTTTTTTTACTGTTCTCATTCCAATGTAATGGAAGAAGTATATGGAGAAATTGTCCGGTGTCATCCTCCAACCTTTAACTACTCCCCGTTGTATAAAAAACCACTATGAATGGTGTGTATGAGTGCTAAGGACAGTATTCCCTATAAAATATGTTGTTTGTGGATTTATGTAGACTGTGTCGAAATACAAATCGATGTGTGATATGCCCCTAGTCTCAGGTAATCTAGGTAAGGCCACTGTTTGATATGCCCCTAGTTTTAGGAAATGTCAGAAACTTTTCTATGTCATGGACCCAAGTTTGATTCTAAGCCCCAAAATGTGAAAACTATATTATACTGGTATTGTCATGTGCTATGTATACTCTATATGGAGTGACTGATTTTCCAAAATGATGCCCCATAGTTTGGGTTGCATGTGATGTCATTGAAGGAGAAAACAACCCAAATGAGGACTGACCACTGAATCTGTGCCCTACAGAGGGAAAGGGAGTGTGCTTGGTAGAAACCAAGGCATGCATAAAATAAGTGGCTAGGAAGACAAGTGTCAGTATAAGAAAATACAAACACTCATGTAAAGTATGACATGTAATTGAGATATTGATGATGATGAGACCCTAAGAAGATGGGCAATAAAAAGCATAAGGATCCTAGGAGTGTGAAGATCAAGTTTGGGTTCACCAAAATGGTTATGCTAAAATGTAACAAATCTAATACAAATTTCTTGTAAATAAATGAACAATGAAAAAATACCCAAGCAACTAAGTAATGGAAAAGAGGGTTAAAAGAGCCTTAGCTGATTCAAAGAGGTTGTTGGACTATCTATAATGGTGACTGACTGAAAAAATGGAAGATCATTTCACATAATCATGGAAAAATGTAGATCTAAAAGATTTGACTAGATTGGGGTTATTGGAGAGGGATAGGGGCACCCTGGTTTGGTTTCTTGGCACCTTGGTCCGCGTAGATTGTCAAAAAATATCATGTAAGGTGTTGCAAGAGTTTCACACTTGTTCACCTTTTTTCACTGTAAGATGACTGAGGTCGCTGTAAACCTACAATTAAGAAACCACCTGTAAAACCCTCAAATAGAAATCAAATCACAAAAAAAATGTAAAATGAGGGGTCAAATTCTCCTCATCTACCACAATGGTGGACCTGCAACTGAGTGCTACATTACATACCAAAACCGATGTAGTTCTATATACGTGTGCAGAATTGTGCTCTAGGTTTCTCTTGTGCATGTCGCACTTGAAGTAATGAGCAAGTAGCTATATGTAGAATGTAAATAATGTGTTCATAGAAACTATAGACTCACCTCCTATGAAATGTGATATAGATGAACCAACATTTGTCCCTTGTGATGGAGCTAAATGGATACCAATGGAGCTATAGATGTATTTGATGGATGCAAAATGAGGTGGAGATAGTAGATGCTTAGTGATTGGTCCCTTATTATGATCACATAAATTTATATTTATATGATTCCTTTGCTTGAATTTCATAAATAACCCAAAAAAGTCTGACTACCAAAAAGATAATATGCTCAAATGATAGTAAGGACCCAAAAATTGTGACCAAAGTATAAAGAGGACAAGGGCGCCGAAAGGAAATGGGGGCACTTGGTGCTGGTGTCCATAATGACAAGTGTCAAAAAGTGAAAAGATAGACTGAGAAAGTACAAGTATAATACTGAAAGTAGAATCATAAAGCAAAAAAAATTGGCCAAAGAAATGGGTTAATCATTACCCTTTGTACTGAGGAATCATATGAATAGTAGTATGTAATCAGGACTAGATAATTACTGTAGTCAATTTTGTACCCTTCATAGAATAGGAAAATCCCATACACACTGGACCATCACCAAGTGGGTGCTGGGTGCTCACCCGAGGCAAGTGTGGGCGCCGAGTCTCTCCTTTATGTGAGTTTTGTGAGAATGTATCATCTTAGAATAGATAATCAAATGTAGGACAAAAAGAACTAACCACATTCTTATGAACTTAGGAGGATTTATCAATTCATTGTATGCAGGCGAGATAAATAACAATCAACACATGGAGATGATTCATACAAAAAGAAAATGCATAACTATTGAACATAGATGATTTATAATAGAGCATTATATTTATATTAATAGATTCAATAACCACATTACAATCCCTTAAGGTCATAACATACCCTCATATAATAATGCAGATCCAAGTCATGTATCAAGACTATACCATGTTCATCATATTACAAAGAAAAATGAGAACCCATCCCCTAATATGTGCTAAATGATCATAGAGCTCTCCTAATCCCTAACCCATAACATCCTCCATTCTGTCTTCTATAGGAATTCACCTTTCTTCAATTATATATCCTTTTTTTCTATTGATCACTTGTCTATATAGCCTTAACACCCACCACCATGCATTTTAGAAGTTACATATCAGTTGCCAAGTGTCAAAGTGGTCCTCCATGGGAACATGCCTTTCCAAATCCAAGATCTCCATTCCTTGCAATGATATATTATGGAACCTTCTATCGCATGTCTGGAATATTATTTTTTTGATCCACAGTCCCTAGGCTAGCACCTTATCCACAAGGGTCATGTTTTTCTTATGTGCTGCCTAGGATGCCGAATGCGGCTAAGTATAAAACCTATTTTTCGTTGCACACACGTGCCGTGTGTTCCACAAAACCCTGCCAAACCCTTTCCCTGTGTTCCTTCAACCAGCATTCCCTTCTTTAACTAGGTCCCACATGACCACACACCTTCTTGTACTTAGATGATATTTTGGGGTCCAACATCACCCCACACTACACCTATTATTCGTCCCTAGAAACACTCTTCAATAAAGAATTAAATAATGGCGGATCCTTATAAATGGTTGGAATGGAAGAATGAAGGAATGAAGAAATAGGGAAAAGAATGGAAAAATGGGGAACTTTATTCACTTTTGGAGGAGGAGAGTGGAATCCTAACTTAAATCAGTTTCTAATTTTCCCCAAGTGTCGACCTCGTTCTGCACTTGCTGACAGAGGTCACCTATCAGGGTTCTCACCTCTTCAAAACTAAGCTCCTCTCCCTTAGTGCTCATTATCTCCACAATCTCCTCCAATTGTTTGCCCAAATCTTGGAGTGCATCCATCCTTTGAGTGATTTGAGGGTATAATTCCTTTAGCTAGTTCTTGATTGAGCCTTACAAGGTCTCAATGGGCTCTAATTTCTTTTCAACCTCAGCTAGGATCTTGTCTCGCTCTGCTCTATTCCCCTTATTATTTTCTTGGAACTCCTTGAATTCCACTTCATGGGTGGAAACTAAGATACTTGTCACTCTGTCCCTGTCTATGCAATTGTCATATGCAGCCTCAACAACTTGTATGGTGGCCTTTACATCGGTCAGGATCTTATTGTATAGAGAAAAAATCTCCACAACCTTCATTTTATTTTCTTTCTCCTGGTGTGCCAACACCTCTTCTGCTAATTCTAGGGCAAGTGGCCACCTCTCAATAGTGATTACGCGAGTCAAGTTCTCTAGGCATTGCAAGGATGATCCATACTTTTACGTGGGTGGTGTTAAGTCTGGATGCTTCAGGACAATAGTATCTGTGATCATCTCTATCTTCTTGTATGCCTTACGCACCCTTTCCTTCTCATCTTTTAACTCACCCCTTAATTGAGCGTAGAATAGTTCCTCTTGCTTTAGGTCCTTGGTTTTCTCCAGGAGTTCCTCTTTCCTTCTCTCCAACTCTGCCTCTAGGAACTTTACCCTGTCATTCTTCCCGAAGAGATTAGATTCAACCTCAATTGAGACTTTGTTGAGTACATTGCAGATCTGTTCATCTGATAAACATTGAGCATTCACCAAGGGGTTCATCCCTTTTGTTTTTGGTACTTTCATCAATGCTCCTTGGCTTACCTCAAATTCTGGCTCATCAATGTGGGACTCAAATGCCCATGACATCATTTTCCTTGTCTGAGGGTATGCACCTTCCTCATCAAATGAAGTCATGGATAGAAGTTGTTCCATTGGCATGGTGCTCTAGAAGCGTGCGCGCAACACCTTGTTTAGAAAATCAATGTAACCAATCCCTTGAACTTGTGATGCTTCTACACTCTTCATCCCTATGTGTGCAACCTTTACAAATCTTATAGCTAAACTGGGATCTCCTCCCATGCTACCATATTATTTTTCTACGCTCTCCTTGTTAGCTTCCTTCATCACCACATCCACGCTGCATTCCACTTCTTGTTCCACCAGGTCCTTGATGATATTTTCCACTTCTTTCCTTGTTGCTTCATCTACTTGTTACTTTGTGAGGCTTGGGGTCCTTTGTTCTTTTGTAACTTCTTTCCCACCTTCCCCCTTGCCTTGGGTTTCAAATTCTTCTTCATCCTCCTTCTCCTCATCTCCTTCATTATACTTCTCATCCCCTTCTTCTTCAAAATCATGTATCTCATATATGGGATGGTCTTCACCTCTTGGTTCATATTTATCATCATCTCTGTCACTGATGCAGGCATCTAGGTATTCTGTTTCTTCTGAATCGGCCTCATCCGTTACCTTTTTCTTCTTCCTTAATGGGGATTCTAGTATAGGGGATTCTTCTCTTTCTTTTTCTTTGACAGGTGATGTATTATTTGGAGATCCCTTTTGCTTTTCATGCTCTAGTGCCTCTTCTTCTAGGGTTTTTTCCTTGACTGGAGACTTCTTCCTTTGCATGTAAGTACTAGGATTAACCCTTATCTCTAACACACGTACCATCTATGTAGTTTGAACACTTGGTGCCTTCTGCACATCTTCTCTCTCTCTCTCTCTCTCTCTCTCTCTCTCTTTTTCTAGGCACATCCTTCTTCCTTCATGTAAGGTCTTTAGGAATGGAGACATCATTCTCCAAGTAAGTGCCTTATTCAAATTTAGGCCTAATGCCTAGATACACCCTTGTTGAGGTCCTTCCTACAATTGATAGCGTCAAAGGATTCATCATTTAGATCTCATGGGAGACATATCTCTCCATGTATACACACTTATTTAGGTAGAATAGCTTCTGACGCAGCTCGCAGTGGTCTACATCTACCTCACTAAGGTTGAACCTTAGTCTCTTAGCCTCTTTGAACCAATTTACTCTGGCTTGGAAGTATAACGCAGTGAAGGAGAAGGGTAGTTTGCACCATAGACTCATGTTCCCATATGCTAATACAAAAGTGTTGGTATACTAAAAACTCTTCCTCTCCACTTACAAGCATGGGAAAATGCTCTAGGATCCTCCACTCAGCCCTGAATGCATCACACATTCACTTATACCATTTCTATAGGTATGCCTCATGAGTGGTCATCATGGTTTCACAAGTATATTTTACAAACCTCTTTGCGGGCGAGGGATCCTCTTTTGGATACTCCCAAAAAAAATTTCTGGGCCATCAGGAACTCTAATCTCTAAGAACACAATAGTGAGGAGTACAATACTAAAGAGTATATTCTCTCCCTCTTGTGCACTGCTTATAATTTCATCCACGATGAAAGCAGAAAAGTTGTAGATGGTCCCTTCTGATATCTTCTGGCATATGTTCAGCTATGCCTTATTTACTTGTGTCCACCATTTCTAGTCATTGAGTTTGGTAACTAAGCACACGACCATCCTCATCACTAGGTCTAGTATCTCTAAGATGTCAAAGTATCTCAAACCGTTCTTGTAGTCATACGTGGCTATAGTCTTCTTAATGGCTTCCTTGTCACTCAGATCATCATCAATGCTATCTCATTCATAATTGAGGCATGTGAAGCTAGATATCAGCTATGGTGTGATGTACATCTTACACCCCACGAAGTAAAAGAGATCTTCATGAACATGCGACATCAACCATTGATATAGTTGCTCAGGCTTGCTAAAGTAAGGTAACTCATAAAGCTTTAACAACCCTACCTTCTTTAGTTTGACCTTTATTTCATCATTATAATTTAGCATTCCATCTGACATCCTATTGTTGATTGGGAAAACCAACCACAAGGCCATTTTCTTCTTCGTTTTGCTTGTGTGATGATTATAATCACTTATAGCTAGCTTTCGCAGGTGTGACTCCCATTCTTTTCCTAGTAATACCCCATTTGGGTACTACATTTTTGTGAACCATTCTTCGTTGGTGCTTGCGACAACAGTGATTTTCTTTCCCAAGACCTTACCCTCTATTTTCGTTGGTGACACAATTGGTTGCTTTGGTGTCATTCTTCTAGTTAGTTGATCTATAAACTCTTCAACTTTGTAATTATCCACAGAATCAAAAAATAAACGTTGGTGTTCTAATTTCTATTAGAAAATTGCAAGAAGGAAAAAAATTTAAGCTCATAAACACCAACAAATTTTATCCTGGAAACCTCCAAAGGAGTAAAAACTAGTCGGTAAGGGAAATTTCTCTTTCTTCCCACTTTTATTGGCCAATTCAAAATAACAAGTATCAAATTTACAATAAGTATGAAAGAGAAGTAGATAATATCTGACACTTCCTCCCAAATACTTGCTTGCTCTGTCTCAACACTCCTTTCTTCTACAAAACACAATTCCATCACTAATAACTTCTTGCTCACTTGTTTTCATGATTCGATGATCCTATTGTCTTCTACAAACATGTATTTATAGCCTTTCTCATGTCCTCTTGTGCACTGGAGAATGGAAAAGGTCATGGAAGAGAATAAAAATGGACAACCTTCCAGATTCTAGGATATTCATTTCATATTTTTGTTTTCTATCCGAAAGAGCCAGGACCACTACCCAAAGCAGAATAGTGGTCACAGGACCGCTACCTTGGTTGGGTGGAGGTTCTGTAACTGCCACTCTGCACAGAGCAGTAGTCATGTTCCTAAAAAGATAGAACCTCCATGTATTATTTTTCCTTCTTTGTACTAACTGATTTGATGAAGTAGAATCATTTTGGATACCTATGGATCATCAGTGCTAACACTTAAACCCTCTTCCCCTTGTTCTTCTCTACCACTCTGTCTAATCCCACAACTCAACTTTGCAAAGAAATCCTTTTAACTCCATGCCCTAGCCGCCAAACCCTAACTAGAAAAATCTTTCTAAAAGATGGTGCTTCCTCAACAATTTTTCCCATGCCCATGTACTCCTCCCACACTGGTTTGTAGATCTACCCTAGTCACACACTTTAGATTTCTTGGATTGTCCTTTCTTCACACAACTCTCTTTGAATGCCCTTGTTCACAAGAGATTTTTCTTCTTCGTAAACAAAAGGTAAAAAATGATTTACCCAACCTTGTATTTATAGTTTTTACTTCCTTCCAGAATTAAATGCTATACCACCTATCAACGTAATTTAACATTAAATGTGACTTTTTCTAGTAAGCCATCTTTAAGCAATTTTACCCACATCTTATGCAATTTTTTTTTTGTCAAACTTTTGGCATGAAAAAATACAACCCGACTGAAGACTCTGACCTGTGTGTCCACAATGATGAAGGCACTTATTTTTTCCTTTACCCAATTTTTTCCCTCACCTACCTCATGTTGTTCCTACACTCTTCATCCATTTTATACATGGTTTTCACAAACCATTTTTGACACCAACTATTCTCATCCATCTTCTCTTCTACGCACTTTTTACCCTTACATGCTTTTCATCCTTCAACCGGGCCATTCACAGTAACTTCCACTACCAGTTCAACTTTGTATTATAGGTCTATACTTTGTATCACTCCACACCACACTAAAATAGATGCATGGTCCTCTGCACATACACATATTTAGAATAATAATGTGGTTACCAATGCACAAGGTGCAAAATGAAATGGAAAGAAAGGAATAAGCAACGAGAAAGGGAAACACAAGAAAAGAAAAATCATAAAGGGAAATTATAGACTAATTGGCAACACTGCCTTATTACAAACACCAAGAAGACTTATTTATAGTAGGGCTTCAATCTACTCCCATTGAAGTGATCTAGTAACATCGTCCCATCCAGCACTTGTAACTGGTAAGTGCTTGAATCAAGAATGTACGAGATGATGTAAGGTATCAACTAATGTACTTTCAATTTCCCAGGATGGTGTAGATACTTGGAATCATATAACAACACCAACTACCCAACCTCAAAATTCTTGTACTTGATATGATGATAATGCCATGCTTTTTATCTTTCTTTTTCTGTCTTCTGACTCCATCTAGCAAGTGACTGCCTTTTTTCTAACTGCATCAACTTATCAATTCTTTCTTCCAGTGCTTGTTTGTCAACTAACCCTCCTATGCACTACACGTAACGATGGTAACATGAATTCCACTGGTAACATAGTCTTCGTGCCAAACACCAATTGAAATGGTGTGGCCTTATTCAACCTCTTATAGGTTATCATGTATGCCCATAGAATGGTTGATACCTTATCATCCCAATCTTGTCTTCCAATGTCACAGATCTTAGTTAACGTGTGACTTAGTATTTTGTTAAATGCCTCAGCAATTCCATTTGCTTGAGGGTGATATGGGTTAGTATTATGATGGGCCACCATAAATTCTGCTAACAAAATCCTCACTATTTCATTGAGAAAGTGTGTACCCCTATCACTTGTTAAACTTAAGGGACAACCATACATGCTGATTATGTTATCTCATAAAAATATAGCAGTTGTCATTGTGGTGAAATCCTTTGTAGGCACTGCCTCTACCCACCGTGTCAAATAATTAGTGTAAGTGATGATATACCATGAACCAATACTTTGCGCGGCTGGCACAATTGGTCCTATAAAGTCTATTTCCCATTTCTCAAATGGTTCGGTGCTCGCTATTGGTCATAAAGGAATTTCATCTCTCTTTCTAGGTTTCCCAAGGTGCTGGAAATGGTCACAGGCCTTGCAAAACTCAATACAATCTTTATATATGGTTTCCCACTAAAGCCCTGCTAATTAAATCTTCCACATGGTAGCATTTCCTACATAGTGTCCTCTTGCAATCCCACCATGCAATTTTTCCATAATGGCTACGTGCTCATTTTAGAATGCGCATCGGTGCAGCACTTCATCACAACCTAACTTATACAAGTCTCCAATAATCAACATGTAAGGTGTGGCATGTATTTCTAACTACTTTATTTTGAGGGCCTTCATCCCTTCTAGTGCCACACCTATTTTTAAAAACACCGCGATATCTTCCAAGTTTGAGGGCCTATGCCACAACCTTATTAGTTGTGCATCTTACATGGTATCCTCAATGCTTTACGCGTCCTCTCCTGAATTAATCCTTGATAAGTGGTTAGGTCTTGAATTGATTTTTGCTAGTTTCACAACCACGGTGAACTCCAATTCTTGAAATAGAAGGACCCAATGACATATGTGCCATTACAGAATAGGTTTGTTGACCAAGTACTTCAATGCCATGTGGTATGTGTAGAATATAAATGGTGTCACCAACAGATATTGCCTAAACTTATACAACTTGTAGATCATAGATAATGTTTCACGCTCAGTATTTGTGTAATTCTGCTTGTCTGGTGTCAACTTTCTACTTGCAAAGCACAAGGGATGATAAAAAATTCCCTCACTAGTTTGTGTTAGCACTGCTCCCATAACTATCCCTGAGGCATCAACATGCACATGGAAAGGCTTATGCCATGAAGGAAAACATAATCTGGGCGCTGTGACAAGTCTATCCTTCAAAGTGTCAAATGCCTTCTACTGTGCCTCTCCCTAATGAAAGGCACACTTTTGTTTTAATAATTATTCTAGGGGTGTGGAGATCTTGGCATATCCCTTGATGAACATCTTGTAATACCCTGTATGCCCAAGGAATCCACGCATTGCACTTTGACTAGTAGGCTCCCCTAATCCTACAATAACTACAACTTTAGCGAGATCTACTAGCAAGCCTTATTTACATATAATGTGTCCTAACAGGGTTCCAAATGGAGTAGGAAAGACACATTTCTTAATGTTGATGGATATCCTCTTTTTCCAACATCTCTCAAACATCAGTCTTAAGTTGTCACAATGGTCTTTAACCAATCCATACATAGTTCAGTCATCCAGGTAAACTTGAAGAAACTTATGGATGAAGTCCTTAAATGATTTTACCACAATGCGCAAGAACACAATAGGCACATTCTTTAATCGAAAAGGCATAACCATGCAGGAAAAAATTCCCCATTCAGTGGTGAAAGTTATCTTTCTCCGGTCTTCCTTTGCAATCCTGACTTGGTGGTACCCTAATAATCCATATGTGAAAGAGTAGACTTCGTGCCCAGCTACTCCCTCCAAGATTTCTTTAGTAAAGGGGGTTGGGAATGGATTGATGACACACACTGCATTAAGATCCCTATAGTCAATGCAAATTATTATCCTTCCATCCTTCTTAATACTGATAACCATTGAGCTTATCCATTCGGACTCTTCCACTCCCTCAATGATACCAGATGCTATCATTTTGTCTATTTCTTCCTTAACATATACGTACGAATTTGGATGCATCCGATAAGGCCTCTCCTGAATTAGGCACGCACCTTCCTTCAACTTGATCTTCATCTTTTGTAAGGAATGGTGAATTCCCTTGAGTTCATGGTACCTGTGTGGGAACAAATCTTGGAACTCACTCAATAAATCAATTATCTTTGAAACCTCATTTTCTAACCAATAGTCACTGATGATAGCTTCCTTAGGTTCTTCCCCCATACCAATATTAACCTTCTATTTTTTTAGGGCTCGTGGTAGGTGCATGCTCACTTATCAATGATTTCTATGACTTTGCATGTACCCTTCAAGTGGTTAACATCCAAAGTCTCCATCTCTTCTTCGTCTATTACATAGACCATTTTTACTTTTCCTTTTTACATACACACGTGCTCAAGAGGTAGCTCCTCTAATTATTCTTCATTGAGGAACATCTCCAAAGAAAGATCACCTAACAATTCTAGTAGCCTAACATCTACCAAAATGCTATCTCCCATCATAAGGTGCTTGATCACTTACAATGTCTTAGCCATTGATGGTTTGGTACTCTGATACTTGAAAGCTTGAATGAGATCAGCCACTAACTCTTGATAATTAACCATTTGACGATGCATTTCTGAATGAACTTACAAAGTACATGCACAACCTTATAAGGTGGAATACAACTTATGTACCCATAACGAAGGCAGAAACACTTATGTGCTTCCCATCTAGGCCTCCTCACATGCTTAGATATGAAATGAAGTGGCCTCTTTACCATGGTAGTCTTGTATAGCCATGGGAACGTTGCTCCTGGAGAACCTTATAGAAAATGTGATTCTTACCTCATGCCACTCTAGGAGGTTCTCCTGATGTGTAGCGCACCAGTGCACTGCAGTTCCAAGTAGGTTGTAACTGAGCATTCCTCTTCTTTCATCCTCATTTTTCCACTAAGCTTCCATATCCCATAAGAAGATTTCAGGATATGCCCCTTGAGAGTAACTTGACAACTTGTTTCCTCTTAGGCACTTGACTGATCGTGCCTTTGTAACCCTTATCACAGATCCTCTTAACTATATCTGAATTAACTCATAAGTCCCATGCATCCAATTATCGCATGCTATACTAGTGGTATCACTCATAGACTGGGCATCTTCAAATTGGATAACTCCCTCTGTGGGGTGAATTATCTTAGGATATCTACTGGAGCACATAAAGATTCTATCAAGGAATTCTTCTCCTAAGGGATCAATATAGGGTGCTAACTTCCCATATATCAAAGGAATGACCACCCTTTCCTCCTTTTTCTCAAAACTAATATATACTTTGTTAAACTGTAGGTCAAAATTGTTCTTATAACACCATGGGTGCCGATGCAATGTTAGAAAGTTGTCTGCCTCGGTGAGCACCAAGACTTCGAAGTCTCTAGTGAACTTGGCTACTTGAATGGTGATAACTACATCCTTAAGGAATCCAATGGGCATTGCCTTAGTCTTGTTTGCCATATACATCACATTCGAAGATGGCTGTAATGCGGGCCTCCACATTTGATGTCAGCCATCTAAAGTAAGAAAATTGATCTCTGCTCTTGTGTTAATGAGGATATTACTTAGGAGCCGCCCATCAACAACCGCATTAAAAGTAATCTCCTTGTCATAGTTAAGGCTATGAGGAGAAAATTTTACGTGCAAGACCTATGTTTCATGCTCTAATCCGGTGCGTGGTATCTTCTGTCTCAACCACTCTCCTAGTAAGGCAATAATATTATATTTCCTTAACATTTTCCACACTGTTTTGAATTCATCCAGGTCCTTCTATGGATCCTTGACATTCCTTCTTTTCTCCTACTACCTAGACTTCTCCTTTAGATACTGGATCTCTCCTTGTAAACTTCGAATGACATCCATAGTCTCTTGATACACTTATTTCTGGTGAGAAGGGTCTGGATACTTTCCTTGTACTACTTCCTCTCTTGAATCTAGTGTCCTTGGTCTTGGCATCTCCCTAGCGAGTTTGACCTCTACCCACGTCGTCGCCACTATAGGTTCTATCCCTGACTCATGCGCCACTCATGACATCCACTGTGTATTGGCCTTCTTGATGCTTATCATTCTGATGCCTTTGTCCTTCAGGTGCTACTGGTTCATATGTTCATAAAGTTCTAGACATTCCTCGTACTTTTGTTTCTTTCCGAACCATGAGCATTATAAAAGATCAAGACAATCACATATATAATGTTCTTTGGATCCACAATTATAACAAGTTCCTCATGGGAACTCACTTCATCCTCCACTATAGTTACTGTGACCATGAAATCCTCTACAAAAACCCCTTCCATGCATTCCTCCATCTGTGCACCCATCATAATGATGGTCATCATGCTTTGAAATGTTTGCAAGGCTAGTCTAGCACACACTCAGATCAATAACATCATGGATTTGATCAATCGGTCTATAATCCTTGGTATCATGGGTTGTAGAGGTACAAATCTTGCAATAGCAAGAAACATTCTTATGGATTACACACTAGAGTAGAGGGCATATACTTACATCATGATCCCTAAGGAAAATATCACAATCTACCGCCAGAGTGCACACTGACTTCTGAGGGAAAATATCCTTTGCATGCCCCTCCACTTCATAGTCTGTAAACCAAAGCGCACTACGTACCTCATGTGCTAAGCTTGTAGATAAATTCTCTAATTTCTTGGCCATTGCAGCAATTTGAGCCTCCAGAAAAGGAATAACACTAGTATCAATGCTCCCAACAACTTTAGTGCATAGGGAATCTTCTACTGCATCGTGTGGGTCTGTAAAAGTATTGTGTGACAAAGCCCTTATAAATGGTGTTATCAATACTCTAACAAACCATTAAGCATGTTTTAAAGGTTGGATTTCATAGGATATATTTGAAAATATAGTCTTGAAACATGTGTCATACTCCCATACACTCTCTGTCATTCCCTATCTCCTTCAGAGTGCTGATGCTCTTCTGCTCAAAATCTGGGAAATAGAAATCTGCTAAGAAGGAATTCTTCAATGTGGTGTAGTCTACCATTGTCTGATGGGGTTTGTACTTCCTATACCAAATATGCGTGTGCACTTGCAACATTGCTGCAAAATAACTTGCCTTCCGCTTCGGGGTAGTGATCCCCTTCATTCAACATAGTAACTCACATTTGTGCACATGCTCTACAACATATTCAATACCCCTATAGTTTGGTAAGTGCAAAGACATCTCAAAAAATACTTGGGGAGTTGGCTAGTGTCCTTTTCCTCCTGATCTAGAGCCTTGGTTTCCTCCGATGTTTCCTCCTACACCAGATCCTCTAGGTCCTATTCCTCCTGATCCACTAGTTCCACCTCATGTAGTCGACAAAGGACTAGAAGTGGTCACGCCTAGTGTTCCTAGCCTCCCACTGAACTGTGTGCCAATGGTTTGTGATATTGTCCCACTACTAGTTGTATGTCCCATGCCACTCTTAGATGTAATACCCAAAGCTTGTGTACTTGCACCTTGTCTGAAGATTCCTCCAAATACAAAAAAGGTTAAGGTAGCCATGAATGTTCCAAATGAAAAATTATATATGTTGGGTGCCAATCAGTCACTTCTACCAATACCAACCAAGTTAACAATACTTCTCCCTTGATCTATAAAATCAAGCACCAAGGGTTGGTTACCAGGTGGGTTCAGATGCACACCAACAAATCTTCTCTCTCCATGTGCCAAACTCTCATCAAAAGCTGAAGGGGCCTCTCTCTCATGCTTGACAATATGGGAAGCACAAACTGCTTAGGCTCCATGTCCTTCGTGTGAACCTCACATCCTTCCTGTAACATTTGCCTCCATAGATCCATCACACTTGTAACCTCACGTTGTCTAGTCATCTCCCTTTAACTAGATTTTATATACTTGAGTTATCTCTCCTCCCTTTCCTTTTTAGCTACAATTTCTGCCATCTTCCTCCACCCTAGATTCCTCTCCCAATGGTCAGAGAATCTTTATCCGGCCATGGGAAATACTTATAAAATCAAAGTAATGACCAAGATATTCATAGCCAAAGGAATAACATGCAAAAATGATCCTCTAGGCTCCCTCAAAAACTCGAACTCAACAAATTCTGGGAAAGAATACATCTAAATGGCGTATCCTAAAGTATAATTGGTCAGCAATACCTTCCACCAGTGATCAACAACACACGTCCAAGTCAGATCTGCATCCTACATCCTTTGATAGTTGTCTTTGGTTCATACACGTAATCTATAGTACCAAATTGATCTGGATGCATATCCTGAAAGCCATTCATATAACTCTATTGGGAAGCAAAAAAATAATGTCTAATACATCTCATGGTACATGTTATCTTCTACCCATTTACGTGTATTGAACTTAGGTCTAGTACTGAATATTTCAGCAAACTCATCCTCCGTGCTCTTGAACCATGTTTCAACACTTTCTAAGGTTAGGCGCTTTGTCATCACATATCATAGGGACAAATATGCATGCCATTTCTCACAAAAAATTCAAAAAGAGGTTCTAACAATGGAACCAAGATGTAGTATTTTTTGTACCCTTCACAAAACAGTAAAATCCCATGCATGCTGGCCCATCACCAAGTGGGCATTGGGTGCTAACCCGAGGCACACATGGGTGCTGAGTCTCTCCTTTATGTGATTTTGGTGAGAATGTAGAATCTTAGAACAGATAATCAAATGCAGGGTAAAAAAGAACTAACCAAATTCTTAAAAAAATAGGAGGATTTATCATCTCATTATATGCAGGTGACAGAAATAACAAGAATCACATGGAGATGATTCACACAGAAAGTAAATGCATAAGTATTGAACATAGATGATTTATAACAGAGCATTATATTTATATTAATAGATTGAATAACCACATTACATTCACTTAAGGTCATAACATACCCTCATATAATAATGCAAATCCAAGTCATGCATCAGGACTATACCATGTTCATCATATTACAAAGAAAAATGAGAACCCATCCCCTTCTATGTGATAAACACTCACAGATCTCTCCTAATCCCTAACCCATAACATTCTCCATTCTGTCTTCTCCACGTCTTTTCCTTTCTTCAACTATATATCCCTGTCTTCTACTGGGAGCTTGTATATATAGCCTTAGCACCCACCGCCATGCCTTCAAGAAGTTACAAATTTATTGGGAAGTGTTAGAGTGGCTCTCCATGGGAACATGCCTTTCCAGATCCAAGCTCTTTATTCCTTGCAATGATGTCTTCTAGAACCTTCTATCACATGCCTATAATATTCCCTTTTTGATCCACATTCTCAAAGTTGGCACCTTATCCACAAGGGTCATTCTTTTCTCGTGTCCTTCCTGGGATGCCGAATGTGGATAAGTACAAAACCCTTTTTTCCTTGCATGAGTGCACTGTGTGTTTTGAAAAACCTTTCCAGAACCCTTTCCTTGCAGGATTTCAACCCGCGCGCCCTTCTTCAACTAGGTCCCGTGTGCCCACACGCCTTCTTGTACTTAGCTGATATTTTGGGGTCCAATAATTACCATAAGTGCATGATTTTGTCTACACCTTTGCACTATGGGATTATCAGACTAGTATTTTCACTCCCACATGTGCTACTCATTTCTCTATAGTCTATGACACCAAAATTGTTCTCCCACTCGAAGTCCAGATCCCATCCTTACGTGTTTCGCTTAAATATTTCATCCTTGAGGAATAATATCATCAAGAACGCCTATCCAAAATTGAATTGTTTGAAAAAATATTACTAACTACCCTTAAACACATCAACGTTTATCAAAAATGAATCTAATGTGCATATAATAAACATCTAAAAAAAGTGAATTTAATATTGGTGATCTTTTGCTTAAAGAAAATCAACATGTCACTTATATGGAAAAGAGTAAACATGGAAATGTTTGTCCAAATTGGCTTCGACCCTAAATCATCACTCAAAAATATGTATTTGGATCCTACCACTTAGCCTATCTTGATGGTAAACAATCCTCTTCATTCCTAGCACTTGTAGCCCTTCTACTGTTAATATATCTATAGACTTGATCTTAATCTAGCTAACCCCTCACTCTAAAAACAACTATCTAAACCCCCCACCTAAGTAATGATTTAGAATTATGTGGTATTCTATCAGTATAACTAATACGATGCTAAATACAGGCACCATGGTCTTACTCATATCATATTTCACATGGAAAATTCCCCTTTTTTATTAAGGGTTTCTGTAGTCATTACCCACCACTTCACCCTATCCATCAAATGAAATGTTTAGGATACACATGATATCTTTTATATCAAACCCACCCTCCTCAAATGGTTTCTTAGGCACTCCCTCAGCTAAAATAAATAGAATCATAATTACTATGGTATGAAAAAATATCATATTCTATTCTTTCGAAGGATAACTATCAAAACTATTTCCACCAAAATTAAACTATTATCATAGACCACTCCTTTGAAGAATGACTACCTATAGTAGGTAAATAGGTCATGGAGGAATACCTATTGTTATGAAGGTTGAAGGTTGAGTGTGCACATTTTTGATTTCTGATCCAAGATGATTGTGTGAGATTCCTTTTGGTTAGGAGGAACTACCTATATTACAAAGCAATACCACAAGATACAATTAATAGAAAATGTTAGTGGAATTCCTAATGTGAGCTAGATCCTGGAAGTGTGATAATTCCTCAATGGTTATCAATCCACTGATGTGTGCATGTATACTTTGCTTAATGCTAAACCAAATGAAACAAGAACTACCACCTAAAATAGTTCTATAATTTAGCTAAAACAAAGCATAAACACCATCATGATAAGAATTAAACAAGGGTTAGATGCTAGCATTCATCAATACAAACTTTGAAACTAACAATGCTAAATATCTAAACTCCTCTATTCTCTAACAACAAATAAATGAATGGACCTAAGTAAGCTCCATGGCTATCAAAATAGTTGTCCTTAATGTTCCAAGAACCTAGGAATGGGGGCTAATCAAAGTTGGGCTACAAGACCCTTTTGACACCTCCCATATGACCCAAGCACTTTAAGAAAGAGGCTTAACTCTTCAAGATGATGAACTCTCAAAAGGGCAAGGTGCAAGCTCTTAGTCTCTTTGCTATATGCTTTGCATTTGCTCTCTTAGAAAGTTTAGGTGTAAGTAAAAAGGTAGGTGGAGGGCTCTTTATATAGCCCAAAGGATAAAGGATTCAACACATTCTCATGAATGTGGGATAAAGGTAAAACATGATTAGAATGGATAAGGTTGCTTTATTAAAGGTAACCTTACTTTAGAAGGGTTTAATACATGTTTAGCAAGTCATGGGAGTTGGCGGTATTTTAATTAATCAAAGGTGATTAATTAATAGGTAGGTGTAAGCTTATAGAAGCCAATTAGAGGAATATTAGTGCGATTAGGCTATTATAAGGGGATTAAATCAATTAAATATTGATTTATTGGTTAAATGGAAGGGACAGCTAATTAATTAATAATAATTAATTAGTCTAGGTAGAAGGGGTGATTTATTAACGGAAGGTCATTAATTAGGGTATTTGTTGGATAGGAAACTTAATTAATTAGCTTAGTGTAATTAATTAATGATGATATGAGGGAAAATGAGTGCTTTTGACGATATGTCATTGATTTGTGAGAAAGGGGGTAATTAGCGCAATTTAAGTATTTAAATTGCTTGGGTGTAATTATAGGTGTCTACATTTTCCCCTCTTTGGGGTGGCATAAGTGATGCCACTTCAAAGATAGTAGATAGAAGAAATTTTGAAGGGATAGAAGAAAAATTAGTAGGAGCGAGAGATGCCCCCTCGAGTGTCGATGGGGTGATGAAGGAAGCTAATCGACGATCGAAAAATATGAGAAGTAGGCAGAAGAATGGGGACGAGGCAGGATGCCTCGAGAAGAGGGAGAATCAGGGGTGAAAAGGAAGTCGTGTAGAAGAAATATGGATGAGGGGAGAGAATAGCTTAACCTCTAGCCACTTATTTGTTTAGAACAAATTTGATGTCATCATATTGCCATAAGAACTACATCATTGATCCTTATGAAAAATATAAGCATACGACAAAGGTAGAATGACATGAAAAGCCATACTACGAAAAATTGTCCATTGCTGAAAGTACCAACTCCATGCAACATACAATAATGCAATGCAATACAAGAAGGAAACAAGCTCATATAATAGGGAAAACAAGTACGAATGCACATATCTAACCCAACAATGGTCAAGACAGTTGTACAAATGTTTTGTTATCAGTGCTGAAGAGATCCAAAAGTTCATGATTGACGACAAGGGTTAAAAATGATGCCCCAAGTAAGGATACATGCAAGGGGAAATGAAAATGGACACGGGGTCCATGAAAAGTATTTGTGCACAATGAAACAACACCAGGCAATCAAAAGTGCCCCAGAGTACAGATGAAGCAAGCAGCTAGCTTTTGTGAATGGTTATGAATCCAGTGATCCACGAGTCATATTAATTGGGGAAGATGTGAGACAAACCAACAGGATATGGAGAAAATACCATGCGCAAGACACAAGTTTCAGCCATAAGAAGCAAGTTACCATTTTGTAGGGTGTTTTACTTTTTAGGAATTTTTTGAAAAATTTTGCCTTGTTTTTAGATTTTTTTAATATATATATATATATTGTTTTTGTTGTTTTCTCGAAAAAATGTTCTATTGTTTTTGTGTTTTTCTCGAAACAATTTTCTATTATTTTTGTGTTTTCTAAAACAATTTTCTATTGTTTTTGTGTTTTTAACAGTTTTCCAAAGCTATGTGCAGGTAACCAAGAAAGCATGGATGCCCCCAGCGTTAGGTGGGGAATATACAAGGGTAAAAGCCACACATTTATGAACAAGAAGGTGAAGTCGTTGAGTTGCCCCCAGCGTAAGATGGGAAATAATGAAAGACCACGTACCTTACAGACGAATAGAAGAAGGCAAAGCTGGATCAAGGCTGGACTAGATGGTGTGCACAAGGAAACTCGAAGGTAGAACTAGGTCTAGGACAAAGACAACTACCCTTCTAATAGCAAATGCTTGTGAACAAAAAATCCTCCCGAGGCGCCGGAAACCAGTTTTCACCCAAGGACTTGTCCAAAGTACCACAATTGCGTGGTTTTCACTAGTGGACGACCTGTTTTCTCTTTCTCTTTTTCTAATTTTTTTAATTTTTTAAATTTTTTATGTTTTTATATATTTTTTGTGATTTTTATGACTTTCTTGTGCCATGTTTAGGCATAAAACCTCTTAAGATGCATGGAATTCATCGGCTCCCGGAGCTCATCACCATTGGGGTGAGCCAACTTGTATGCCCTTGTGCCATACTTGACAACTATGACATAGGGTCCTAACCAGTGTGGTTCAAACTTCCCTTTCTTTTCTCGTTCTGCTCTAGTGTTGAACTGGTTCTCCTTCATAACTAAATCACCCACCTCAAACTGGTGAGGGATGATTCTCTTGTTGTAGTTGTGGGAGATTCTGTGTTGATATACCTTCAGGTGATTAAGAGCGCGAATGCACCTCTCATCTAGGAGCTCTAACTCAGCCAATCTTGCCACTCGATAATCTTCATCCTTATCCAAATAGTCCCGAAGAGAAATTCATAGGGATGGGAGTTCAATCTCTAAAGGGATGATAGATTCTATCCCGAACACTAGGGAATATGGCGTCGCACCCATAGGAGTGTGAATTGATGTTCGGTAGGCCCAGAGGGCTGGGTGGATTTGTAGGTGCCAGTCTCAACTGGTTTTGATAACTATCTTCTCCATTATCCTTACCAAAGTATTTTTTGTTGCCTCAGCTTGTCCATTACCCTGAGGGTAATATGGCGTGGACCATTTCAATCTGATTTGGAACTGTTGGTAAAGACCTTTCACAGTTTTTTTCTTAAATGACTTCCCATTATCTGTGACAATGGCTGCAGGGATACCATATCAGCAAATAATATGATTGATGATGAATTTAGAAATTTGTGCTCCTGTGACATAGGTTAAAGGGACAACCTCCACCCATTTTGTAAAGTATTCTGTAGCTGTGATGATATGTGTATGACCATCAGATGAGGTAGGAGTAAGCTTCCCTATTAGATCAAGTCCCCACTTGGAGAATGGCCATGGGGTGGTGATTGGTTGTAATGGTTGCGATGAAGCGTGGATGAAATTTCCATACTTTTGGCAAAGCACACATTTTCTAACATAATTACAACAATCAGTTTCCATGGTGGGCCAATAGTAACCTACTCTTAACAATTTCTTAGCCAAGACCATTCCATTTGTATGTGCTCTGCATACTCCTTCGTGTACTTCTTTAATTGCCTGGATTGACTCCGTCACATCCAGACAACGTAACAGGTTCCCATCGTAGCCACGATGATAAAGTGTACCTCCTAAAAGGGTGTAATGGGCTATCTGACGAATCAGGCTTTGCTTTTCAAAATGAGAGATATTGGAAGGGAAAGTACTATCCTTAAGATAGGTGAAAATGGGTTCATACCACGGGGAATAGGGACTAAAAACTTCACAAGCCAAGCACGATTCCAGCACGTCATATGCGGGCTGGTGTAGATTTTCTACAAAAAATGGCATATCATTGTTCCCTGGCAGAATACGAAGCATAGATCCCACCGTTGCCATAGCATCTGCCGATCTGTTCTGCGCTCTTGGGATTTGCTCAAAGGTAATGCGCACAAAATACTCCTTCAGAGTTTCCACCAACTTCTTGTAAGGTATGAGCTTGTCATCCTTAACTTTATACTCATCATTAACCTGTTTAATGATTAGCTGTGAATCACCTACAACCCTAACATGATGAATATTCCACTTGATGGCTAGCTTGATTCCTGTAATAAGTGCTTCATATTCCACAATGTTGTTCGTGCAAGGGAAGGCCAGGCGGAAAGCTTGTGGTATAGGATCACCCGAAGGAGTAATAAGGACCACTCCTGCACCTGAACCATGAAACGTAAAAGATCCATCAAAATGTATCTGCCATATGACAGATTCTTCAATGTAGAGAAAAGATGCATCTGGCAGATCTAGACTCAAAGGCTTTGTGCTTTGCAAAGGTGCTTCCACTAGCTGGTCGGCAAGTACTTGTCCTTTAACTGATTTTGATGGAAAAATTCTATATCAAACTCACTGAGTAGAATGATCCAATTAACCATTCTACCTGTGAGGGCGGGTTTGGAAAACAAATACTTGAGTGGGTCGACCTTGGATATGAGCTTGGTCTTAGTATTTAGCAGGTAATGGCGAATTTTCTGAAAGGTAAAACGACGGCCAAGCAATCCTTTTCAATATAAGGATAATTAAGTTCATAGGTGATGAGGGTGCAACTCAGATAGTTCACCACTTTCTCTTTATGGCTAAGGTCATATTGGGCGAGCAGCACACCAATAGCATATTACGTAGCAGAAATATAGAGCAAAAGTGGTTCTCCTGGAGTAGGAGGCATGAGGACAGGTGGATTAGCCAGGTATTGTTTAAGTAAAGCAAAGGCTTGCTGTTGCTCGGGTCCCCAAAGGAAAGCGACATCCTTTTTAAGCAAATGGGTGAATGAGTGACATTTATCTGCAAGCTGGGAGATAAAGCGGCAAATGGCTTGAATTTTCCCTTGCAAGCTACGCAGTTGCTTGATATTCTTAGGTGGAGGCATTTCAGTGATGGCAGACACTTTAGCGGGATCTACCTCAATACCTTGTCTTGACACAATGAAGCCCAATAGTTTCCCGGATAACACACCAAAGAAACATTTCTTTGGATTCAATCTGACTTTGTATTCACGCAGGCGTTCAAAGATATGCCGCAAAATGATAGGATGATCCTCTCTTGTTTTGGACTTTCCCAGGATGTCGTCTATGTAGTCTTCCATGATGTCATGAATCATATCATGAAAGATTACTATCATGGCCCACTGATAAGTTGCTCCCACATTCTTAAGGCCAAATGGCATCACCTGATAATAGAAGGTGCCACAACGAGTTGTGAAAGCTATTTTGTGTTGGTCTTTTTCAGCGATCTTAATTTGATTATAACCCAAAAAGACATCCATAAGTGATAGCATTTCGTACCCTGTGGTTGAGTTAACAATCATGTCAATTTTGGGCAACATGGAAAGTCATCTTTAGGGCACGCTTTATTGATGTCCCTAAAATATATGTAAATTTAGATACCAATAGGTTTCTTCTAGATAGGAACAATGTTTGATATCCATTCAGAATAATCAATTGGCTTGATGAATCCTGCTGCAAGCAACCTTTCCAACTTTTCTTTAACTAACAAGGCCACTCTTGGGTGCATCTTTCAAAGGTTCTATTTGATAGGCTTAGCGTCTACGTGCACAACCAGGTTATGCATGACCAAAGTTGGATCTAAGCTGGGCATGTCTTTGTAAGACCATGTGAACACATCAATAAACTCTCACAGTAGCATAGTGAACGTCTTTTGTTCTCTGGCTGAGAGTGATGCTCCCAATTTTACTATCTTGGGATCTTCTTCGGTACCAATATTGACATCAATGGTTTCTTCAACTAACAATTTTGATTAATCCTCCATACGCGTAGGATCGGGAGGTAGGTTGAGATCTTCATCCAAGGATGTCTTTATGAGATTTTCATCCTTGGCGTGGTCACTTTGTTTTGTCCTTTAATTTTCTTATTTATTTGTCACCCAATGCCTCAAAGAGGTTTTCACTATGTGACTTGGACTTTGATTTTTGCTGAGGATTTTCTTTAGAACTCTTGCCCTCACTTTTCTTTAAATTTTGCTGAACATGAAGTTCAATCTCCTCACCAAAGTAGGCACAGGTGTTTAATTCGATAAAGAAACCCTTCTTGTGATCTCCAATGGGAATTATATCCCTTATGCCCATGAACTCTGCAATAGCCTTTTTGTTCTTGAATAAATCTAGTGGAACGTGACATTGTTGGTCCCATTCGACAAGGGAGGGGTATACAAGGTCAAGGGTTGGTTCAGTGGGGGTGATGGTTAGGACAGCGTTATTCATGAAAAGGTTCGTGGAGGCTAGATCCTCATATTGGCTACAACAGGAATTCATATCGCTGTCTAGATAATCAGAGCTATCCTCATGCTTAGAACAAGTCGCATCTTGATCGTTGGGGTGTGCTCCATAAGGGCGAATCCCAATGCCCTATCTTTCTGTTTTGAAATGTGGAAGAGGGACTGGTTCTCTTTGTCCTTGTTCATTCCTCCCACATCCTAAGCCTTTGTAGCCCATGGAGTACATCATTCCTACCGCTTCTCCTATATTTTTCATATTCTGGGGTTTGATAACAAGATGGCTAAGTGTCCTCAGGGACCCAAGTAGTAGGTGGATCAAGTAATTTTTTCTCAGCTAACAAGCCTCTAGGTAGGAACGACCCAATAATGTGTTCCTCTCTAGGTCTCTTGAAGTGGTAGTTGGGTCAACCTCTAGTCTTGGGTGACAAGGAGAGCTTAGAAACCAAGAGCGCTTGTTGTACATTATACTCCCCACAGCCATATTCTAGAATTTTCATCTCCCATGAATTAAATGGAGATGTTGAAGTAGATGCCCCATGAGTGCAAGAACTAAGATAATTTGAATCTACTCGAGATTCCATGGCCTTAGAATGAAGAGGGACAGCTATATCTATGGAGGGACATGTGTATGTACCCTTTCGTGCAAAGCTATTAAGAGCTCTACAATGAGCAAAGGGCTCTGAGTCTCCTGGTATTGTTACTGTATGTCCCTCATGCTTCAGCTTGATGCATTGATTAAATGTTGATGGCACTACTTGTATGGCATGGATCCATGGTCGGCCTTGAAGCATATTATATGGAAGTTCCAAGTCTAAGACGTGAAACTTTGTCTGATGGAAAGTGGGGCCCACCTCCATGGGTAGTGTAATGTTGCCTGCTGACTCTCTTTCCACGTTGTCGTATGCGGTGATAGTAATAATATGGGACTCAAGATCTTCCTCCGTATGTCCCAATTGTTTGACCAGCTTAAGTGTGTAGATGTTCAATCCAGATCCATTGTCCACAAGCACCCGTTTGATTTTCCTGCGGGTGACAACTACCTCAATGTATAAGGGAAGATTATGTGTAGGATTCTTAGTAAGGACCTCCCTATGGTTGACAGTGAGATGCTCACTGGGTGTAATATTTGCCACCGCGGCTTGAAGGTATGAAAGAATTGACTTCTAAAGGCACTCCTGACCCCTGAAGAGTTTAATACAAAATGTCCTTATGCACATTGGATATCTTGAGAAGATCTAAGATCGAGATCTTAGCAGGTGTCATCTCAAGTTGTTCTAAAAGGTTATATTTACCAGTTTGCGGGGTCAACAGAGAGGGTTTCTGGAATCATGAGGTGGGCATGCCTTGTTACCGTAGCGTAGTCCTTTCCCTTGATCCGGATGGTATTGACATAGTCAACAGGGGAGTGAATACATCCGATAAGTGAATCATAATGATTGTTATCTCTCTTGGTATATAAGTAATTCATGGCTTTATAGGTTTGGGATGACTCTCCCTGATCCAGTTTTTCCTTTTCTGACTTATCATGCTTAGGGAATGGTTCCTTATAAATTCTCATTTTCTCATTAGGTGTTTACATGTGGCCAGGGTTAGCCACCTCTATCTCCCCGTTGTCAATGAGGTCTTGAATATAGTGGCGAAGTCACAAACATTTATCTGTTTTATGACCTTTAACGCGATGCATTTTATAGTATTCATGCTCCTTATACCATGAAGGTTTAGGAGTGTTGTCATCAAACGGTTGCGTTGTAGGATAGGTCATCATGTGGGCCGCATCCAACTGTTTTAGTATGACGGACAATGGCTCATTGAGGGAGGTGAATGTTCGTCGCTTTGGTGGTGGTTGAATTGGGCCCTTGGTCAGTTTAAAAGGTTGACTGGTTTGGACTGTTTGAACACGTTTGGAATCAGTGATTCCATCTCCCACCATGTTTTTGTTTTTGTTAAAGATCTTCAACTTTTCAGTGGGTTTGACACTTTGGTTGTCTTTAGATTGGGTTTTGAGGGTGCCTTTGGCAATGAGAGCCTTTTCTATTTGAATCCATTTCTCGATAACCTCCTCAAAGGTGCAGACACAATGCATTTGGAGGTGGAAAACTATATCTGGGTTGAGATTAGGGATGAAAATACTAACCAGCTGCTTCTCAGGGAAAGCGCAAGGGAAGTGACTAGCTATCCCTCTCCATCATTGGAGGAAGCTAGCGAAGGTCTCATTTGGGCATTGTTTTGTGTCGCCCAAGTCTACCATGGTGACGTCACTCTCTATGTTATATGAGAAATGATGCATGAATCTTTCTGCCAATTCTGGCCAGGTGAAAATTGATCCTCATGGTAAGCGTGTAAACCATTCCAATGCTTGACCTCCGAGACTCTTAGGAAAAAGTCTGATGAGGTAATTATCACTATAAGACAATTCTTGACATGCCATGTATAAATCTTTAACATGATCCCTTGGTTCTCCCTTTCCTTTGTATTTGTCAAAATTTGGCATATCAAATTTCTTTGGAAAGGGTTGAAGGGTCATTGTCTTATCAAAAGGATAGGGGCATAGTTCTTCATATTAGTATTTCCTTATACTCCCTATATTGCTTTCTTGTATGCCCGCAAGTGTTGCTTTCATTGATTGTACTTCTTGTGCGAGCAATTGTTCTTTAGTGGGAGAAGCGGGGATGTGTACATGGTGATACCCTGTGTCTTCTTCTCCTTGGTTTTCTTGATGGAGTTCGTGGATCCTAAACTTAGGCTTTGACTTTTGAATGTTCTTTTTTGTGTCTTTTTTTACCTGGAGAGTAAGCAAAGCTAGTTGTTGGCTTAGGTTACTGAGTTGTTGGATTGTGACTTGGTTTGTGTCTTCTTCTTCTAAAGATTCTTCCTCTTCGTATTGTGGAGGCTCTTCCCTTGTTTCATGTTCTATCTTATTTCTTCGAGCCACTTTGATGAGGGGTATTCTATGCCCTACCACTTTATCATTTTCTGCATAAGAAGTGGAAGCATGCCCACCTGTTAAAATATCTTCCATATTGATAAGAGGGTGTTCTTTCTTAGTAGTGTCATTTGTAGGTAATATTGGTTCATTCTCGGTGGGCAATTTGGCCCCTAATTCCATGACCCGTGCCAAAAATCTATCTTTATTTCTAAGGAGAAACTCATCTAGTAGAGTGGGGTCAAAATCAAATTCTGCGTGTGCTGATTCTAATTTGTTTCCACTATGGTTGACCATTTCTTCTATTTCCTTTTCTGCAGAAAATAGTGGTCCTAGATCATGTCCGATAAATGGGTTTGACCCTTGTTTGTTAGAGGTTTCCCAAGCTTGCGCCTGTTGTTCCTCATATGTTTGTTTCTTTAAACCTAGACGTGTCTTGGGAGCCATGTTTTCGTGATAAGTTTCACTAAGGTAAGTTGTAGATTTGTTCAAAATTCAATGACTACCCCCAAGTAAAACACAAGATGTACGTGTTAAGAGTAAATTAACCGTGTGAGAATACCAATGTGATAAAATGATAAAGTCACCAATGAAACAAGCATTTGCTATTAAAACTTAATCAAATGAAGCACTTCCTAAACTACGTTTCAAAGTAATTTATGACGCCAGATGATTAACAAGATGTCTCCACTTATGCCAAGTTCAAAGGAATGAACAAGACGTAAGTAAATACACGAAGTTAAATGTGATCTCCAAATCAAGATATACGACGAGCAAGCTCAAGTCTGATTAAGACCTATATCTCAAAAAGTGCCAATTACGATTTGTGAATGACACAACAATATCACCAAGATATGTTAACCCACTTTGTAAGAAAGTGAAGTATTGATATCGAGGTGTTATTGATATAACACGCACAAATGGTAGTGCCTAGCACCTTTTGAAATCGAGGTAATAATAGAACCAAACATAAAAAATCTCAAATTATAGCTAGGAATAGTTAAGAATGTGTGCAGTGTAACCGCACAATATAGGTATTTATGTCGAGTTTACAAGAAATAAGACGTAAATATCGAAATTGTAATGATACGAGACAAACAAGCTAACTCCTCTATGGAAGTCTGCAGTGATGAACCACGCCTAACTATAATGACGATCTTGATGTGGGTATCAAGATCAAAATGGCTACCAAATGACGTGAAAACGCCTCCACTCACTTTAGACGTTTAACTAACCTAGCCGCAAACATGGATGGGCGTAAACGAACATAAAAGTGAGAGAAACAGTCGAATGGAAACACAAAGGTAATCACACCTCTTTTGATCAACAAAGTGTCAAAAGAATATGAAGGAAATAAATCAAGAAAAATGACGATCTATGCTAGCCTCACTTCGGCAGAGTTTCACCTCGCCCTAAGGCAAGTAAAAACTAGGCGAAAGTAATACGTCACACGTTTCTCAAAAATAAGGTTCACAACTCAACACTGTTTTAAAATGGTCAAAGTGGGCTCCTGGCCAAAGTATATTCTCCTAGGTGGTTCTCTTGCCCTAGGTGTTACAAAGTTACCACGAGCGAGCGTGATTTACCCAAAAAGTCGCACTGACTAGTTTGGGGAGTATCTCAACTTTACTTTACCCCCTTCAAGAATAGTAGGCAACTAGTGCATCTATGTGTACTATCACTGGGGTCGCCATAACGGACAACCTATAACGCTATCTCACAAAGGAATCACTAGTCAAGTAGGTAGTGCAGAGCACTTCCCATTTCGTCCACAAGGTTCCCTCTTGTGTGGACTACTTTGGGGTTCCTGGAACCACCCCCATTGTTGTAGCTTAAGGTGTTATGCCAAAGGGGTTATGTTCCAGTTGAGCGGAGAGGGACGTACCCTTTTCTGAAACCTGCAATACAGTGTTTTGAATATGTTGTTCTTTTTATCTTTTTAACTAGGTGTGGTTTGATTGAACACCTTTTGGAAACCTATATAACAACTGTATTAGTAGTTTTTGATTTCATTTTGATTCCTCCTTTCTTTGACAAGCGTTTTTAGGTCCTGCACTCAAGCATTAGTAGTTCTCCAAGAAAATCACATTATTTAAAAGAGGATTAAGAGTTGTTTTTGATTCTCAAGATCATCTAAGGATGCAAGAGAAGAGCATACACAACAAATAATCCAACTAAAAAGTAAAGAAAATCTTTTCAATCAATGAACCATATGAAATTCTTGATAAATGTTCATTCCTTTAAACCAAAAGTGAAAGATGAAGTTTCTAATTTACCAAATGTTATAAAATGAAGACTAAAAGTTACTTTTGATTCTCAAGATCACCCTAAGGTGCAAGAGAAGAGCATACACAAACTTTATCCCAACTATATAGAAATGGAAAACTTCAAATCAAAGGACCATTGAAAAATGCTTTGTAAAAGGTTCATTCCCTTAAGCAAAATGAATAATCAAGTTTCCAAGTTTAATCCCAATGTTAACAAGATAGAGATCAAAGTTGTTTTTGATTCTCAAGATCACAAAAAGGTGCAAGAGAAGAGCATACACATGCTTTGATCTAAATCGAGTAAGCATGGAAATACAACATTCATCAAAACATTAGACATGTTAGAAAATGACCAGTTTTAAAATAACAGAAAAAACTATATCTTCTATAAGTATAAATCCCCAATTTATATTTTCATTACATTTTTAACTTCAATACCTTTCCAACTCAAAAAAAATGGAGTCATTTCGAGTTCGGGAGAAAAAGTTATGGCCTTCGGAAGATGGGTTACGCATATGCTCTTATGCTTATGGGTGTGCACTTGACATGCACTCAAAAAATGTCAAAAAAAACGTCCCTTAATCTACAAAATGGGAAAAATTTTCCAACCAAGATTCAATTTTTACAACAATCCATCACATTAATATATGAATAGAAGACTCAATGCTATCAAACATTAACATACATGCTCAAGAATTTAAGATTTTCAAGAAATTGACAAAACTAGCATGTAGAATGATGAAAAAGTAAGCTCTAAAAATGAAAACATGATGAAATCTTGAAATTTTCTCACCAAGATTTAAATTTTGACAGAAACCCACCACATTAATATGTAAATAGAAGACTCAGCACTATCAAACACTAACCTATATGCTCAAGAATTGAAAATTTTCAAGAAATTGACAAAACTAGCATGTAGAATGACGAAAAAGTAAGCTCAAAAAATAAAAACATGATGAAATCTTGAAATTTTATCACCAAGATTAAATTTTTACAACAACCTACCACATTGATATGTAAACAGAAGACTCAGCATTATCAAACACTAACCTACATGCTCAAGAATTGAAAATTTTCAAGAAATTGACAAAACTAGCATGTAAAATGTTAAAAAAGTAAGCTCTAAAAATGAAAACATGGAGAAATCTTGAATTTCCCCTCATTTCCAATTTTGACAGCACTTCACCTCCTTCATAATTACAAGGAAGACCCAAAACATGTAAACTCAACAAAACATGTAAAGAAAAATAAGTTAGATCAACATGTGTAAAAGAGGGTTAGTAACCAAAAATAAAACTTAACTACAAGAACTTAAAATTAAGTGCAAAAGATAATGGAGTATGTCCCACCGAGCGTGCCAAATGTGTGCATGTATACTTTTCTTAATGCTAAATCAAATGAAACAAGAACTACCACATAAAATAGTTCTATAATTTAGCTAAAACAAAGCATTAACACCATCATGATAAGAATTAAACAAGGGTTAGATGCTAGCATTCATCAATACAAACTTTGAAACTAACAATGCTAAATATCTAAACTCCTCTATTCTCTAACAACAAATAAATTAATGGACCTAAGTAAGCTCCATGGCTATCAAAATAGTTGTCCTTAATGTTCCAAGAACCTAAGAATGGGGGCTAATCAAAGTTGGGCTACAAGACCCTTTTGACACCTCCCATATGACTCAAGCACTTTAAGAAAGAGGCTTAACTCTTCAAGATGATGAACTCTCAAAAGATCAAGGTGCAAGCTCTTAGTCTCTTTGCTATATGCTTTACATTTTCTCTCTTAGAACGTTTAGGTGTAAGTAAAAAGGTAGGTGGAGGGGCTCTTTATATAGCCCAAAGGATAAAGGATTCAACACATTCTCATGAATGTGGGATAAATGTAAAACATGATTAGGAATGGATAAGGTTGCTTTATTAAATGTAACCTTTACTTTAGAAGGGTTTAATACATGTTTAGCAAGTCAAGGGAGTTGGGGGTATTTTAATTAATCAAAGGTGATTAATTACTAGGTATATGTAAGCTTATAGAAGCCAATTAGAGGAATATTAGTGCGATTTAGGCTATTATAAGGGGATTAAATCAATTAAATATTGATTTATTGGTTAAATGGAAGGGAAAAATAATTAATTAATAATAATTAATTAGTCTAGGTAGAAGGGGTGATTTATTAACGGAAGGTCGTTAATTAGGGTATTTGTTGGATAGGAAACTTAATTAATTAGCTTAGTGTAATTAATTAATGATGATATGAGGGAAAATGAGTGCTTTTGATGATATGTTGTTGATTTGTGAGAAAGGGGATAATTAGCACAATTTAAGTATTTAAATTGCTTGGGCGTAATTATAGGTGTCTACAATTACAGTTAAGGACATACAAATAAAATAAATAGACATACAAATAAAAGAATCTATTACTAGTGTTTTGATTTAGGTATCTCAGACTACTATCCATGTCAATCATATTAAATACTTGATAAATAATTGGTGAAGGTCCCAGGTCAAGTTTTAGGTTGGGTAGGTGGTTTGAGGGTCACAGATGAGGTCTGGGTAAGATTTGATGAAGTTTGGGTTGATTTTGGGTGATTAGGAAGCTTTATGGTGTAAGACTGTTTTACCATGCACAAAGACCGATGCCGATCAGGGTGGTTGATGTTAGTTTAGGTATGACCAATGATGGTTTAGGATGACCAATATTGATTACTGTTGGAAATGGAAGAATGCCAAAAATGGTGTCCAGGCTCTCTCTGTGTTTGCACAAAGAGTTGGGAAGGTCTGTTTTGAGCTTGTATGTGGGGTATCAAGTTTGGATGAGATTTTTTGAGGTTTGGGGAGGTTTTGAGGAGCTTTGAGGATTTTCTGGTTAAGTGAATAAAGATAAAAAAGAGACCGACATCGGTCGGGTGACCAATGCTAGTGAAGAGGGGAAACTGACAAAGGTTAAGATAACCAGTGTCGGTAGGGGCAATTTGATGGTAATTAAATAAAAGGAAGATTTGGACTTCTCTGTGATTGCACAGAGGATGAAGAGAGGATGGTTGGGTTTGTAATAATGTCAAGAAGACTCATAAATGCATAGAGGTCATGTACAGAGAGCTAAAAGGTCGTGGATGGAGAGAGAGGTAGATTAGTAAGAAGGTGGGGATGGAGGAATGTATGAAATAATAAGATTTAATAAGAAAAGATAATGAACCTACATTTTTAAGCAAGTATAGAATGATGAAGATCAAATATACTTGTATTTGTAGGTATGGTAGGATAAGGAAGGTAGTGGTTGATCCGTGAAGAAATTTGTGGTCAGTGTTGCGACAATAATCCTGGAGTTCTCTAGTGAATATTCTAACGCCTTTGGATGAGTATCATGTGCTTGTTTGGGCTTGTGGTCGAGTGTATTCCATCGTCTAGATGATGAGAAGTATCTAGTTTGTGCTTGAATGCAATAAATCTCTCAAAAATAAAAAATGACCAACCATAGTAAAAGGTTTCCAAAGGGTATATAAGGTGACCGATGACAGTCAAGGTGACTGGCATCGGTTAAGGAATAACTGGTGTCGTTTAAGGCAGGAAATCCTAGGTTTACCAAAATAAGGAAAATATTTTCTATTTTTGGCATGCTTTGATTATCATTCCGGGTATCAATTAAGGGTTAGTACTTAGATAAGCGGGAGTGTTGTTGGAGAATGAATATGATTTTAATTTTAGGGTGTGAAAGAGTCCTAGTTGGTTAAGATAAGCAAAGACTTAGTCTTAGTTAATTAATAGAATAAGAATAAGTCCATGGTGAGGTGTCTAGGTGAGGTGTAAATTAACTTAATTAAAGTAATTAAATTAATTAATAATGTGAGGATGCACATTAATTCAATCGTAAGTAATTAAATTAATATGAATTCATGGTAAGGGGTCATGGTTAGGTGAATACGTTATGCTAATTAATTAAAGGGGACCAAGGGGAGTGTGACCCAAATTTGGTGTCTACATTCACCCCCTTTTGTCACCTAGCTTGTAATGATAAGCGATGCTGAAAAAAATAAGAAGTGGTTGCCCTAAATATAGGTGAGTGTGGGGTTTCCCTAAGTGTGTGTGGAGGTGATCATCCTCAAACCAGGAACTGATGAGATGTTAAACAGAGTCGGTGACTGGTTGTATAAATGGGTAAGTGATGAAAATGAGGGTAGGTGGGTTGTAGGTAAGGGTATGGTCATTTTGGGTAATGGGTGATGGTCATTTTAGGTAAGGGGTAATTGCAATCGAATGCAAAAACACGTATAGATTGTGATATGGTACCAAGTGGAAGAGCTTTCAAATTCTACATCGTCTAAAGTCGATAGGTTATCAAAATGAGTTTGAAGTGATTAAAGTATCTAGGGTACATGATATGGTTCAGAAACACAACTTAGGTTAGGTGCATGAATGTTTAGTTATGATCTAGTACACCAGAGGTTTGTTTGGGATAAACAACATGATAATAGGCAAGGTATGGTCATTAGGCTAAACAACATAGGTAACAACATCACAAGGTATAGCGAATACAAAAATTCATATTGATACTAGGGAAATTTAGGTAAGGGTATGTAGGTTAGGGCACAGGGAAGGCCGACATATAGGTAAAGAATAAATCCCTAAATGCAGTTAAGGAAATGTACATGTAGTGTAGGCTTGTGGGTAGGATGTAACAGGTGTTGGTAAAGGTAAAAGGTATTTGGTTATTAATGTTTTTAGGCCAAAATGGGCATAATGTGGGTCAAATGGTTATGATGTGTGACTGATGCCAGTTATGGGTTAAGCGACGTCGGTTAGCTAGGGAATGATATGACCAATGTCGGTCATGTTAATTTGGGGGTAAAAAGTAAAATCCATTTTTTTACGGACTCATTTTAAAATGTTGTCATTTGTGAAAATGATAGAGAGGTAGTTATTATGTAGAAAGCGACATCGTAATGTGTCAAGTTGAGTTGGCAGGCTACAAGTATGTGAGTGGTTGGTGACATGTGTGTCCATGAGATCAATTAGAGTGGGTGGATTGGCTCAGAGATTTGTGGTGTATTTCGGCATCACAGAGGTGAGAGAAGGTATGATATGTCCACCGGCATAGAGACCAGAGGCGTCACAACGTAAATGATGTTAAGTAGAAGTAGGGGGAATTTCTTTACTTGTGGTTTGATTAAATGTGGGGTAATTTTTTATTTTGAAATGCGGGTGAAAAAATAGGTGAAATCGGGATGGCGAAAGGGAAAGTGAGGATAAATAGGGTGGTAATTAAATGTAAGGTGAATTTGGGTGGGGTGGGTTAGGTTGTAGGTATGTTTTAGGTAATTTTTTTGTGAAATGGGACATGTGTGATGTGTTTCATTTTTTGGTGCCACGACAGAGATTGATGTCGGTCTAGGTTTGGCCAACATCATTTAGCTTAAGCTGACATTGAATGATGTAGGTCATAAGGGACCAATGACGGTTAAGGCAACTGATGATGGCTACACCTAAGAGTAAATAGGTGAAACAAGGGCTAGGTAGGAAAGTAAAATAGGTGAGGAAGGGGTAGGTGAAGATGTATGTAGAGGGAAGAGGCTAATATGTGATTTTGGTGATGTGGGATTTTGGGGTAATATTATCGTAGACCACTCTTTCGAAGCATGGAGAACAATATATACGAGGAAAAATTGGAGGCTTCCCACATTGATCAACTTTCTAAACATGTCTAAAATCCTTTATCATCCAAGGAAATATTCCTGCATTGATCAACATTCTAAACATATATTAAATCCTTTATCATCCCAAGAAATTTTCTTGCATTGATCAACTTTCCCTCAAAATATACAAGCTTCACTCATTGATTAACTCATGCACTATCAAAATAAAAGCTAAGGTATAGCCTAAAAAATATAAGAAGAACACAGTTCCTTGTACAAAATACATGTAACTCCTGAACATGTCTAACAATCAGATAACATACCTCATCTCATATTAAAACCATCACAAACCTTAAAATGAACTAACAATTATTAGTTATATATTACCAATAATTAGGGTTACAAGTGCACTCATATAAAAATTGCCATCACATACACACAAATGCTTAATCAAATAAAAAATTAAACACATCTCAACTATCATCATCAACATCCACATCTAAAATCCAAAAATAAATTATCACCAACATACCATAACCATCATCATATCTAAAAAAAATACCTATAAATTCATATAAAACATCAAAACACATTTTATATATCCATATGTCTAAAAACGTCACACACACACACAAATGATGTACATCAATTATTATGATCAATGGACCATATAATAATCACATCATAAACTCTACATTTGATATCTTCAGACCTCCTACTCCACCCTTGGGCTCCCTATGAAGACCACTAATAATTCCCATGCTCACTGGAGGACCCTACTGTGATGCCTACCACTAGTTCATGACATATTACGATTATTGAGGAAAATCTAGAAGCATATCCCCTACCACCCACTTATATTATCTCATCTCCTCCCATAATTCTTGGTATTGAGCCATTCTCACCATACTAGGTGGCCCCATTTAACCTCCAGTCACTTCTCCACCCACCCCTCTGGATGCTCCGGCTCTTACCAATGCTCCCACTCTATACCCAACTAGCCTCAAAACTGCCAGTGTTCACCTAGTAACACCAAAACAATCCCTCAACAACTCATGTTGCCAACAATATAACTTTCTATCCTACTGAGCCTACCTAAAATTTGACTCCAGGGCAGCCAATTTCTCATCCCTCTTTCTTACCACCCCCATTAGCCTCATCATATCACCCTCCAATGCATCCACTCGAGTATCCCTATTTCTTAATAACTACCTTAATCTCACCAACTCCACATCTGCTCCTCCTCATTCCTAGATCTCATCCTCCTCCTCCATCACCACATCCTATTCTCATCACTCCGCCCATGCGCTCACCATCCTCTTCCCTGAGGATACCATATTTTTTGTACCACCATACCTTGTATTTGAGTGTGACCTCGATATCATCTATCACTGTAGGTGTGACCTCCTCCTTAGACATCTCCTGAATATCCCACACCTATTATGTGGAAAACTCTATGTTTCCCTCTACCCTTCTATAAATAATAGGGTTATCTGGTACATCCTACACCATGCCAAACTTACGCCGTACTCATCCAAAAATAACTACATCACCCATTTCCATCCTTCACCCCCACACCCATTGATCCCGCTACATCATTCATGGCTCATCCCCCTCTCCATTTGTATTCTGATTAGTCTCATATGATATTAAGAACAAGGTATGGTACCCAGTTTGCCATAAAAGTTGATCCAATAATTTGCTATGATGTTGAGTCATATGACCAATTCCCTTTCCATGCTTAATACCTAATCTAAGAAGACCAAGAACAAATTTCTAAAGAGCATCCTGTTCCTCCTCATCTACTTGAATTAGTGCTAGATGAGTGGGTTGAGAGGAACCAAAAATTTGATCTATATGCTAAAGATCTTGAAGATTTTGAAACTGGACTTGGAACTGTTAGGTTGTGGAGCCTTTTTTCATGTTAGAAAGTGTTGAAGACTGTACACTAAGAGTACTATACACTTTCAATCGGGAAACATGCTTTTCTCATATGAGCAGGATTTTTGACCCATAGTTTTATGGGATAGTTTTGGCCCATGGTTTTAACACCCATGGTTTTGTAAAACTACTTAAGCAGTTGTCTACTTATATAGTTTTATGCAAATGGTAGGTATAATGTAACATTGCAGATGTGTTTTTAATTCAGGTGTGAATTCTATAGAGTTTGTTGAGCATAGCTCCAAATAGATCTGGGTATTTTATTGTGAGAGTTATGGATTGTAATAAAATTTGTGCAAGTGATTCTTGGTGGACGTAGCCCAAATAAGGTGAACCACATTAAATATTGTCTCTTTGTGTTCTGTTATTTTATTCTGTAATTTTATTTGAGATCTGCAATACTTTTCTACTTATTGGTTCTACTTTTGCAATTCTGTGAGGGATTGTTCCGCATATTTTATCCCTTATTTCCTAACAATTGGTATCAGAGCCTGGTTTGGTTTGTTGAAGTGTTGAATTATAGGGAAAGTTTTATCTTGAGCGGGAGCTATGGTAGATGATGGAAGATCTAGGGTTGATAAATTCAATGGGAAAAATTTCAGTCTTTGGAAGATATAGATGGAAGATTACCTTTATTAGAAGGATCTTTATTTTCCACTGTATGAGAAGGTGAACAAACCCTCGAGTGTGATGGATGTAGAATGGGATTTTCTAGATAGGAAGGCACTTGGAACAATCCGTCTGTGTCCACTAGCACCCTGTATTATGGATTTAGATATAAACAGTAGGAGGAGCATGATAGGTTATGTTTACACTGTAGGTGGGACAACAGTAAGATGGATTTCATGACTATAGAAGATGGTGGCTTTGTCAACCACAGAGGGTGAGTAAGTTACTGCCACATAGGCAAGTAAAGAAATGATTTGGTTATAACAATTGCTTGAGGAGTTGGGCCATAAATAGGAGGAAGGAAAGCTGCATAGTGATAGTCAGAGTGCTATACACCTAGCTAAGAACTATGATTTCCACTGTAGGACAAAGCATATATAGTTAAGGTACCATTTCATCAGAAAAAATTTGGAGGAAGAGAAGTTGAAGTTGGAGAAGATTCATACTAGTCAGAATCCTATAGACATGATGATCAAGGTGGTCACAAGGGAAAAACTGAAGCTATGTTTAGCTTTGGTTGGTCTTCACGAAAACTAGTGAATGGTTGAGAAGCTTGCTCAGAGGAAAACTAGTCTCCAAGTGGGAGATTGTTAGTTTGTGGAGCCTATTTTCATGTGAGAAAGTGTTGAAGACTGTACACTTTCCACAGTTGTCTTGCCGGGGTTTGGGGGCGTAACCCCCAATTTTTTTTGGGCCTTAAAATTTTCTCAATCAATTGGGAAACATACTTTTCTCATATGGGTGGGATTTTTGACCCATAGGTTTATGGGATGGTTTTGGCCCATGGTTTGAATACCCTCAATTTTGTAAAACTACTTAAGCAGTTGTCTACTTATATGGTTTTATGCATATGGTAGGTAGAATGTAACATTGCAGATGTGTTTTGAATTCGGGTGTGAATTCTGTAGAGTTTTTTGAGCGTAGCTCCAAACGTATCTAGGTATTGTATTGAGAGAGAAATGGCTTGTTATAAAATCTGAGCAAGTGATTCTTGGTGGACGTGGCCCAAATTGGGTGAACCATGTTAAACATTGTCTCTTTGTGTTGTGTTATTTTATTCTATAATTTTATTTGAGATCTATAATATTTTTCTGCTTATTATTTTCTACTGTTGTGATTTTGTGAGGGATTGTTTTGCATATTTTATCCCTTATTTCCTAATAGGAACTTACTGTATCCTTGAAGAAAAATATGTGTTGCCACACATATTCAATGAAAATAAAGAAAATTCTGGTATATGGAAGTTGTACTTTGATGGTTCCAGAAGATGGAATGATGCGGGCATAGGTGTTGTTCTCTTTTCTCTCAAGGATGAGAGGTTATTATTCACGCATTGGTTATAATTCTCATGCTCCAACAATGTAGCAAAATATGAAGGATTTGTGCATGGTCTTCTTATTACTGAGAAGAAAGGGATTAAGGCACTATAACTCTTTGGGGTCACAAAATTGGTTATCCATCAGGTTACAAACAAGTGCACATAAAATAATAAGATTCTCAAAGATTACAAACATAGAGTTTGGGACCTTCTTGAGAGATTTGATTTTCTAAATTTGTATGTAGTTCCACGATAGATAAAAAAAATAAGCTGATTAGATTAACACACTTGGTTCACAATTTTCTCATGCAAAGGATTTTACCAAGGGAAATGTGCAACACATCAAGATGGTAATAAGATCATCCATTCCAGATAGCAACACCAGTTGGAACATGTTTGAAGATGACATGCATATCATCCAATTCATTCAGAATGAAGCTGATTTCTCTTCAAATATGCAAGCTAAATTGCATGAGAGCTATGGTGACCAAGTGATCCAGCTAAAGACAAATAAGTTATCTAAAGGGATTGTCATCTTAGAGAAAATATTCAGCCCTGATGATGAATTCAAGGGTGAAGAAGTGTATATGTATGCAACGTAAGAATATTGCAGTCTAGTCACTATTGTGCAAGGCTAGGAGTTATTACTTAGTAAGGCTTGCGCATGATGAAAAGTAGGCCTCCATCTCTCTCTATCAAAAATACAATGATATTTTCTTTGGGGAGTATGAAAACATCAAGGGATTTGATCCAAGTATTGCTCAACACTTCATTGAACTTGATACTAGTATTAATCCCACCAGACAAAAGCATAGGCTGGTTAACCCAAGAATAGATCCCCTCATGAGGAAATTTATCTAAAATCATTGAGGTAAAGATGATTTTTCCCATCAAGTACTCTACGTAGGTCAAGAAATATTGTTCCATTGTGCAAGAAGAATAGATAAATCATGATCTGTGTTGATTTCAAAGATCTAAACAAGGCATCTTTGAGGATCACTGTCCTTTACCTTCTATGGAGCAGATTCTACAGATAGTGGCTGGTGCATAAAGATTTTTTATTCTGGATGGGTACTCTAGCTTCAATAATATCTTGTTCAAGGAATAATATCAATTCAAAATGGCGTTTATAACCAAATGGAGAAGATATGCATATCAAAAAACACCTTTTGGTCTATTAAACCCATGCGTAATGTTTCAACGTGCCATGGATATTTCCTTTAAAGGATAAATCAATGAGTTCATCCTATTTTAATTTGATGATATAACTGTCTTCTCAAAGTAGGGTGTAGATCATATGGCACATATGTAGAAAGTTTTTGAGAGGTACAAATAGTTTGGGGTATTTATTAACCCCTAGAAGTGAATTTTTTCTGTGGCACACAGGAAGTTATTAGGCCATGTAGTTTCAAATGATGACATTGCAATTGATCTTGAGTGCATTTCAACCATCTAATCTCTTTCCTTTCCGACGCACAAGAAATCCTTATAGTCCTTCCTTGGAAAAAATAATTTTTTTAGGAGATTCATCCCTAACTTTTCAGGACTGGTTCGGCCCATCACCCTCATTCTAAATAAGGACACAACATTCAAGTGGAAAAAAAGTAAAATAAAGCTTCAAGAAGATCAATCAATACATTTCTTGTGCACCAACACTCATCAACCCAGATAAATCAAAGGATTTCATCCTTTATGCTTATGGAGCTGACACGAGTGTTAATGCTATCCTGACATAAGAAAATGAATAGGGATTAGAGAAACCAGTGGATTTATTTAATAAAAAACTGATGGATTATGAATTGAAATATAGTCACACAGAGAAATAGGTCTATGCCATCATGCATGTGCTCAAGAAGTTCAAGAGTATGCTCACCACAAATCATGTTAAGGTGTTATTTTCTCACTTTGGTGTTAGAGACTTCATCATGGGAGTAGAGATCAGTGAGAAGAGAGCATGGTGGGTGAAAAAAATCATGGAGTATGATGTGAATATCAAAGCCAAACATCTAGTTAAAGGTAACATGTTCTATAAATAGCTTGCTAAAGACACATGAGATGAACATGATACTTTATTATTTCTGGATGAGGATATCCCATGTGTAAAACCTAAAAAGGATGAAACCTCTTTTCTGTGTAACTAGATGAAGGATATGATCATATTCCTTTTCAAGAGCACATACCCTCCTAGTTTGAACAAAAGCAAAGAGAATACATCTAAGGCTGCAATCATTTCTCTATGTTTTGATTGACGACCTTCTCTTCAAAAAAAATCTTGATGGTGTGCTACTGCGGTGTATTGACGACATGTTAGTCAAAAATGTGTTAGCAGAATTTCATGTTGGATTCTCTGGTGGACACTTCTTTGCCAAGACTATGTAGTGCCCACTTCCCTTTGACACTATTAGATACTGATTTTGATACTATTGATCATATTATGGACACTATTATGTTTTGTGTTAGTATGATGGTTAGATGTTAGATCATGGATTATTATTGATCTGGATTCAGTTAGTATGCATGATGATTACTAGATACATTTCCTTTACGTGGATGATGATATATTGTTTGACATGGACATATTATAGATGTTGATTTGGACTTGTGACATTTGATATTTTGAGTAGACCTAGTATGGAATAGCCTAGATGATGATATAGTTGATTTATGAATTAAAAATGATAATGTTGAATTCTTGATATTGTTGTGATTCATGTGTTTAGATAATTTTGAAATGTTGTTTATATCATTTTGATGTTCTGATATGGCCACGAGGCCGAAGGAGGTATTTGCATTTTTGTAGGTTAAAAATCACAACAATATCGGGGGACTGGAGACTAACCATATTAAAATTCTGGGTGAAATCAACAAGGTCACCATGGCAACTATTTTTGTGTGTGTGTGTTTGTTAGGGATTCCCATGGGGGGGATTTCCATTATATGTGACCATGGGATATGTATTTTATTAATGTGTTCCTTTTTAATTATTGTTGTATGTATTTTATTAAGTAATGTGTTCCTTCTTGTAATTAATTTAAAAGTGGTAGATTAATGTGAGAGACCATATAGTTAAACTTTAATTAAATTAATTTGGGATATAGAATCTAATTAATGAAGTTGTTAATTTTTAAGGTAATGTTGTAAATAATCATGTGTTAAAATAAATAAATCAATATGTCAATAAGAATGTAATAAATAAAGTGGTTGCTCTTAAATGAAATGTTGTAAGAGTGTGTAAGAAATGTGTAAGGTGTAAGAAGGTGTAAGAGAAATATAAGAGTATGTAAGTAAGATTTTGGAAGGTTTAACACTTCACCTCCTTAAGAATTCGAATTTTTCCTTCAAGGCCAAATTTGGAGGCTTGTGGGACAAGTTTAACTTGTCCCACACCTCTTAAAATGATTCACAGCCATACCTATGGTTTGGAGGTTAAATTTAGGCATTTTTATTGCATTTTGAAGAGACAATTTAGAAGTTTTAATTGCACTTCTCTTGCATAATTTAAATTCAGTCCTTTTTGGGGTATGGGTCATTTTGGAGTGTGTAAGTTATTTTTTCATTTTATTTATTGTGATTTGGTGAATGATGTCAACTTCCTCTTGGGGTTGAAGAAGAATGATGTGGCATCCCACATAGATCCACATCTCCCTCTTCTCTTCCCTCTCCTATAAAAGTGAAACTCCTTGCTTGTTTATGGTTGTTGGAACCTTGTTGATTTCCTCTTGGGGGCACATTTTTTTTCTTGTTGGGAGATTGTTGTGGAGGAAGTTTGGAGTCTTTTGCATGCTTGAACATTGTTGGCTTTAGACTGCACTTTGACAATTGGAAAGCTTGTGGATCTTGGAACAAACTCCATCATGGAGAGGTAAGATCTTGAGCTTGTTTTTAAATGTTTTCTTTCTCTTGCATACATGTTTTAATGGTGAATGTGTGTTGTGTTCTTGGCTGGTTGGGTAGACTTATTAGGATGTGGTGTAGGAGAAGGCTATGAGGATTTCCAATGGGGGGGCATAAGGGATTGCCAATAGCACTAGTTTTATTGTTGAGGGAGTTTTGGATTGGGATCCACCTTGGAAAATAAAATGCTTGCATTTCTTACTCTTGGAGGGACATAAGGGATAAACTTTGGGGGGTTCATAAGGAGGGGTTGGGAGGCATAACGTTTATGGGATTTGATATGTTTATTGGCGGTATGATTTAGGTGGATGCCCAATTCCAAATAGGGAGGCATAAGTAGTTTCCCATAGATCCTTGCTCTTGTTGGCTTGCTTGATCAAGCCTATGTGTTGTGTGAATAATTTCAAATGCAGTTGTGAACTGCTGTCCTTGTTTGGAATGTGTATCTTATTGATCTATGCATGTGAAAATGTTGCTTGTATGTGTGTGGAAGCCTTGTTGCCATGAGTTGGTTCTCATTTTCTATTTCAATATGGTTGGGGCTCGGGGGATGATGAGGAAGGATGTATTCTCCTTTCTCATTGGATGTCTTGGTTGGGTGGAGAGTGTTGCCTTTCCCCCTTCTTTGTTGTGATCAAAGATGTAAAGATGGAGAATCTAGCATGCTGATGTCTGGAGCAAGAAGATATATAGTTTTGACAGTCCCAATCTTCTGAAAAAATTCATTGTAACCTTTCCCACCTTGAGTGGATGAGTTTTATAATGTTTGTAATGTGAAACCATTCATATTGATGATGGAAGTTTGAATTTGAATTCATAAGTGTAAAGAGATGTATTCCAGTCTCTGTTTGTTAAGAAATGAAAAGGTTGTTACATGCATGGTGTAATGTATTTTAGAAATCAAATGGAAAGGAGAAAGTTGTAAAATTGTATTTGATAATCAATGAAGAATTACATTCTTTTCTCAAAATTGTATTGTGCATTGGATTTGGATTTGCTGTCAAACATTGGAAATTGTTGATTGAAAAAGAAGAATGCGTGTGAAGACAAGTCAATGTTATATTCTTTTTTTTAAATTCATATTTGAATTGAATTCTAAACTGCAATCTAACTTAGAAATGAATGGTTGTTTTAATCTAGTAAATGGATTGGACTAGTTTAGGAATTATATGCACATTCAAATGATAAATTGTAATACCAACTTAAAAGAAACAACTCACTGTCATAAACATCATTCTGACAATTCACATTTTAATAAAAATGAGAAGTTCAAAATTATACCAAACAATAAGCTATGAAACATTGAAATTCAGATTTTTCAAGTCCTAAAGAACTCAAATTTACTCTAACATATAAGAAAGAACTTTCAAACTCTATAAAAATCCAATTTGGAACTTGCACAGTCATTTTTCTGTCTATTGTCAGAGAAATAAAATTTGAAATCAATTAAACAAATTGACTTCCCTAAAACACTCTAAACCCTCCCTAGACTAATCCTCCATGTCTGTTCGACATGTTGAAAGAAGGAGGAGTTCTAATTTAACCAAATTGAGAATTTGAAAACTGCCAGCTCACTAATTAAAAACCTACAGATTTATTTCTCAAATTTTACCTCTCACACTTCATCAATTTTAAAAATTAATGATTTCTATGCAAAGAGGGCATCGAGGGATTTCTAAAAAGTCATCGTTTTCCCAAAAATGAGCTTTCTAGCTCAAGTTATGGCCATTTGAAGTTTTACTTCAATTTGGCATTCAAAAAAATAATAAGATTTAATCTAACTATAGAAAAATTTAAATTTTAACTTTGGAAAAATTTTCTGATAAGGTCTATGGACCCTGATAACCCACAACCAATCAGGGCCTACCAAATGGCATTCTAGGAGGTTCAGACTAATTTTTAAATTTATCCCTTTGAAAATTTGCCTTGGGAAATTTTTCCCATTTTACCCCATCACCTTGCTGACCTGCAACCAATCACATGTTGCCACATGGCACAGTGGAAGGGTTGATTTTTTTTCAAACTTAAAACTTATTCTTTTAAAAATTTTGCTTGGGAAAAATTTTCATTTTCCCTCCTCCAGCCCAAAACCAATGGGAGGGTGACACGTGTCCTCCAGGGGCTAAGGTGGAGGTGCGGTTCATTTTCATTTTTTACTCTTTTGAAAATTTTTGGGAAAAAAATATCATTTTTGCCCCACCGGCCTATGGTTAATGAGAGCATGCCACATGGTACTTTAGGAGTGGCAGTGGGTAGGTAGAAACCCTTTGTTTCTTCAGTATCGGCCCTTGGGGAAATTTTTCTAAATTTATCCCATGGCCCGCATCTCTACCTCCCCCTTAGACTTTGTGCTTCTGTGGGTGCACGGACCCACGCACTCTCTTCTTCCCTTTCTTCCCTGTTAGGTGCAATGCACCAAAATACCCCGCCACTCCACCAAACTCCTCACCCCTTCTCCGCCGTAGATCATGGCTTGACACGTGTCCACCTGGGGACCCACGGGGGAGTGAAATACTTTGTGCCTTTGAGCTTTACGGTGGGAAAATTTCCTTATGCCACCCCACAACCCACCAAACTGCCCAAGGTGCATTCCCCCTCCTCTTGTCACGTGTTCCCTAGGGGAAAATTTTCCCTAGAAACTCCATCCACTTATAACTTGAGTTCTACAAGGAGTTAGGAGTACTTCTTTGTATCACCATAAAGGTGAGAAAATTTCCTATCCATTGGGAATGGTTTATGGAAATTTTGGAAGTGTTAAGTAAGAGAAAAATCTAGTTGAAACTCTGAGCCTGTTAGAGAGCAAGTATGGGGTAAAATTTCTCCCTGAACCTAACTAAAACATGTAACCCTAAAATTGGAACCTTGTGAACTTGTTATAAGTTAATAAAGGAAACTTGTGTTCTAGTAAGTAGGATTTGTTCTGGACCCTGCTAGTGGAAAATTATTGTCTTGCAACTTGGTTGTGGACACTTTTAATAAAAAAAAATTATCCTATAATTTTCTAGTTAACCCTAGGTTATTTCTTAGGTCTAAGTGGTTGTTTAAATGGGCACTATAGTTTGGTATTAGAGTAATGGTTCAAATGCTTGGACCCTTGGGCACACTAGGAAAACTTGAGACATGAAAACTTAAACCTAGCACACTTAAATCTAGAAAGCAACGTAGCAATAATTTGTATGTTTTAGTTAACATGGAAGCTGTGTATAACTTAGAAAATGAACTAAATCTCACTTTGATCTGTGCAGGAGGCTTAGATGGAGTGGGAGGAACCTTTACAAAGACTCAGATTCACCACCACCACCACCACCAGATTAGGGTGTAGCAGCCATTATACCTCATATTTTACAGACCCATTAGGATGTTAATTCCACTCTACGCGAGGGATTAGGTGGAGGACATGCAACTAGTCATGATAGAGCTCCTTCTATCGAGGTTCAGGTATCTCCTTGACTCAATGAGGAGCATAGAGGAGATAAATACCTTGTGGATTCATTTAGAGAATAGTCACCACCTAGGAGACAGGGTGACAGAGTTCTAGAGCATAGAGAGAGTTCATAGAGCCCTAGGCTTAGGGATGAGCATGCAGAGAGACCTAGAGGCCAAAAAACCATAGTAGTAGAGCACAAAAGGGAGATCCTTAAGCTTCAGTCCTCACATTACTCAGGTGATACAGTGGATTTCAGGTAGAGGCCTGGCTAGTGAGCTTGAGTGGTTGCTTCAGGATTTGTCCTTGTTCTAGCAACACGAAAGCTCGTGTTGTGATCCATCTATTAAGGGATGGAGTAGGAGTATTGTGGAGGATAGAGGAGTAGAATCTCCATGTAGTTTCAGAGACAGTGACCTAGGAGCTATGTAAGGAGAGATTCAGGAGCAGATATCTATCAAAGAGGTTCATACAACAGAGGATTGACGAGTTCCATGACCTCCGTCAGGCTTCTCTATTAGTGGCAGAGTATGAGAGTAGATTTCTAGATCTACTTCAGTATGTAGAGTATATGTAGGGGGAGTAGGTGCAGATTCACAAGTTCATCTGGGGCTTGAATTTGGATATTGGAGGTGCAGTGTGGATTCACTGTCCATAGAATTTAGTTGAGGCCAGTGAGAAGGCCTATATTACGGAGGAGATTCGGGGTAAAACCTATGTTGGGAACCTAATGTAGATACCAAATCTTAAAGGCACGTAGGCACGTATGGCCAAAGGAAGTACACAAGCTAAGGCACATAAGGAAGGATTCAAAAAGGGTTCTTGGAGAACCAAGGATGCGCGCCCATGAAGAACAATCTTGGACTTAGCCATTTTCAGCCTTTTGGGCAAGACACATGAAGAACGTGTTCCATTTGGATAAGGTTCTAGCCTGGTAACAGGGTGTCCTGGAAAGAATATACCTTGTGATAGGAAGATCCAAAAATATAATCATGACATGGAGAGGCATGCGCCTGGGACAACCCACATCTTGACACTTGGGGCTAGATCTGAGGTTGTAGAGGAGTTTATTAGAGCTCAGATGCCTATTTATATGCGCACCCTTGGCAAAGAACAGAGACACAAGTGAGGTAGCGAAGCTCTACAGAATTATTTTGAGAACTATGGGATAAAATGGGTAGATGATTCTAGGAAGGATGTAATGGGGAAATGGGGAATGCAATTTTTTTTTGTGAGCATACATGTATGGATCCAAATATGGTGCATGACTATGTTCTACCACTCTATAATGTTTTGGAGTAATACTATGAATGAATACGATAAGGTTACCACTACGTTTATGTTAAGATCTCTTTCCTGTATTACCTACATGTTTTTACTATGCTTTTGATCTTGTATAACCATGAACCTTACTTGAATTTGAAGTCTATTTGTGGATTTACAACTTCCTATTTCTATTAATTCAGTTACGCGCTTTACTTTTGTTATGACTGAAGGGGTGTAGAATATGTTCTGAGATATATAACTTTTTCATGTCTATTAAATCACTAAGTCAAGATCATGAAGTATGCCTTTCACTAAACTCACATAAAAGAGAGATTTGGCTCCCTCTCGCGCACCTCGGGTGAGCACCCAGCACCCGCTGGGTGATAGGCCGACATGCATGAGGTTCCCTTGTTCTTGGTGGGTTCAAAAATGACTACATCTTAGTTCCATTACTAGGACATCTTTTTAAAGTTATAGTGGAACATGGCATATGTCATGGTCTGTGTGAGAAGTGATGATGGAGCGCTTAACCCTGGAAGGTGTTGAAGGTTAGTTTAAAAGGAAAGAGGATGAATTCACTTAGAGATTCAATAGTGGATCTAGGTTTGACACACGAAGATGGGTGGAAGACACTCTTTATCATGAGTTATATGAAATTTTCTTCTGTTATTTCCCATTAGAGTTATTTGAATGGCTCTCAGCTTATACATCTAGATCGGGATGGTATTATAAGTCACACCCTTGGACCCAAGAAACATATCAAACCTTGCAAGATGTTGATCTAACATGGACTTGTGCTATAGATCATTGGTGGAAAGGAGTATTTACTAGCTACGCTCTCGAATACACAGTTTCCACGTATTCCTATACTGAAGTTGCTGAGTTTGAGTTTTTGCGGGAGCCCAAAGGATCATTTCTACGTGCTATCCCCTTGGCAATCAAAATCTTGATGGTGACCATGGGTTTAAAGGCATTTCCTATGGCCGGCTAAACCACTCTGAGTGCTTGGCAAGGAAGCTAGGTTGGGGAAGGATGGCTAATATAACGACTGAAAAGGAAAGGGAGGAGAGATGACTCAAGTATAACAAAGTGCGTGAAAGGGAGATCGATAGATAACGTGGGATTACAAGTGGGTTATGGAGCTAGACATGGTGGGAAGGAGTTGAGGTTCACATGGAGGATGTGGAACCCGAACAGTCCATGGTACCCCATCTTGGTAAGCATGGGAGAGAAAACCTTGCGGCTTCTGATGAGAGTCCATCACGTAGAGAAAGAAGAGTCATTGGCGCGCATCTGACCTCACCTAGTGACCAAAACTTGGAGCTTGGTTTTTTGAACGAGGGAAAAGTATAATTGATCCATTTGATAACAGTAGAGGCAACCGATCGGTACCCAGAAGACACAACTTATCATTTGGGAATTCTATGGCTTCACACACTATTCCAGTATTTGGTGGAATGTTTAGACAAGGCACGTATACAGTTGGTTTTTTTAGGAAGTGGTGGAGGAAATACGACTAAGAGTGACACTAGTTCACAAACTATCAGCACACAATTCAGTGGGATGACGGGAGCATTCGACACGACAAACACATGCCCTGCACCTAACACAGGAGGATCTGGAGGTGGAAGTGGTGGAGTTGGTGGTTATGGATCTAGTGGGTCTGGTGGAGGAGGAAACACTGGAGGAAATCAAGGGATTGGATCGGGAGGACAAGGACCTCAGCCACCTCCTCAAGTCTTTTTTATATGTCTCTACACTTACCAAATTATAGTGGGATAGAAGATGCCACAGATAATGTGCATAAGTGTGAGCTGTTATGGTGCGCAAAGGGGATCATGACCCAGGATCAAAAAGCTAGTCAATTTGTGATGACCTTGCAGGGACATGTGCATAGTTGGTATATAAAGTATGACCCTCATCAGACTATTGTGGATTATAACATGCTGAGAAATATGTTCTTAGTGGAATTCCACATACTTGAGTTTAAACAAAAGAGCATTGGATCTCTCAAATAAATCCAACAGGGAATGGTAGAGAGTGTGTGGGAATATGATGCACATTTTAAAACTCTATTGTCTAAACTATCTTATGATATCCACCCTTCACAACATGCTTAGTGGTTTGTTAGAGGGTTGATCACACCCTTTAGGAGGGCTTTGTCTCATAAAACATTCACAGACCCGCGTGAAGGATTAGAAGCTGCTTTGACATCTGAGGTAGTTGGTAGTGTTGACACTAGTGTTAGCCCCTTTCTGGAGGCTTAGATCACTACCATGGCTAAGCAATTGGAGAAATTATCTACCAACACAGTTCTAGAGATTAGTAGTGGGATGTGGTGCATAGATTGTAATGTAGAAGGGCACACAAAGGATAATGGCGGGATATGTACTCGAAAGGTGGTACGTGCCGTAGAGGTAAACTATGAAGTATGTCATGGGAACCATGATGCAAGTAAGTGCCCCATGTTGCAAGTGCGATCCAAAAAAATGTCTTGTTATTGCAAGATATGTACCTCAACCACACATGACACAAAGGATTATAGATTGATTGACCAGATTCATGAGGTAATTGATCTTGGTGTGCACCAGACTGGCATTGCCAACAGTTCCAAAGGAGATGAACATTGGTATGAAGAGCATGGAGATGGAGGTGTGCATGGAAGAGGGTTTCATGGAGGATTTCGTGGTCATGGTAACCACGGGGGAAGAAGTGAGTTCCCATGTGGAACATGCTTTAATTGTGGAGCCACAGACCATTATAAGCGCGAATGTCTAGATCTTCTACAATGCTCCTGGTGTGGAAAAAAACATAAGTACGAAGAGTGCCTAGAGTTATATGAACATATGAGTCAGTAGTACCAAAAGGATAAGGGCACTGTCATGGTGAGTATTAAGAAGGATGATGTGCAATGGCTCCCACGAGTAATACGTGAATCAGAACTAGAGCTTGTTATGGTAACAACAAGGGCAGAGTCTGTGCATGTGAGGGAAGTGCCTAGGACAGAGACCTCTGGTTTCGAGGGAAGAAGTAGTACATGGGAAGTATCTAAACATGGCTCACCAGAAAGAAGTCTACCAAGAAACCATGGATGTAATTCGAAGCTTACAAGGGGAGATCCAATGCTTAAAAGAGAAAACTAGAAAATATGAGCAAAGAAGACCAATAGAAGCACCAAAGGATGACTTGGATGAGGTTAAGGAGGTGTGTAAACTACTGAGGTAGGAGAATATTATTCCCCTGCTAGGAGCATGGTTAAGAGAAAAGGTACCACACACCAGGGAAGAACATGAAAGGTAGATCCTACATGCAAACCTCCCACCTCACAACCTTGATTATGACAAAGAGATCACCTTGAACGCAGTAGTGGATGGATGGTTGTTTAGCAACATCCTCATTAACATAGGCACGGAGGTCAATGTAGTCACTCTGGATGCCTGGCATCAAATGGGAAGACCTACATTACAGCCATCTTCAAATGTGTTGTATATGGAAAATAAGATGAAGGAAATTCCCATAGGTGTCTTGAAGGATGCGGCCATTACCATTCAGGGGACTAAGTTCACTGGGGATTTTGAAGTCTTGGCGCTTGCTAAGGTAGATAATTTCCTAGCATTACTTGGGTGCCCGTGGTGCTATAAGAATAATGCAGATCTCTGGTTTAACAAGGGGTACATAAGCTTTGAAAACAAGGAAGAGAGGGTGATTATACCGCTTGCTGATGGAAATTCCACACCCTATACTGAAACCCTTAGAGAGGAGGTCCTTAATAGAATATATGTGTGCTCCATAAGAGATCCAGAGACCATCCACCCTACAGAAGGAGTCATCCAGTTTGATGATGCTCAATCTTTCAGAGATACTACTAGTATAACATGCAATAATTGGGCGCATGGGACTTATGAATTGATTGGGTGACATTTGAAAGGATCAGTGACCAGGGTAACCACGATGCGTACAGTTCGGTGCCTGGGAGGAAAGGTAATAACCAAGTATTCAGGGGATGCATACCTTGAGGTCTTTTTGAGAGAAATGAAAGCTCAATATAGGGAGGACGAGTGATGAGGTATGCTGGGTTATGTTTTGATAGGCACAATAGCGAGGTGGTGGGCCGCACATAGTGAAAACTTGTTGGAATGGCGTGAAGTTAGAATTGCACTCACTGTCTGATTCTTCGAAGAATAATATACCCACCGCTATCAAGGATTACAATGGAAATGAACCTACCTTTTCCCACATCCAAGCATGTGAGAGGGTCTGGGGAGAAGGTGCAGAAGCTTTACCACCCTCCCTTTGGGTGCACAAGCTGTATTCAACACTACAAGGTTGCACGTGCGCTTGGTACATCCATTCTGAAACTCACCACCAAACAGGAAATTGGCAGGAATTAGCGGCTGACCTGGTTCACACATTTGAGTACCAAAGTACCATGCAACCAGTTGATGAGGTGTTAAAAACTATCAAATGCATCACTTTAGGGGATTGCACCATGGTGGAAGATATGTTAGTAAACTTACTTGGTGGACCTAACTTGGAAGCACGGTTCGAAGAGGAGGAACCAGAAGACATACAATTCGAGTGCACGTGTGTGCTGAAAAGGAGAAAGGAAAGATGGTATACATTGTTGATGGAGAGGAGATGGAGAGCCTGAATGTTGACCATTTGGTTGGGACATGTGAAGTAGTTGACAGTGTGGATGCATGTGCATGCGTGTATCATGAACCACTCAAAACCAAGAAAGTTAACATTGGCTCAGAGAAGGAGCCCAAGGAAGCTATCATTGGGGACTACTGGTCAGACAAGGAAGTATCAAAGATCATTGATCTCTTGCATGAATTTGAGGATTTATTCCCATGTAGATACCATGAGTTGAAAGGCATCCACCATTCATTGGGGGAAATGAGGATAAAGTTGAAAGATGGTCTATGCGTGCCCAGTCAGGAAGAGGCCTTATAGGATGAATCCCGACATGCACGTAATGGTTAATGAAGAGCTAGATAAAATGATAGCATCCGGTATCATTAAGGTTATGGAGGAATCAGAATGGATAAGTCCAATTGTGATCAACATAAAGAAGGATGGGAGGATTAGGATATGTGTGGATTATAAGGAGTTAAATGTTGTTTGTATCATAGATCTTTTTCCCACCCCCTTCACTGAAGAGATTTTGGAGGGATTTACTAGGTGCAAGGTCTATTCCTTTACGGATGGATTCTCAAGATATCACCAAGTAAGGATTGCCAAGGAAGACCAAGAAAAGACAAATTTCACCACCGAGTGGGGAAGCTTTGCATACACGGTCATGCCCTTTGGATTGAGGAATGCACCCACTGTATTTTCACGCATAGTGGTACAAGCATTTCAGGACTTCATCCACAAGTTCCTTCAAGTATATTTGGATGATTGGACAGTGTATGGATTGGTCAAGGGACCATTGTGATAACTTGAGATTGATGTTTGAAAGATGTTGGCAGTTGAGGATATCCCTCAACATCAAGAAATTTGTTTTTGCAACCCCTTTTGGAATGTTGTTGGGGCATATCATATGCAAAGAAGGCTTACTGGTGGATCCCGTGAAAGTTGCAGTTATTGTGGGATTAGGGGAGCCCACTAGCCAAAGTGCCATGCGTGGATTTCTTAGACACACTGGGTACTATAGGAAGTTCATTAAGGGATACGCCAAGATCGCCGCACCTTTGGAAATATTTCTCAGACATAAGAGTGCCTTTCAGTGGGGAGAGGTGCAATAGAGGGAATTTGACACTCTAAAAGAAAGGCTTATCACCACACCTATTCTATGATTCCCATCATGGGATAAACCTTTCCATGTCCATGTGGATGCCTCTGGTACAGAAATGGGAGCCATTCTTGCTCAACCAGGAGAGGGGATTGTTGATCATCCCTTGTGTTTTGCAAGTAGAAAGTTGACACCAGCAGAACAGAATTATACAATGACGGAGCGCGAGGCATTGTCAATGATCTACGTGCTCCACAAATTTAGACAATATCTACTAGTGACTCCCTTCATATTCTACATTGACCATATGGCCTTGAAGTATCTAGTAAACAAAGCAGTGTTGCAAGGGTGCATATGCCGTTGGGTACTTTTATTTCAGGAATTTGAATTCAAAGTGGTGGTAAAACTGGGAAAGAACAATTGTGGGCTGGATCATTTATCAAGGATTGATTTAGGAGAGGATGCACAAAGTATTGAGGAAACCATGCCGGACACATAACTATTCAGGTTATGGCGCATGCCCTCGAAGTTAGAAGACATTGTTGTTTTTCTCAAGGAAGATATGGTGCCCGAAGGAATGAATACACTGGAAAGGAAAAAGGTTAGCCATACATGCCACGCCCTTCATGTTGATCAATGGGGATTTGCATAAAATGGATCATGATGAGGTTTTAGACTGGTGTGTATTAGAACATGAGCACATAGCTATAATAGAAGAAGCCAATGGTGGGATTGCTGGAGGACACTATGTAGGGAAATGTAACCACACACAAGATCCTAGTCACCAGGAATATGGTGGGAGATGATTCACCAGGATTGTATTGAGTTTTGCAAGGCCTGTGACCACTAACACCTTGGAAAACCTAGAAGAAGGGATGAGATGCCCTTGCACGCCCCATTGCCAGTGAGGAACCTTTTGAAAAATGGGCAATAGATTTTGTTGGACCAATCTCACTAGCTATGCGAAGGACTAACTCGCGGTATATTATTACCTATATTGATTATCTGACAAGGTGGACTGAGGCCGGGCCCACTAAGGATTGTACCATAGCCACGACTACTAGATTTTTGTGGGAGAACATTATAAGCAGGTATGGGTGCCCATTAAGTTTAACAAGTGATAGGGGCACTCACTTTTTAAATGAAACCGTCAGGATTCTATTGGTAGAATTCATGGTAGCCCATCATAAGACTACCCCTTATCACCCTCAGGAAAATGGGACTATAGAGGCATTTAACAAAATCCTTAGTCACACATTGACTAAGATATGTGATGTGGGTAGGCAGGATTGGGATGACAAGGTATCAACAGTTCTTTAGGCATACAGAATAACATATAAAAGATTAAACAAGGCCACACCATTTCAACTGGTGTTCAGCGCGGAGGCTATTTTACCAGTCGAATTTATGCTACCATCGCTGCATATAACGTGTGCAGGAGGGTTGGATGATGAACAAGCACTGGAAGAAAGAATAGATGAATTGATAAAGTTAGATGAAAGACTCTCACTAGCAAGATGGAGCCAAACAACTGAGAAGGCAAAGCAAAAGGCATGGCATGACTGCCATATTAAGAAAAAAAGTTTGAGGTTGGCCAGATGGTATTACTATATGATTCAAAATTTCTACGCCATCCTAGGAAAGTTGAAGGTGCATTGGTTGGGTCCTTATGTAATTTCATACATCCTTGATTCAGGTGCGTGCTCAGTTACAAGTGCTGGATGGAACAAAATTACCTGGACACTTCAATGGGAGTAGGCTAAAGCCCTACTATAAATAATGCTTCTTGGTTTTTTTAAATAAGTTAGTTTTGCTAGTTAGTTTAGAATTTCCTTTTATGATTTTCCTTTCTTGTATTTCCCTTTCACGTTGTTGTTTGGTTTTGCGCCTTGGGCGCCGATAACCTTATTAATTTTGAATTATGAATGCGCAGAGGGCCACACACTATTTTAGTGTGGGGTGAGGTGATAAAGAGAAACTTGGAGTTATTCTGCCAGAGGATTAGGTTGGTAGACCGTTTGAATTGGCCCTATTGAAAAGATTAATTAGGAGAAAAGAAGGCAGATGGGTGGCAAGATAAGGTTACATTGGAAATCCATGTACAAAGGAGAAAAAGTGCAAAAACATGAGGTAGGTGAAAGCAAGAATCATGAGGATGGAAGAGGTGCCTTTGGTGCTGGTAACATGCGCATAAGAGTCTTCTATCAAGATGGATTGTTTGTGCACCAGAAGGTTGGAAATTTTTTCGCGCAAGGATTGGGCACGGGTGGAAGCAATGTTTGCAGTGTAAGGATTAGGTGCGAGTGAAAAAACATTGAACATTGCAAGGATTGGGAATGTGGGGGACCAAAAAGCACTGAAGTTGGGTTTTGTTTGGAAACACCACATTAAACATGGTCGTACGGTGGTAGGTAGCCTAGCCTTAAATGCATAAAAGTGGAAAAACCTATAAATACAAGAGTGGGCATTTCATTATTTCAATTTGCAAAAAACAAGAAGAGTGATTTTCTTTCACAGAGCCAGGGTTTCTAAAAGTGAATTATGCAAAGGAAAATCCCAAAAACTTTAAATGCAATGGTAGGAAATTAGATCTTCAAACCAGAGTAGAAGTGATTCACGGGTGTGAGGAATGTTGTGAAAAGCACCGTGATTGAAGTTTTAGGGGAAAATAAGATATTAGGGTTTGTGTTTTAGGGCACGAGGCGCACGACGAAAAATTTCAAACAAACACGTGCAAGTTGACCAGGGAATGAAAGCAAAGGGTACAATGATGGCCAGGAAAACAAAACCTAGCTCAAACGGCCACATGGCAACCAAGATTGGGCAAAAGGGAAGAATAAACAAATTTGGAAATACCATTGGATACAAATGAAGAATGGTATTTGGAGATGCAATACCTAGATGGGGTTTTTCTAGGGCAAGAGTGGGAGTCCCACATAAGACAGATGACCATGATCGACTATAATCACCGGTCAAGAATAATCACAAAGGAAATGCACTGGAGTTGGTGTGTCCCACAAATAAACGAACACCTAATGGGTTACCAATCTACAGCGACATTGTCAAGTTGAAAATGGAGAAGGTAGGGCTTCTCTAACTTTGGGAATTGCCATATTTCAAGAAACCTAAGCATTTGTACCAATGGTTGATGACGCATGTATACGAAGACTTTTTTTGCTTAAAGGACAAAAAATGTGCATAAATCCCTAGTTAATTTCACACTTCTACAGGGAATGTGCTCATAGATGATGTCCAGGATCAGGAAATCAGGGAAACCATAACAGTTAGGAATTTCAAGGTACTTGACATCTCAGATATCAGTGATCCAGTGATGAAGATGGCCACGCACCTTGTCTCCAAGCTAAATGGACAGAGATGGACCCAAAGTAAGCAAGCCCTGGCATGTCTGTAGGAAGGTGAGGGATTGTACATCTCCTAGTACATAGAAAACTTCAAATCATAAGCAACATGGTGAACGGAGGAAAAATCCTATTTGGGAACATTCTGTTAACAATTGTGTTCTTAGAAATCAGGCTGCTAGATGTATCCAGATAAATTCGTGTGGGGAGTACCATGCTGAAGACCCTTCACCCTTAGATTCCTGAAATACACATGTGAATCAATGAAGGGGAAGGCACGCTTAGAAAAATGGTATAAGCACCTTAGGTGCATTTCTGAATGGTGGATCCTTGAGCAACTGGAAACCAAAAGAAGCAGAGTTCGTGGTCTACCAGCACTTCTGCATTGGTAGGTTCATCTTGGTGGATGGCAGTTGGAGTGTAACATCCTCATTTTTATACATTAGAACAAGTAATTTTTTTTTTTTTGAAAAATGCTTCCTGGTTCTAAATACATAATTTAGAACTCACAAATCAAAACAACCATTCTTATAACAGATAACCATATGCAGCTGTAATGACTCGGAGTACCTCGATCTATTCATTCCATGACTCGGTAATCTACCGATCTATTCATGAGTATTAAGAGTTGGCATTTTTATTTAACACATCACTCTTGCGGTTCTCTTCCCTATTCTGGGATTCAGAATGCTCTGTCCAAGGAACCTATCTGAATAATTGTTACCATTATTCATCGGCATCTCATCCCTTAGACTAGGTGACTTAGGACAACACAATCAGCAAGCTTGCGATACTTTGGCCAAATATTTGAAACATAATGCTTATGTCTCGTATTCCTTGACGGCATACTCGTCAATCTGGAATACGTCCTTCACCCCATTCCTATGTTATGTAGAATGTCTTATACTGACTTCTGTCAAACTCTCCTGTCCCAAGTTATTCACTTAGGAACGGATTAGTAAGATAACAACGTTATAGGGATGCTCCCGAGGACTAGGGATACGCTGACATACTGGGTCAACCCTAGTTAATCCAGTGTGTCAAGATACCCCGAGTCTCCTAGGGCAGCCTTATAACGTGACCACGTTCCTAATCAGTCCCAGAGTAACTTGTTCGAGTTAAGGTGTAAATCTTAACGATCAATGCAAAGGGTGTCGCCATAAGTCACCTGCATTGTTGTATCTTCGAGAAGATCCTAATCTTCTCGAAGGTACAACCCTGTAGTTGAATTTTGCCATCAACATTTAAATCTGCCTCGATAAGATCTACTAAATTTTAAGGTGTTTCTTACGTTGAGTTAAAATTATACTATCAGGTGCTCCCTTAAGGGTAGTCTTTCCTCAATCCTTGGGTTCCTCACCTTAGAACTACCTTTCTTAGTAAACCCATTACACAAGAGAAGTTATTAAGACTAGAGGTCCCTTCATGGAGTTCATAGAAAAACATAAATCTAAATCAACAAAACAGGGCAATAACCCTTAATCTTCACATGAGATTACTAACCAAACCCTTTTTGGGTTTATATTAGTTCTCATAACTGAAATTATATCTTACTTATTAGTATCGAGATAAAGTGATTAAGAATCCAATTAAACGTTACCTTGCCTTAGATCAAGACTAGGAAGTAATAATTTATTCAGCTCGTTTAGCTTCCTGCTCAGGTTTATTTTAACCCTAGCTTCCAGAAAGACAATGATCTAAGTTCCAATTTAGCTATAAATAGAACATAATAGAACTACTAAACAATCATACGTATTCAGTCACATATCCTTGCAAGACTTCTTAGATATTCACAAAAGTCTCCAAGTTATACAATAATAACAATGCTCTCAAGATCATTCGAACCGAAGAAGATCAAACCATCAAGATACGAATACAAACACATAAGTAACAAATATCTCTTTTCATTCCTTTCAAAGCTAATCAAATACATTTTATGCATTCAACATATTTGATACAATACTCAACAGAAAAAGAACATCTTTCTTCAAGTAGTACATTTAGAGAATCAAGTTGGAATTCATCATTCAACCAAATTAAACAATCTGAACATCATATCAGATCTGCGTTTCTTTACCACTTAAGGCAAATCATCTGCAAAAATTGTCAACATGGGTCAGTTCGGTGAACTGAGCATGATAAGCACTAAATCTTAAAACAATTGCAATCCACCAATTGTTTTCATTAAACAACCTGTTTAAATGAAATTAATTCACCAAACATGTAAACATATTTCAGACTATGCTCTTTTGTAATTCAAACATGACTATAACGCGTAACTCATATTATAGTTACTAAATAGTCCTAGATACTTTTCATATATTTCTTCATAAATGTTAGTGACCAAGAAGAACAAATGCATCTAAAACAACTATCCATCTGAATCCCAAGGACAGAAAACATCCAACAGGCCATTATATTCAACAAAATGAATATCCTAACAATTCATGAATCCATCAGTATGTTTTACAAATCCAACAATTAAATATAAATTTATCAACATATACTTTACAGCAGAAGAGAAAGAAACCGAGACATTCAGATTTCCCTTCCAATCATGCTCATGACTGTACTGTCTCCTCAAGAGTAAAGCATTCACATTATATGCATGTGACTAAGTCAGACGAGACCACAAGAAGAACCACAGTTTCGTCAAAATTTAAATATAAAAATTTCCTGTAGCTTACTAAGCAATATAGTAGCTCTCGCGACAAGCAACAGTAAGTAATCCAAACTTAACAGATTCAACAATTCCTTTCCATAACATTCAACAATATGAATATACCCATCGCCATTGTTTGACAGAGCACAGCTTCATTCAGTCTAGTCAAAATCCCAATAGATTTTCCTCAAGGTTTCATTTGAATTCGAGTTACTACAACATATAACAGGGTATCACAAAATTGAGCTAAAATTCCATAACAGTATTTTCCTCAGAGTTTCCTCCTATGCCAAAGCTACTTGAAAAGTTTGAGAAACCCCAACCTTTAATTCCTCTAAATCAAACTAAACATATCACAAGATGATAAGACAGAGTCAAAACAATCATGCATGCTCAGCGAGGACTGAAATCCAGAATCGAGCCAACTCACAACATATCATGGACTCCAACAGTGCCAAATCCAACCAAAACTTATATTAAAGGTTTAAATTGAAGTTGAATTCATATGAAAACAATCAAGAATCCTAAAAGTACTCACAACTAAAACTTCTACATAATTTACAACATAAATTACCTTTCAGTGACTCCATCGAAGTCTGATATCATTTAGTATTCATAATAAAACAACAACATTCATAACCAAGCTTGACAGAAGTTTAAAGATACTAGATACATTTCAAGGACTCTCACTGAGTCAATATCGACCGTAATCACAACTGGGCTTACACAGAAGTAGAAACACCAGTTACATATCAAGGACTCCAACTGAGTCCATAACAACAGTAGATCACAACTGAGATTATTCAGAAGAGAAAACATAATATACGCTTCTAGGATTAAAAAAGAGTATTCTTTACTTCTGTAACAATGTAGTATTCAAGGATTCCCATCCCACAACTAAACTTCTATAGAAGTAGAAACGTATGGCATTCACGACTAACTTCTACAGAAGCCGAAATACAAGATTTATATATATTAAGGATTCCAACCGTGCCAATAATAATAATTATTAGGCTTATACAGAAGCAAAATACTGGTTTCATATACAAGGACTCCAACTGAGTCCATAACAACAAGTATTCACTAAGCTTATACAGAAGAGGAAACATAATATACGCTTCAAGAGTTCAAAAGGAGTCGAACCCAAGTAATATTCTCAATCTAAAACTCCTACATAAGTCAAAAATACTATCTACTCAAGGATTCCAACGGAATTCAATAACATAATGTATTCATGGCTGTACTTCTTCAGAAGCCAAGACATAATTTCATTTCAAGAAGTCCAACAGCATCAATAACATATATTACTTACGACATAAATTATACAGAAGTCGAAATATACTGTACATTCAAGAATTCCAACAGTATCCTTTTCAACAAGTGAAAACAGCAAGGTATCGACTGGAAGTCTGAATCAAACAAGAAAACAATTCATGGACTCCCACAGAGCCGAACAGTATTTTCCTTGCCATTTCTCAAAATCTAACCGAAATGCAAAACACAGCAAGATAATTCAACAGTATGAAACAAAATGCACACCCATCAAGGGTTTACTTGAAAAATCGAGCCAGTAAGAAGATACAGCAACTAAATCACACAAAGCTACCATAAAAACCAACTGAACCCAAAAATCATCTGAACAGAGTTGTTCTAATGAAATCATTTGAAAGAAAGCAAGATTTTTAAAAGTTAGGGCCTAACATGCCTGGTAATGTTGCTTAAAAATCTGAAGAAGACCACTGAAAGAGCTCGAGCCTTCTCCTCTTTTTCCACGTTAGATTCAACAACAATAATTTGTTATTTCCATGCCTTATAAACTTTCCTTGACAGAGAAAAGAGTGAGTTACACTCATATTTGCCATGCAACACCAAGTAGACTGGTGCGAAGAACCAGTGATCAAACAGAGAGAAAACCGGAGCACATGAAAAACCAAACAAACTACCAGTTTTCCATTTTGCATGTCTTCCCGAGAAATCCGAGCTCGGAGACCGAGTTCATTAATTGCATTAACTCCAAAATTCCCGCTCAATCTCCATTGCCACCGACCGCTATAGTTGGCGATGGATAAAAACAAATCAAAGACCATTTCTAGCTTTGGCGACTCTGCCACGTCAGCTTTCACTAGCCATTTGAAACTTCCACCAAATCCCTCGTCCTTCATACTTATCCATCCCATTTAATGCCATAGAAACTACTGCCCATGGCTCGCACCCTTTCATAGGTCCCCTTCCTCCACTGTTCATTAGTTAGGTTAGAAACATAGGTTAGGATTTAAGATGATACTTAGTCTAACCTCCTTAGCGCTAGGTCACTAACTTAGAACATTTAGCTTATAGCTTAGGCCTAGGTTAGATTAACACTAATCTAACCCATAGGTTATAGTTTAGTTTTAGGTTATTAACCTTAATAAATCCAGTTTAGGTCTTAACATTTAAAAATGTTCAGAATAAGAACCAACAGATATACATTCACGAAAAGGATTCATTCCAGCACTGCTAATAAGCTAGTAGTATAAATGTATTTGAATTTATTACCTGGCCCACGATCAAGACCTTCCTGATATTACGATATCGGGAACCAATTCATTTAACATGATCAGCCTGAGTTAGACTCTGGAATAGCTTATTCAACGCATTCAGACCTTGCAACCTATGTAAGGTCTATAATTTTTGTTCATCCCGAATAAACTTAAAGCATCTCTTGGATCAATGCCACTGATCCAAGGCTGAGTCTTATAGATGGATAAATCCACAATTCATTCCGAGATCAGATTAAACTCAGGTGCAAAATGAAAGAAATAAAAGAGTCCAATCATATTCCGACTCAGTCAAAGATCTTCAATTACAAAGAAGATACAGTCCATATCAAGCATGACTTCACAATCAAAGGAACACATCCTTTTACAGAAGAAATCATATATCAACACTTGAATGCTCAGGAGGAAGTAACAACAGTTCAGAGTGTTATAACAAGCCCTAGTTGAATGTCTGCAGGAAGGTTACGGAAGGCATCATGTACAACATCTCCCAATACATAGCAGATGAAATCATACGCAGTGTGGAGAATGGAGGAAAGATCCTATTTGGGAACATACTGTTGACAATTGTGCTCTCAGAAATCGGAGTTTCAGATGCATCTAAAAAGTTCGTGTGGGAGTACCTTGCTAAAGATCCCTCACCTATAGAGAGATTTCAGAAATAGTCATGTGAGTCAATGACAGGGGTACACAAGGCGTGCTTAGACAAATGGTATAAGCACCTTAGGAATGCATTCAGGGCTAAATGGTGGATCCCTGATAACTCCCCACGGTGACTGAAGGAGAAGTAGAGTTTGCAGTCTACCAGCACTTCTGCATTGGTAGGCTCATTTTGGTGGATGGTAGTTGGAGCCCGTGGTACAAACTCCCATTCTAGTTTACTGTCCAATTTTTCAAAGTAGGGGTAAACCGATACAAAGAATCAAAGAAATCAAACCTGGAGTTGTCCACCCTTGACAAAGAGCATAGGGAGATGAGAAAGAAGATGGTCTACCTGGAGAAGCACGCGTATGTTGAAAGATACGTGTCACAAGATGTGCATATCGTAAGGCCTTTGACCTTACCTATTGCTGAGAACACTACTGCTAGGATCTACCTGCGCATAAGGCCAAAATTTGAAAAGGGTGTGTACATGGAGGAGGAGATATCCATCCCAGATGACCCTATTGGTAGAAAGAAGCCCGTGCCAAAGCACAAGGAGAGAGAAGAGAAAGGGGAAGAAAGGGAAGTGGAGAAGAAGAATGTAGATACCATGGGGCCGAGTACCTATGTCCGAAAGAAGAGGAGAACAGTGGTCAGGGAGAAGACCCCGAAGCCTTAGAAGCCACCATCACCTGAGGAACCCTCAGATGAAGAGAAGACCACATCCCCGACTTTGGAGTCTTCTGTGAAGGAAGAAGAAAAAGGGATGGAGGAAACAGGGTTTGAGGATGTAGACGACCTGAAAGCCTATATAGGTGAAAAGGATGATGATGAAGAGGGAGAGTTGGAGGTGGATCAGGAGCCCATTGATGTCCACAATTCGGGGGAAGAAGGAGAATAAGATACAAATGATGCCTTTATCTTTGTAAGGAGGAAGGGTGCCCAAGGAGAGGAAGGCATGCAGAGTGAAGAAAGGAGTGAGGGAGCAAGTACTAAAGGGCCAAATATTCCCAAGCTCACTCAAGAGGAGGTGAATGAGAAAGTGACAAGGGAGGCAGAGAAGATAATTAATACCTTGGTCAAGGAGGAGTTAGAGCACAATGTGGAGCTCGTGCTCAGAGAGTTAAAGGAAGAGTAGAGGGAGAAGAGCATGGGTAGCACAAAAGTCCCAACTCTTTCAGTAACTATTCCTAAGGGCATGCGAACGGGGAGTAAATGCGTGGAAGGGGGAAGAATAATGATGGGATATGTTGATGACCCCAACAAAGTTTTGTGAACGTGTTTCCAGAGTATCGTGCCCACTAAGGAGCTCACCGCCATGGAGTCCTTTGATCTAGAGGGTGGATACCCACACACAAGGAAGATGCTATCATGGGCATTCGACTCCCACCTCGATGAGTCTGAGTTCAAGGTTAACCAAGGAGCAACACTAGCACTGTCTAAGGGAAAGGGGGATAATCCCATTATAAACACATAATAACTATTAGATGAGCAAGTGTGTGATGCATTCAACAAGGTCTTCATGGAGATTGAGGCTAGGATCTTTTTCAGGAATGATAGGGTTAAAGTCCTTGAGGACCCATTGGAAAAGAGGAAGGAAGAAGTAGTTAAGCTAACGAAGGAACTCAGCCTTGAAAAGTTGATTAGCGCTCAACTATAGAGGAAGATTTAAGAGGCAAAGGCTAGGGTACGCAAAGTTTCCATGAAGGTGAATCTCATCTCCAAAGAAATTATCATGAAGCACCAAGACCTCAACCCTCCCGTGTAAAAGTATGGTTCCTCCCTAGAATGTCTTCAGGACTTGACTCGGATCCTCACCATGGAGAGGAAGCCTTTGGCGTTGGAGTTAGCAGAGGAGGTAGATGTATGCTTGGAGGAGGAGGAAAAATTGAAAGTCATCATGATCATGGTGGAATATAACAAGGTGCTCGTTGATGTGAAGATAGCCACACAAACCGTAGGGGTCATCTATGACCATTGCGCAGATCAAGACAAGGTGACAAGCATGCTGCTTGCCGGCGATGAGGCTGAGCTGAAGGAATTCAGGGAAAAGAATAAAGGCAATAGAGCTGAATGAGAAAAGATCCTAGCTAAAGTGGAAAATAAGTCTGAAGCTATTAAGAACCGGTGAGTCTCAATCAAAACCTAGCTAAAAGAGCTATACAAGGTCATCATGAGGAAGATGGATGCCCTGGAAGATCATGCTAAGGAATTGGAGATTGTGGTGGAGACCATTACCACAAAAGGGGAAGGGTTAACCTTCGAAGAGGTAAGCACATTGGTTGGTGACCTTTGTACAAGAGTGCAGGAGGAAGTCAGTGCTTGGAATATGCTGGAGGCCGACCTGCGGTAACATTTTCCCCTTCTTCTTTAGGTAGTTTTTCCTCTATTCTGTCTCTCCCCCATTCTTTATTCTTTCCCTCCATTCTTTTCCAAGGCAAGGCCTTGCATTTTTGTACTGCATTCTTTGAAAAGGTTCCCGAGGGCGGAGAATAGGTGAAGTGTGGGGTAATGTTGGTACCCTAATGTAGCTACCAAATCTTAAAGGCACGTAGGCGTGCACGATTGGAGGAAGCACGCAAGCTAAGGCGCGTAAGCCAGGATTCAAAAAGGGGTCTTGGAGAACCAAGGATGTGTGCCCGTGAAGAACAATCCAGGACTTAGCCATTTTTAGCCTTTTGGGCAGGACATATGAAGAATGTGTTCTATTTGGATAAGGTTCTAGCCTGGCAACAGGGTGTCCTGGAAGGAATATACCTTGCAATAGAAAGATCCAAAAAGCTAATCATGACATGGAGAGGCATGCACCTAGAGCGACCCACACCTTGACACTTGGGGCCAGATCTGAGGTTACAGAGGAGTTTGTTAGAGCTCAAATGTCTATTTATACGTGCACCCTTGGCAAAGAACAGAGACACAAGTGAGGTAGCAGAGCTCTGTAGAATTACTGTAAGAACTATGGGATAAAATGGGTAGATGATTCTAGGAAGGATTTAATGGGGAATGAATTTTTTTTTTGTGAGCATACATGTATGGATCCAGATATGGTGCATGACTGTGGTCTGCCACTCTGTAATGTTTTGGAGTAATACTATCAATGAATATGATAAGGTTACCACTACGTTTATGTTAAGATCTCCTTCCTGCATTACCTACATGTTTTTACTATGCTTTTGATCTTGTATAACCATGAACCTTACTTGAATGTTAAGTCTATTTGTGGATTTACAACTTCCTAGTCCTATTAATTCAGTTGTGTGCTTTACTTTTGTTATGACTGAAGGGGTGTAGAAGCCATTATGAGATATATAAATTTTTCATGTCTGTTAAATCACTAAGTCAAGATCATGAAGTATGCCTTCCACTGAACTCACATGAAAGAGAGAATCAGCTCCCTCTAGTGCACCTTGGGTGAGTGCCTAGTGCCCGCTGGGTGATAAGCCGACCCGCATGAGGTTCCCTTGTTCTTGGTGGGTGTAAAAATGACTACAACCTAACAGGCTAGAGACTGAGTCAGGAGCCACATTCAGTAGATGCAGGATGGTATATCTAGAGGTTCAATACCTCTTCCTCTTAGTGGTCAACATTCCTCACAGTCATCCTTTAGGCCATAGCGGTAGCAACATTCCTACCCACCTTATAGACCTCCACAGAGAGATGATGCATAGAGATCTAGGAGCATGGGTCCTCCTCCTAAGGGTCCCATCAAGACATAGGGTATACCTAGATCTCAGTTAGTAGGAGCTCGCCAATAGAGGCCATAAAAAACCATAGACGGATCATCAGGATCCACACCATAGGATTCTAGGGCACCTACTGGAGGTGCTACTCCTTGGGGAGGATCAGGTGGTTGCTTTGGATGTGGAGTACCTAGACATTTTTGGAGAGATTTCCCTTAGAACCCTAACGAGTTTAAGGCACCAATTTTTGAGTTGATAGTTGGTGACATGGGACATAGCCATAGGATTTATGCAGTGATTGAGAACCGCCAGGTAGAGCACCAGAGCACAGTCATTGAGATAACAGGTAGCATTGGTGGTATTCCTACCTCTATATTGTTTGATTCTAGTTATTCTGATTCTTTCATTGCACCATCTTTAGTAAAGTGATGCAGGCTGGTGGCAGTTAGGCAGGATCTTAGTTTGGATGTCGAGATGGCTTTTGGAGCCAAGATCTATGTGGATTCCTTAGTTAAGGAGTGTGTTGTGGATTTAGGACCTTTCACCACTACCTCAGATCTCCATATACTTCCTTTGGGCTTGTATGGAGTCATCTTAGGTATGGATTGGTTATCTACACATAGGGCTAGGATGGATTGTTATCATAAGACTATAGCTTGTGCAAATGATTTGGGAGTTGAGTCGGTGATCTTGGGAGGTAGGAGACCCATTTCTATTTACACCATTTCCGCTATGCAGCTTAAGCAGTGTGTGCGACGGGGTTGTTAGATGTATGTTGTTACAGTCAGTGAAAGATCAAAGGATGGGTCTAGTGGACCATCGCTAGATGATCATCCCATCTTGAGAGACTTTTCTGATGTATTTCTAGGGGAGCTACTAGGGATGCCACCCCCACGTGAGATTGATTTATATATAGATCTAGTTCCTAGAGTAGATCCTATCTCATGGGCACCTTATCAGATGACCACCCTAGAGCTCTGTGAGCTCAAGTTACAGCTTGAGGGCCTTTTAGAGAAGGGCTCGATCCATCCTAGTGTATCCCCTTGGGGTGCACCAGTGATCTTCATGAAGAAGGATGGATCATTGTGGTTGTGTATTGATTACCACCAGTTGAAAAATGTAATGATCAAGAATCATTATTCTCTTCCTCGTATTGACAACTTGTTTTATCAAATGAAGGGAGCCATAATGTTATCTAAGAATGATCTCAAGTAGCGTACCATTAGTTGAGGATTTCAGAGGTGGACATTCATAAGAGTGCCTTCCGCACGAGATATGGGGACTATGAGTTCATAGTGGTGCCTTTTGGGTTGACGAATGCCCCTACAGTGTTTATGAGTTTGATGAATGGGGTATACAGGACCTTTTTAGATCGCTTTGTGCTCATCTTCCTAGATGACATTTTGATATACTTATGTACACGTGAGGAGCACAAGGGGCACCTTTGATAGGTTATTTAGTGCCTTCGTGAGCAGTGACTTTACGGGAACTTGGAGAAGTGTGATTTCTTTCAGTCAGAGGTACAATATTTGGGGCATGTTATTTCTAGGGAAGGTATTGTAGTTGATCCTTCTAAGATTAGAGCCATTATAGATTGGCTAGCACCCACTATAGTGACCGAGGTGTGCAGCTTCATAGGGTTAGTAGGATATTACCAGAGATTTGTTCAGGACTTCTCTTGGATTACGCACCCTATCACTTCCCTTCAGAGGAAAGGGAAGAAGTTTGTTTGGTTAGATAGATGCGAGTAGGCCTTCAGAACATTGAAGGAGTGCCTCATAATAGCACCAATTCTTGCAGTTTCAGATCCACAGGGTGATTTCTTTGTTTGCATAGATGATTATTTAGTAGGACTTACAAGTGTGTTAATGCAGGATGACAGGGTTGTAGCTTTTGAGTCTCGCAAACTCAAAGATCACGAGCTTAATTATCCAACCCATGATCTTGAGCTTGCGGCAGTTGTGCATTCCTTGGCTAGATGGAGACATTTCCTTCTTGGATGAAGATTCACACTCAGGACAGATCACTTGAGTCTTTTCCACCTCTTCATGTAGCCCAATCTAAATGCTCATCAGTGGCATTAGATGGAGTTGCTTTGTGAGTATGACATGGAGAAAGAGCATGTGAAGGGGAAAGAGGATGGAGTTGCTTTGTGAGTATGACATGGAGATAGAGCATGTGAAGGGGAAAGAGAATGTGGTAGAAAACAATCCCAGAAAATGGAGACACGAGGCTATGGCCACCTCAGTGATCATATATTTGTGGAGTAGGATTCTTTAATAGCTTCCACATGGCAGTATGAGAAGATTGAGTCACAGAGACCCCTTGAGGGAAAGTTTGATGGTATTTCCTTAGAGGTAGATGGTGTTCTCAGACACAGAGGCATGATATATGTTCCCAAAGATGGAGGCTTGAGGAAGCACATCTTGGTAGAGGCACATCGTGCACCCTATTCAGCCCATCCCAAGGTGAAGAAGATGCACACTACCTTGAGATAGTTATACCACTGGAAAGGACTTCATCGGGATGTGGCTTAATTTATGTCATGGTGTTTAGAGTGCCAGAGGGTTAAGGATGAGCATCAACATCCAACAAGTCTTCTTTACCCTCATGCCATATAGGAATGGAAGTGGGACACCATTTGTATGGATTTCATTATGGGGCTACCTATGTCGAGATATCACCATGATGCCATCATGGTCACAGTTGATAAATTGACAAAAGTGGCTTACTTTTCTTTGGTGAAGACTACTTATATAGGGAGAGTAGTGAAATGAGTATATTTAGACGAGATCATTAGGTTACACAGGATTCCACAGAAGATCATTTGTGACTGCAACCCTTTGTACACTTCTCATTTCTAGACTACCATGCAGTATGTTCTTGGGACAAGGATTAACTTCAGCACAACATATCACCCTGAAACAGATGGAAAGACTGAGTGAGTGAATCAGATTTTGGAGGATATGCTCAAGATGTATGTGATGGATCAATAGTCTAAGTGGAAGGATTACCTGTACTTAGTGAATTTAGCCTACAATAACAGTTTTTAGAGTTATATAGGCATGGCTCCTTTTTAGGCATTATATGGTAGAGAGTGTAGGACACCCCTTAGCTGGGATAGGTTAGAGGAAAGAGTATCTCTTGGACCAGCTCTTTTGTAGGACATGGAGCAGAAAGTACTATTGATTAGGTAGGGATTGCAGGAGGCATAGGACAGGTAGAAGAAGTATATAGATTAGCATAGGATTGATCATAGTTTTGATGTGGGTATGAAGGTGTTCCTTCGTGTTAGACCACATAAGATCCTTATCTGTTATGGAAAAGGTTCTAAGTTAGCTCCTAGATTCATTTTTCCTTTTGAGATCTTGGAGTGTATCAGCCCTTTGGCCTACCGTCTAGCATTTCCACCCAGCTTGTCTCACATACATGATGTGTTTCATGTTTCTGTCCTTAGGAGGTACATTACAGATCCTTCTCATGTGTTAAACTAGACATCATTGCAAGTGTAGGATCAAGGAAAGGTGATGGTGGATCTTGTCCATATCATAGATTGTAAGACCCTAGGCCTTTGAGGTAGAGAGATTGATCAAGTTTGGGTGTAGTGGGATAGATATGATGAGGCTACAACCACTTGGGAGGATGCCACAATATTACGAGTGTAGTTTCGACATTTGTTCCAATGACTTCCAGGAGGAAGTCGAGTCTAAGGGGAGGGGTATGTAGTGCCCTCTTCTCTTTGACATTATTAGATACTGATTTTGATACTATTGATCATATTATGGACACAATTATGTTTGTTTTAGTATGATGGTTAGATGTTAGATCATGGACTATTATTGATCTGGATTCAGCTAGTATGCAGGATGATTACTTGATACATTTCCTTTATGTGGATGATGATATATTTTTTGTCATGGACATATTATAGATGTTGATTTGGACTTGTGACATGTGATATTTTGAGTAGACCTAATATGGAATAGACTAGATGATGATATAGTTGATTTATGAATTAAAAATGATAATGTTGAATTTTTGATATTGTTGTGATTCATGTGTTTAGATAATTTTGAAATGTTGTTTATATCATTTTGATGTTCTGATATGGCCATGAGGCCGAAGGAGGTATTTACATTTTTGCAGGTTAAAAATCACAACAATGTCGGGGGACTGGAGACTAAATATATTAGAATTTTGGGTGAAATGAACAAGGTCACCATGGCAACTATTTTTGTGTGTGTGTGTGTGTGTGTGTGTGTCTATAGGGATTACCATAGGGGGGATTTCCATTATATGTGACCATGGGATATGTATTTAATTAATGTGTTCCTTTTTAATTATTGTTGTATGTATTTTATTAAGTAATGTGTTCCTTCTTGTAATTAATTTAAATGTGGTAGATTAATGTGAGAGACCATATAGTTAAACTTTAATTAAATTAATTTGGGATATAGAATGTAATGAATGAAGTTGTTAATTTTTAAGCTAATGTTGTAAATAATCATGTGTTAAAATAAATAAATCAATATGTCAATAAGAATGTAATAAATAAAGTGGTTGCTCTTAAATGAAATATTGTAAGAGTGTGTAAGAAATGTGTAAGAAGGTGTAAGAGAAATGTAAGTAAGATTTTGGAAGGTTAAAGACTTCATCTCCTTAAGAATTCGAATTTGTCCATGGAGACCAAATTTGTAGGCTTTTGGGACAAGTTAAACTTGTCCCACACCTCTTAAAATAATTCACCAACCATACCTATGGTTTGGAGGTTAAATTTAGGCATTTGTATTGAATTTTGAAGTGACAATTTGGAAGTTTTAATTACACTTCTCTTACATATTTTTAATTCAATCCTTTTTGAGTATGGGTCATTTTGGAGTGTGTAAGTTATTTTGTCATTTTATTTATTGTGATTTGGTGAATGATGTTGACTTACTCTTGGGGTTAAGGAAGAATGATGTGGCATCCCACATGGATCCACATCATTCTCTTCTCTTCCCTCTCCTATAAAAGTGAAACTCCTTGCTTGTTTATGGTTGTTGGAACCTTGTTTTTCCTCTTGGGGGCACATTTTTTTGCTGTTTTTGGAGGTTATTGTGGAGGAAGTTTGGAGTCTTTTTCATGCTTGAACATTGCTGGTTTTGGGCTGCACTTTGATAGTTTAAAAGCTTGTGGATCTTGGAACAAAATCCAATATGGAGAGGTAGGATCTTGAGCTTGTTTTAAATATTTTCTTTCTCTTGCATGTATGTTTAAATGGTGAATGTGTGTTGTGTTCTTGGCTGGTTGGGTAGACTGCTTAGGACATGGTGTAGGCGAATGCTATGAGGATTTCCAATGGGGGGTATAAGGGATTGCCATTGGCACCCGTTTTATTGTGAAGGGTGTTTTGGATTGGGCTCCACCTTGGAAAAGAAACTGCTTGCATTTATTACTCTTGGGGGGCATAAGGGATAAACTTTGGGGGGCATAAGGAGGGGTTGGGAGGTATAAGGTTTATGGGATTTGATATGTTTATTGGCTTTATGATTTAGGTGGATGTCCAAGTCCAAATCGGGAGGCATAAGTAGTTCCCCATAGTTCCTTGCTCTTGTTGGCTTGCTTGATCAAGCCTATGTTTTGTGTGAATAATTTCAAATGTAGTTGTGAACTGCTGTCCTTGTCTGGAATGTGAATCTTATTGATCTGTGCATGTGAAAATGTTTCTTGTATGTTTTTGGAAGCCTTGTTGCCATGAGTTGGTTCTCATTTTCTATTTCAATATGGTTGGGGCTTGAAGAACGATGAGGAAGGATGGATTCTCCTTTCTCATTGGATGTCTTGGTTGGGTGGAGAGCGTTGCCTTTCCCCCTTCTTTGTTGTGATCAAAGATGTAAAGATAGAGAATCTAGCATGCTGATGTTTGGAGCAAGAAGATATTTAGTTTTGACAGTCCCAATTTTTTGAGAAAATTCATTGTAACCTTTCCCACCTTGAGTGGATGAGTTGTATAATGTTTGTAATGTGAAACCATTCGTATTGATGATGGAAGTTTGAATTTGAATTCAGAAGTGTAAAGAGATGTATTCCAGTCTTTGTTTGTTAAGAAATGAAAAGGCTGTTACATACATGGTGTAATGTATTTTAGAAATCAAATGGAAAGGAGAAATTTGTAAAATTGTATTTGATAATCAATGAAGAATTACATTCTTTTCTCAAAATTGTATTGTGCATTGGATTTGGATTTGCTGTCAAACATTGGAAATTGCTGATTGAAAAAGAAGAATGCGTGTGAAGACAAGTCAATGTTATATTCTTTTTTTTTAAATGCACATTTGAATTGAATTCTAAACTACAATCTAACTTAGAAATGAATGGTTGTTTTAATCAAGTAAATGGATTGGACTAGTTTAGGAATTATATGTGCATTCAAATGATAAATTGTAATTCCAACTTAAAAGAAATAGCTCACTGTCATAAACATCATTTTGGCAATTCACATTTTAATAAAAATGAGCAGTTCAAAGTTATACCAAACAATAAGCTATGAAACATTGAAAATCAGATTTTTCAAGTCCTAAAGAACTCAAATTTACTCTAACATATAAGAAAGAACTTTAAAACTCTACAAAAATCCAATTTGGAACTTGCACAGTCATTTTTCTGTCTATTGTCGAAGAAATAAAATTTAAAATGAATTGAAAAATTTTACTTCCCTACAACACTCTAAACCCTCCCTAGACTAATCCTCCATGTCTATTCGATATGTTGATCGAAGGAGGATTTCTAATTTAACCAAATTGAGAATTTGAAAACTGCCAACTCATTAATTAAAAACCTACAAATTTATTTCTCAAAATTTACCTCTCAAACTTCATCAATTTCCAAAATTAATGCTTTCTGTGAAAATAGGGCATCGAGGGATTTCTGAAAAGTCCTCATTTCCCAAAAGCAAGATTTCTAGCTCAAGTTATGGCCATTTGAAGTTTTACTTCAATTTGGCATTCAAAAAAATAATAAGATTTAATCTAACTATAGAAAGATTTAAATTTTAACTTTGGAAAAATTTCTTGAAAAGGTCCATGGCCCTCACCAACCCAAAACCAATCGGGGACTGCCATGTGGCACCCTAGGAGGTGCGAACTAATTTTTAAATTTATCCATTTGAAAATTTGCCTTGGGAAATTTTTCCCATTTTACCCCGCCACCTCGCCGACTCGCAGCCAATCACATGCTTCCACATTGCACCGTGGAAGGGTGGATTTTTTTTCAAACTTAAAACTTATTCTTTAAAAAAATTTGCTTAGGAAATTTTTTTATTTTCCCTCCGCCGGCCCGCAGCCAATCAGAGGGTGACACGTGCCCTCCAGGGGCTGAGGCGGAGGTGCGGTTTTTTTTCACTTTTTACCCTTTTGAAACTTTTTGGGAAAAAAATCTCATTTTTGTCCCGCTGGCTCGCGGCCAATGAGAGTGTGCCACGTGGCACTTTGGGAGTGACAGCGGGTAGGCAGGACCCCTTTGTTTTTTTAATTTTCAGCCCTTGGGGAAAATGTTCTAAATTTCTCCCGTAGCCTCCATCTCTGCCTCTTCCTTAGAGTTTGTCCTTCCATGGGTGTATGGTCCCACACACTCTCTTCTTCCCTTTGTTTCCTATTGGGCGTAGCACGCCAAAATACCCCGCCGCTCCAACAAACTCCTCAGCCCTTCTCTGTCGTGCATTAGGGCTTGACACGTATCCACCCAAGGACTCACGGGGGCATGGAATACTTTGTGCCTTTGAGCTTTGCGGTGGGAAATTTTACCTATGCCAAACCACCCAAGGCACATTCCCCCTCCTCTTGCCACGTGTTCCCAGGGGAAAATTTACCCTAGAAACTCTGCCCACTCATAACTTGAGTTCTACAAGGAGTTAGGAGGATTTTCTTATATCACTGAAAAGGTGAGAAAATTTCCCATCCATTAGGAATGGTTTAGGGAAATTTTGGAAGCATTAAGTAAGAGAAAAATCTAGTTGAAAATATGAGCCTATTAGAGAGCAGGTATGTGGTAAAATTGCTCGTTGAACCTAAGTAAAACATGTAACCCTAAAATTGGAACCTTGTGAACTTGTTATAAGTTAATAAAGGAAACTTGTGTTCTGGTAAGTAGGATTTGTTCTGAAACCTGCTAGTGGAAAACTATTGTCTTGCAACTTGGTTGTGGGAACTTCTAATCAAAAATAAATTTATCCTATAATTTTCTAGCTAACCCTATTTTATTTCTTAGGTCTTAAGTGGTTGTTTAAATGGGCACTACAGACTACAACAATGAAGATTATAATGGCAGGAATTTTTTGGCCTACTCTATTTGTAGATGCACATACGTGGGCCATGAAATGAAAAGAATGCACTTTCTTTATAGGAAAGAATAAATTGGCAGTGCTTCCTCTCTGACCAATCCTAGTGGATAAAATTTTTATGCAATGGGGTCTTGAATTCATAGGAATGATCAATCTTCCTTCAAGCGTTGGCCTCATATGGGTGCTAACAACCACATATTACTTCACTAAATAGCTAGAAGCTGTCATGCTCAAGGAATCTATTGAGCCAGGCATCCTTAAATTTATTGAAGGTATTGTAACAAGGTTTGGCATCTCGCAGAAAATTATTTCAGATAATGCACAAGCCTTCCTTGGTACTAAAATCAATGATTGCACTCTTAGTCTTTGTATATACTTGGAGATCTCCTCCAATTATTACACTCAAGGTAATGGCTTGGCAAATTCTACAAATAAGAACCCAATCAGAATCATGAAGTGGAAAATGAATACCAACCAAAGACAATGGAATATAAAGGTCTTACACGTGCTCTGGGTAGACATAATCATAGTGAAAAGGAAATAGAAACTTCACCTTATAAAATGGTCTACGATAAGGAGGCTACAATTCCTTTGATACTTGAGTTGAATTCATTATCACTTGCCTAACAGCTAGAATTTGAAGGTGCAGACCAGAGGGAAATGAGAATAACAAAGATGGTTAAAATTGAAGAATCAAGGAATTCTACAATGATTAGGCTAGAAAAACATCAAAAATCAACAAATAAGTGGTATGACAGAAAGGCTAGGCCTCAAGAAATAAAAATTGGTGACTTAGTCTTAAAATGGGATGCTGACAGAGCAAAACTAGGGCATCATTCAAAGTTTGATGCACTTTGGAGTGGCCCATAGACTATCACTTCTTGCAACGAGGCTAACTCTTTCATGTTGTCTCATCTTGATGGAGGCACACTATGGATCACAGTCAATGGGATCTAACTCAAACCCTTTCCACTAAGCTTGTTACATCATTTTCTATATATTAGAGTAGTTTCAATTCCTTTAAGTGTGTTGCGTGCACATTTTCTTATTTACGCATGGTTCTTTCTTCCCATGTGCTTCTTACAAAAAATCTTTTTTTGCTTCTAGGATGTCAGTCATCTTCTGATAAGAAAGAAGAGATAAAATATGTGGAATAATCCCTTACAGAATCACACCAGTAGAAAATAATATGTAGAAAATATTACAGATCTCAAATAAAAGTGTAGAATAAATAACACAACATAGAGAGACAATATTTAACATGGTTCACCCAATTTGGGTTACGTCCACCAAGAATCACTTGCTCATATTTTATTACAAGCCTCCACTCTCTCAATACAATACCCAGATCCGTTTGGAGCTATGCTCAACAAAATCTACAGAATTCACACCTTAATTCAAAGCACATCTGGAATGCATTTGCTTGTATATGTATCATATGCATAAGACCATATAAATATACAATTGCTTAAGTAGTTTGATACAAAACCGTGGGTATCAAAACCATGGGCAAAAAACCGTGGGTATCAAAACAATGGGTACCGAAAAAACCATGGGCCCAAAATAGCCCATAACGGTTACCCATTACCCATGGGTTAATAAACCACCCATGAAAATTTCCTTCAGGGGATTTTCCCTCGAACCACCATCGATCGGGGGGCTTCATCCCCCCAAACCCCCTTGACCTGCTCATCGGCAAGCGGTACTATCATAAAAATACCTGAGTGTAACAGATAGAAGGTGTACCACACTCTAACATGAAAATAGGATCCACAAACATAACATCTTCAGTAGTTTTCAATAGTTTTGTAGGATTTAGATCAGAGTTCATGACATGTTTCAAATTAGCTTCAAGGGTAGTTCTTTAAGGTCACAGATCAAAATTTCATATTCCCAAGCAGACTCCATGCCCAATGGATGCTCCAGGATACTAATATCCTTCATCTAACAGGAAAATGGCCCCGAAATTGACCAAAATATTGTCCAAAACAACTCCCCTAGTTATTAGTTATTTGGAAAACTTATATTTTCATTTTGGCTCTAAGGTTTTACATTGTAGGTTGTGCACACTTCATTTTCTCCTTTAGAAAATTCCCTTGGTTACAGATTCTTCACAAGCCCTTGCGCGCTCCTCCTTTCCTCCTCTTTTTCCTATTTGTTCCATTTTTCCCTCATGTGTGCCCATCCTTGTTGCCACATATTATTAAGTAATGATTTCACCTCTTCCATATGCATCTCCCTCAGGTTATTCTCCCACTCCCTCCACATATGACACCTTTGTGCATGGATTTATTTTATTTTCCTTCCGTCCCTTGCTCTTCCACGTGCATACCTTCACGCCTTCTTCTGCTCCCTTCTGCGTCATATGACATCTGTTAGAAATTGAGTGTGCTACACATAACCAATAAAATAACACTAACTGAGTGCCAAATCCTTGCAACAAACCAATGAGTGACATGTGGCAAAAAATGACAAAACAATTTCACAGTTGGTAGGAATTTCAGTCAATTAACATGTACCATGTGTCTTTTGTGTTTAGTTTGCAATGAAAATTTCTGACAACTGTAAATTTTGCTACAGGGATTTGATGTACACACATCTAGTCTCGTTTGAAAGATGATGACATGGGCTAAACTCTAGATCATTCAAATTAAAATTTCAGTGGGATTTGGTAGGTGAGAAACTAGAAAACGTCCCTCACACAATTAATAAAAGATCTGATTTCTCCAACCACCTAATTTGATGTGGATATCACCTCCTTTCTTCTCCTACACACCAAATATACATGGGGAAGGACATTTAAGAGATTTATAGGTGGATTTGTAGGCATTTATTACCAGTGGTTGGTGATTTTTACTCAATTATGAGTTTTTCCTCTTTCTCTTCCTCTTCTCTCATCGATTCATCTATAAATGTAAGAGCACAACTCATTGTAAATGATTAGACATTTTGGATCCTCTAGTATTTTCTAAGGATTTTGTATCTCTATATTTTGAGTCACAAACCTCTAGATCTAGTTCTTACATGTGAATATAATCCTTATACACCATTGTAATAGAATGTGCACATCTTGAAGTAATAGAAGCATTTTTTATGGCTATCCTCTACCTTAACATGTTTGTATTCCTCTTTGTTTCCTTTCCTTTGTATTATGTGATTTTTGTGCCACTTTAAATCCTTTACAGTTCCACTTTTCTTATTATGTCTCATGAGATCGATCATGTGAATGCATTCTAGTCTATGATGTATGTGCCCAACCTCCCTTTATGCTTTCTCCTTCGTTATCACTCAAAATAGATAATTTTCATCCCACTTTTTTGGTGTTATTGCATTTCTTACTTTAGTTTTCCATTTTCATGTTATCCTTCTATCTGTGCTCCCTTGGCATTGTTAACTTATGTTTCACTTTCAACATTAGGATTAGTAGTAGTAGTAGAAATATGTAGAGGGACTGGCCTTCTCCATAGGTTTGTCTCAAGCACGTAAGGTCCCACAACTTGGAGATAGTCCCATTGTTAACTCAAATGACTCATTTCATTTAGATCTAAGACACGGGTGCAAGTTTGAACAACTAACAAGGAACAATTAGAAAAGGAACCTGTAAAAGATGTGAGAAAGCATAAAAAATAGACAATGCAAAAGAGAGGAAAGAGGATGCAATAAAAATGATCTAAGATAGAGAATAACCACAAAACAGAGCTTATATTGCTTCCATAAGATGCAAAATCGATTATAATGGTAGATGAGGCTATTATACACATGCAAAAGGGCTAGATCTAAAGGCCTATAACTCAAATGCAAAGAACTAAATGACCTTGGAAAACTAAAGGGGTATAACATTTTACACTGAGAATTGTTCTTTAATTTATAGAAGAAGAAGGAGAGAAGAGGGGGATAAAGAAGAGGGAAACTCAAATTTGAAATCAAACCACCAACAACAAGAATTGAATTGAATAGTGACTGTAATGCAGTCTTATTGTGTTATGAATCTATGCATTAATGGCTAAAACGTGTTTTCCTACTTATCACCTACAAAATCCTACCAAAATATGATTTAGAATGATCTAGAGTACAACCCATGTTAAAAGCTTTCCAATAAGACCAAAAGCGCATGGATCATATCTCTTTAGTAAATTTTTTGACATTTTGGAATGTATAGTGCAAGAAGAACATAGAAGACAAGTGGTGTGCTATGGTTTGCTGAAGGATCGACAAACTATTTATTTGTATTTTCATTTTTTCATAATTTCATCCACTGGTTCTTTGTAAGGATTCGATTTCTAGTTAGCAAAATTTGATAGGTTGTGTGTTATATACTCAAGCCTTCCAGGTTGTGACGTGGTGCAATGATTTGGTGTGGAATATTACACAAGGCACGAGTGAGGGCAAGATACGTGAGAATGCATTAGACATGAGCGCAAAAGGAATGCACACATGAGTGAAGAAGGTGCATATTTGCAAAAGGGTACAAGTATATAGGTGGGTACAAGAATTTCATTGAGAAATTTTTAACAACAAGAAAAGAAGAGGCATGTGGAGTAAACAAGAAGGAAGCATGTAGAATATTCCCAAGAGAGAGAAAAGGGAGAATAAGGCTCAAGGAAGGAGTAGGAAGTGTGTGCAAGGGTGTGTGGAATAAATGTAACCAAATAATGTGTCAATTGGAACCATCTGAGTGTGTGTGCATCCTAGAGTCTTGAACTTCAGAGTAAGAAATAAATATATAAGCTGTAAAAATAACTGGAGGAGTTATTTTGGACAACTGTTCGGGAAATTTTGGGGCCATTTTCCTGCTAGATGAAGGATATCAATATCCTTGAAGCATCCATTTGGCATGGTGTTTATCTAAAAATGTAAAATATTAATTTGTAATTTAAAGAACTACTCCTGAAATCACTTAAAACATTGTCTAAACTCTGTATAACTGCTATTATCATGTGAATATGTTCTGATCTAAATTTTATGAGAGTGGAGAACTTTGGAATTTTTTAAAGAAGATCCTAACATCTGAATTGGCACCCAAGAAGAGATAAAAGAGCACACGTGAAAAACATATGAAAAGAAAGAACTATATACATATAAATAATGTGCATAAAAGTCACTTAAAGGAATTGTTATCCAAAAGAAGCCCCTTGCTCATTTTGGCTAACTTCCTTTCATTCCTTCCTTGTGCCTCAGTTGATTTTTTTCACTTTTTAGGCACTCAAAATTTTCTGGAAATGGATTCATTAGATAGAGAATTTTCTCACCTTTCTAGAAAGGTAAAGTTTTCCTTCTAACTCCTTGTATTTTCCAAGTTATGGCTTGACGGAGTTTTTGAGGGAAAATTTCCCTAGGAAGGTCCACAACCAATGAGAAAGTGCTACGTGTCAGCAGAACGATGGGTCAGCGGAGGTGAGTTAGAAAAATTTTCAATGGGTGCAATGGGGGTGCAAATAAAATTTTTGGCCCGATGCCCCGTGAACCAATAGAAAGATTACATGTGGCCATAAGGTCAGCGGGAGGTGGAGAGGTGGAGTGATTTTTGGCTTTTCACCAAAATAGTCAAAGGGCGCAAAGGAAAATTTTTTCCCATGGGCCTGTGGAGGAGAAGAAATGGCTTGAGGCCTATGCCAACTAATGAGGAAGTGCCATGTAGCAGTGGAGGCCAGACCGGCGGAGGTAAGTTGAAAAATTTGCAAAAGGGCTCGGCGGAGAGGCGGAGTGATTTTTGGCTTTTTGCCAAAATAGTCAAAGGGCGCAAAGGAAAATTTTTGGCCGTGGGCCCGTGGAGGAGAAGAAATGGCTTGAGGCCCATGCCAACCAATGAGGAAGTGCCATGTGGCAGCTCAGGCCGGTGGGGGTAAGTTGAAATTTTTTCCAGAGGGCTCAGCGGAGGGCGCAAGGAGAAATTTTTTCCCAAAGGCCCGCAGACCAATAGGAGGCTACCATGTGTCTAGCCAAAGGTGGAAGTCGTAGGTGCGGAGTAAACTTTGGATTTTTTCCAAAGTAGTCAGATGGCACAATGGAAAAATCTAACCCAAAATCCTGCCAAGGTAGAAAAGAAAAAATTGAAAGCACATCCCCGGCAACCAATGAGGGAGTGACACGTGTCACCAGGACAGTGGATTGTGGGGTGAAGTTGGGAAATTTTCCCAATGAAAAAATAAAAGGATAGAAGTGAGGTTTGGGCCTGTGTTTTCATCAGTGAATAGGGAAGTGCCATATGGCAGCGGAGTAATGAGGCACGGGGATTTTTGGGGAAATTTTCCCAAATTCAAAAAAGGGAAAATTTTGAAGTTTCGGCCTGCCAATCCATTTTTGCCATAATTTTTCCCTAAATCTTTAAAGGGCCATAACTTTTGATCTAGAGCTTAGATTTTTACATTCTTGGTGTCATTGGAAAGATGGTGAAATTATCTACACAATGGAGGTTTCAATTTTGCATTTTGATGGATATTTCTAAGAGAAAATAGAGAAAATTCCATGGCATGCAAAAAAAACATAAATGGTTACCAACCACCAAATTTAATGAAGTATGGGTTGTTTTTAGTTCTGCAGAGCAATGTACTTCAAAGTATGGGATTTTCCATGGGAACTTATCATTTTGTAGGCTAATTAGAAGAATTTTTTGGTGGTTGGAGTTGCAAATCAAATTTTCCCACATTTTTTACACTTTTCTTCATTCTACTTCATGATAAAAATCTAGTTTTAGCTCATTTGTATAGGTTGTTCATGTTTTCTGCTCTACCCTCCCTTATTTTCTTCCTAAGGGTTGAAAATGGAGTTAGAACCTCCTCCCATGCTCTATAATGGCAATTTTTCCTTTTACCATTAAAATGATGTTTTGTGCAAACTTCTGGAGCAACAAAAAACATGTTTTATGGTGCATTTGTGAATCCTTTCTCATTTTTTTTCTTGTTTTCTTCTTTCCTCTCTTCATTGCAGGTATTTTTGCATGTTTGAATGTTCATTACAGGTTTGGAGCTATGTTCATGGAGTTTTGGAACATTTTCTGTGTGAAATCTATCCTTGGGCCTGTGATGCACTTGTCCATCCTTCCCATTGCTCACCTCTTCTTATTCCATGGTAGTTTTGATAGATGTTCAACATTTTCCTTCTCTGGTGTATCACTGTTTTAGTGTAGGCTTTGTTTTTCCCTATTTTATTTCTCTCTTTCTCCTTTGCATAGTTAGATTAGGATTAGATTGGCTTGTTTGCACTAGAATAGCTTGTGGCAGGTAGTTTAGGAAGAGGAACCAACCTTCTCTGGAGAGCTTTCCCCATTTGTAAAGGTCCCACACTTCTGGAGAGCTCAATGTTGGGCATTCACACCAAATGACATTGCCTTAGAAAAGTAGATCTAAAGGTCATTTTGGGGGTGTTGTGAATTTGCACTAACAGGAATTTAAACTACTTTAATATATAAAATGCTGAAAAATACTTAATGGAAGTGATTGAGATAAATCCCATTAACTGGGATTAGTAGAGTGTCTCATTGAAGGTGAGAAAAATTAAAAGAATTAGCCTCATTGGAAAAACTAATAGCATATGGGCCTCTCAAAGTGTATCAAACTTTGAATGACACCCAAGTTTATCTCTGTCAGCATCCCATTTTAAGACTGGGTCACCAACTTTGAAAGATTGAGGTCTAGATTTTTTTTCAAACCACTTTTTTTTCAATTGTTGATGCTACACTATCTTGATCACGATAGAGTTTCTCAATTCTTCAAGTTATACCAACTCTTCCATTCTGATTTCTCTCTGATCCACACCCTCAAACTCTAGCTACTGGGGAAGCTCTAATGAAGGCAATTCAAGAGATAAAGGAAGTATAGATTCCTTGCCAGAAACAAGCTTATACAGTGAAGTACCTATTGCCTTTTTCACTGTGATCCTATCTTCCTAGAGTGCGCAAAAAACCTTAGTGTGCCACTTTTTCTGGTTGATATTCATTGTCTATTTCATGATTTTGATTAGGTTTTTGTTAGTTGAATCTACCAAACCATTAGCATGAGGGTAGTAGTTGGAATAAGTCTTCAAATAAATTGTAAGGCTAAGCACCTAATCAAAAAAATTAGTACCAAGGAAGGATTTTGTATTATCATAGCTAATAGTATGAGGAATGCCAAACCTTGTTACAATGCCCTCAAGAAACTTAAGGATAATTGACTTGGTTGATTTATTGAACACGAAATCTTTTGTCCATCTGATGAAGTAGTATGTAGTTATTAGGACCTATTTTTGGCCTATTCTCGAAGGAGGGTTAATCATGCCCCTAAAATCAAGGATCCATTTGGAAAAAGGTTGATATTCTTGGATTGGTTGGAGGGGAAGCACTACCTATTTTTTATTTCCTATAAAGAAAGAGAACTCTTTGCTTTTCATGACCCAATTTTACACGCTACAAATAGGGTATGAAAAAAGTATCTTGACTTGATGATCTTCATCACTATTGCTTTGGCAGAGAAGTGTCCACCAGAGAATCCATCATGAAATTCCTCTAACACTTTGTTAACCTGTGCGCCATCAATACATCTCAATAACACACCATCAATATTTCATCTGAAGAGAACACCATTGACTAACACATATGGAATATAATGTAGCCTCATATGTCTTCTCTTTACTTTGTTAAAATCAGGAGGGTATGTGTTAGAGGAAAGGAATGTGACCATGCCCTTCATCTAGGTAATCACACTAGGATATTCAATATGCTCAAGTTTAGCACAAAGGATCTCTTCATCTAAAAACAACAAAGTCTTAGGTTCAAACTACCCATCCTTTGTAAGATGCTTACATAGTGCATTTCCTCTTATAATATTATTGGTTTTGATAGTCACATCATACTCTATGATTTTGGTCTCCCAACTTGCTCTTTTCTCACTAATTTCTTCTCTTGTGATAAATTTCCTAACACCTGAGTGTGAAACTAACACCTTGATATGATTTGTGGTGAGCATACTTTTAAAATTCTTTAGCACATGTATGATGGAAAATAATTGTTTCTATATGTGACTTTATTTCAATTTAACATACTTTAGTGTTTGATTGATGAAATCCACAAGCTACTCCAGTCCTTGTTCATGTTATTGTGTCAAAATAACAACACTCGTATGAGCTCGATAAACATAGAGGATGAAATCCTTGGAATAATCCAGACTAATAAGTGTTGGTACACAAACAAACTCTTCTTTTATTTTGTTAAAGCTCTCTTTTCCTTCAGCTATCCATTTGAAGGTCACTTATTTCTTGAGCATGGGCTTAATGAGTTTTGAAAATTTAGGAATAAATATCCTAAGAAATTTTTTTTCCTAGAAATGAATGCAAGGAGTTCTTGTGCGCCGGTAAATAAATATCAAGGATGGCTGAAACACGCTTAGGATAAATGGAAATTCCATCCTTTGAAACCAAATGTCTTAGAAGCTTGCCTTGTATAAAGCAAAATTTGCACTTCTTGGGGTTTGGAGACACCCCAAATTGTATACATCTCTCAGATAATTTCTCCAGATGCATCATGTGATCCACGCTCTACTTTGAGATTATAGTTATATCATCCAAGTAAACTAGGATCAACTCATTTATATATCCTTGTAAGGAAATTTCCATGGATCGCTAGAATGTTGCGCTTGTATTTGACAGACCAAAAGACATTTTCAAATATGCATAGGTTTCCCATTTTGTTGTAAATACTGTCTTGAATTGATGCCCTTCCTTGACCATAATCTAATTGAAAAAATAATATCCATCCAACATGGAAAATATCTGGGCGAAAACCACTTTCTGTAAAATCTGATCCATTGAAGGCAAAGGATAACGATCCTTTAAATATGCCTTATTTAAATCTTTGAAATCGACACAAAGTATGATTTCACCATTCTTCTTGCTTACTTGAATAAGATTCACATCCCAAGTAGAGTACTTGATAGGGAAAATTATCTTTGCATGAATGCATTTGGATAACTCCTTCATTATGAGGGGATCTATCTTAGGATTTACTGGCCTCTACATTTTTCTAATTGGCTTGATTCTAGGATCAAGGTCAATGGAGTGTTGAGAAACACTTGGATCAAATACCTTGATTTATTCATACTCCCATGAGAATATATCACTGTATTTTTGACAGAGGGTGACAAAGACCTAATTTTCATCTTTTGCGTAATATTTATCAAACATCAACTATTTTCCATGTGTAATAGTGAATGGAATTTAGTCTTATTGCATTATGCACCCATAACTTTCTTCACCCTTGAACTCTTCGTCAGGGCTGAAAATCTATTATAATGCGACAAGCCCTTTAGTTAACTTATTTTTCTTTAGCTGGATCACTTGGTCACCATAGCTATCATGCAAGTTAGCTTGCATGCTTGAAGAGAATCATCTTCATTCTGAATGCACTAGACAATTCATGCATCACTGTCAAACACTTATCAGTTGATTTCATTATCTGGAAAAGATGGCCTGGTCACCATCTTGATGTGTTGCGTGCTACCTCAGATAAAATCCTCATTGGGTGAGAATTGTGAACTGAGCATGGCCATTTGACATGATTGTTTGTTCAAATTTCCTGGTACCACCTATAGATTTAGATCATCAAATCTCTCTTGGAGGTCCCAGACTATATGTTTATAAGTTTTGAGAATATTATTCTTTTTGTATATTTTTTCATGGCCTAGTGAATAACCAAGTCGGTGTCCCTAAAGATATGCAATTCGTTGATATGTTTCTTCTCAGTAATGAGAGGACCATGCACCAAAACTTCATATTATACTACATTGTTGGAGCATGCAAATTACAGCCTGTACACAAAGAATAACTTCTCACTTTTGGGAGAAATGAGAACAACACCTACACCTGTGCCATTTCTACTTCTGGAACCATCAAAATACATTTTCCAAAGTTCATAATAATCATCATCTCATTCTTGTTTGAGTGCGGTAGGAAGCACAACTTATTCTTCAAGGATGCAATAGGTACCAAGACCAGTTTCAAAAGCTTCAAGGGATTTTTCATAAGGATAAAATTCATATTACTTCTTGGCCCATTCATCTAACAACATATTAGGTATAGGTGGAGGAATAGTTTTCTGTTATGAAGCTGAATCTTGTTCTTGGCCTTCTTGAATTAAGAAATTTTCCTAGAGAGAGGACATGTCATATGACTCAAAATGATAATAAAATATGGGCTCAACTTGTATGGTAAATCAGGTACCATACCTTGGTCTTAGTAATATATGAGACCAATAATAAGATAAGTAGCTACCCACTTTGGTAGTGAAATCTCTTGATAGGAAAATAACAAACAAAGGAGGTAGGTAAATAATTGACACATATTGAGTTATGGTTAGGCTTGGACATGCATGGAGGGTTAACTCAAGACCCTTGAAAAATCCTAGAGTAGTAATAGTTGAGCCATCAAGATGAAAAAATCCTTTAAACATAAGGGTGTAATCAAGGCCTATGACATCATCAATTTTTTTTGGCACGACAGAAGTACTATCCCCTAAATCAATAATACAATTGTGCACAATATGTTTTCCTAATATTAAGGACATATAAAAAGGTGGAGTTTTGACAACTTTACTTACTTGCTTATCCTCTACTTGACAGATGTTGACAACAATATGGGATCTTTGGATAACTATATCAATGCATGAGAGTTGCACTTGAGCCTCATGCAATAGGTTGCATTGAGATGGAATGGCCACAGTATCCCAAATTATGACATTCACAATTGTATTCTTCATCTAGTTTACAATGTTGAATGGAAGGCTTATGGACATGTGCATTTGAGACACAACATCATATTTTCTTGATTTATCAGGTGTCAAGACAAAAATTTTGGGCTGTGCAAAGGATTGACCTATCAAAGGAGGGGCATAAACCACTTCAGTTGGAGAATTTCAAGGAACCTTGTGTGTAAAATTTTATACGCCATGACTATTGGGTGTTGTAACATCCTTTGATGCTTGAAGATGAGTTGCATCTCTTTTCACTTGAGGATCATTTTTTTTGTAAGGAGTGGAGGGTTATGCACTAGAATCGAGAATTCTCTTTTTAAATCTTATGGAGTTAGTGACCTGGGTGCATAGTTTATTTACACTCAAGTCATCAACACCAAAGAAGACAAGGTTGGCCTCAGGGATAACTTCTCAAACTTCTTCATTTTTAAGTTCACATACACTAGTGGAGGGCCCACAAGATGAAGAAGTTTGGATCATGTAGACTTGTGCACATAAGGAATTAGCATAACTTTATTGGATATGAGGCATATTAAAAAGAAAGCACCACTCTGTCTTTTGGACCAAATTGTTCTGAACTGAAACAAGTGCTTGGCTTTAACTGGGTGTTAGAAGAGATTATGCAGAGGCAATAGTCTGAAGCGGGAGGTGCGCAGTAGCATTTCATATGTTATTTTGTTGGTTTTGCCTATATATTTGATTTAGGTATTTTTTTCTAAAGGGCTGATGGCCTTGGTTATACCCTTGATTAGAAATATTTTTGAAGGCTTTATCCCGCTACTTTTTTGAAGATACAAATTTATTGGACAAGTTTATAATCAGGGCCTTCATTTTTTCATCATCATTTTTCTGTGTGGGAGTATAGGACATAGAGGAAGTAGGTTGAGTGCTCTACTTAGGAATAGGGGCAATGGAAAGTTGGGGCACTTGAGGCATTTCTAGGTGTTTTACCATTTTCTCTATGTTTTTAGAATGTAAAGAAACAGATAAAGGTATGGGATGAGGAGGAATACCTGTTTTGTTGGTTTAGAGGTTGATGCACATGTTCTGAATTCTCAATCTAATGCTGACTATGAGAGCTTCCTTTTGGCTGGGAGGAAATTCGTGAAATAGAAAACAAGACCACCAAAGAAGAGTTAAAAATTATGTGACAGTGGACTACCTAGCGTATGCTAGATCTAGGAAGTGTGATACATCCTAGAAGGATGTCAATCCACTATTTTATAAAACAAATATGAAATAACTAAAATGATTTCATAAAAAAATCTAGTGCTAGTATTCTGATTTGGGTATATGTAACACCCTCGACAATTGTTATATTCCTCCTTTGCATTTCAAGTGTTGATATGTGGTTTTCTTCTAAAGATGTGTTCTTTTGATTGTTGGAGATCATGCTCAATATGGATAAATATTTTCTATTCTTAAGATCATTAGAATATAATGGAATGGCTTCCTTGAATCCATTTTTCACTTCTTGTAGGTGATTTACAATTTGGTTTAAGAGTTGTAAACTTATCCCTTTATCTGACTCATCCTTGGATCAATTTCAGTGATCCAAGGAATGTTTTAAACCTTTTAGTTGAATGAATGGTAAATTGAAATTCCATCATTTGAGGGACATAACGGACTGAAAGTTGTTATTACAAGTTCTTTAATCTTGTGTGAACGTGTTTCCATTCAGTTGTATGTTGTGCTTAGGTCCTTGGAGATCGATCTTGGTAGTACATTGCTGACGTAAATGAAATAAAACCTGTTCATGACATAGGAAGGATTCAAAATCCTAAAACTAAATGATTATCCTACTGAATCCTAAACTGGGTAAGAATATTTATTACCTAGCTATGTTACTTAATTGAATTTTTATTCTAACCTAAGCTTCCTATTCTACTTGTTGGGTTGGCATCCAAACCTAAGCCTTGTGCTAAGGGAATATAGAAAGGTTGCTAGGCTATCTAAATTAAATTAAAAGCTAATACTATAAGGTTATGAGATGATCAAACCTATTTCCTAAAACTAAAAGGATGTGAATTAATCTAACCTAATGTTAGAATTACCTAAGGTATTTATTCCTAAACTAACCTAAGTTGTAAGGGATCTATCCTAAGCTATTTAAATGGGAACCTAAAAGGGTCACATGCCTCCATGGCGATGGTTCCAATGGCATTGAATTTGTGGATAAGGTTTTTATGGCATTAAGTACTGCCAGTTTGGCAGGGACTAGTTGACTTAGCGGAGGCTTATGTGGAAGCTCCACTAAAGATGGAATTGCATGTTAAATGGGAATTGGCATTAACCAGATTTGGGAGGCATTGGAAAGGAGATATAAGTAGGAAATTATAATTAATGAAATTAATGGGCCTCGGGTTTTGTTCACAAACCGTCTTCGAAACTTGGAAGGCAGGTTTGTGGGAGGTTGTTGGTTTTTGCATGCTTTTCAAATTCTTCTCTGCATGGAGCAAATTGGTTCTTTGAACCAGCAGTTCAACTTTCACTTCATTGCTATTTTTAACTCACCTAGTCTATTTTCAATCATGGGAGGGTATATGAGGCATTCTGAGGAAAGTTGTTGGTTGGTTGATCTTTCATGGAGAAGAAAAGGAGTTGGAAGCTCAACTGGAAGTCTCCTTCAATTCGGCAGAAGCACTATCAGGCATGATAGGATCTAACCATTAAGATCTCTTGCTTTCTTCTAAATGTTTAATTAAAATAACTCTGCTCTTATGAGATTCTTGGCTTACATGTTTTAACTAGTTATTTTCTTACTGGGTTTTATAATCTCTAAAAATTTGGGTATGAATCCATGGAAAATTAGTGTAAGTCTTGGAAACCTTCTTTGTATGGGTTAAATAATGAAGCATGCATGAGAAACTTGTTTATGTGGCTCTACTTGTCATTTCTTGAATCAATATTTGAAGATTTGTGTTTTTAAATGACCTTTGTCACTGTTTACTTGGTTTTAAGTTTTTGGGAACCTTGAGTCCCATCTGATCTTACATTGGAGCTCATGTTTTATTTGAGCTTGAGCTTGTATTTGAACTCGTATTTCATTAGATCCTGTATTCGAGTTTGTGTTTTGTTTGAGCTTGAGCTTTTATTTGAGCTCGTGTTTTGTTGGAGCCTGTATTCGAGTTCATGTTTAGTTTAAGCTTAATTCGGGGTTAGTGTTTTGATAATAATTTGTGTTAGAGGTTCTTGTTACTCTAAATTTTTTTTTGGATTCTTGAGTAATCCTAGACTGTTGTTTGAATTCCATATGAACCTCTGTACTCGTGTCTATTCTTGTGTTATTCTGGACTATTAATGGAAGTTCATAATGTACACAACACTCATATTTTATTATGTGAATAGTTCTGAACTCTAGTTAGAAGCTCTTATTTCATTTTGAGATGGTATGAGTTTTCTTTGTTTGAAATACAAACTGGAATGGGAACTTGTGGTTGCCCTAAACCTGCGAATATCTACTTAAATGGTTCTGAACTCTTCTGTGAGAAACTTATGTTTCATTTTGAGTTGGAAATGTGATTTATTGTTTATGATATAAACTGGATTAAGGTTGTTCATATTATATTCTGTCTTGTATCATGATATTTGTATATATCTATGCTCATGTTTGAGACTTTGTGATTCGACACTGTACATGTAATTTGGTACTTAGTGTTTGTAATTTATAGCTTGAATGATGTGTTGGTTCTGTTCTAGTAATTGTGAGTTGGTTTTATATTACATTCAATTTGAAATCTTATAACTCTTTTTAATTCAAACTGCTTCCTCAAAGTAAATGTTGGGAAGTAGTATGACTAAGATGTTTGAATATATTTTGGAGATTTAAATAGAAATGCTTTTGTTTGATAGTGGATTTGGAACTTCTTTTAAGACGAGTTTCATACCAATGCTTATAAATTTTAGTGGAAGAACTACTTAACTCTGTTCAGTTTGATTTTGTTTTATGGTTCTAAAAGAATTATGAACCACTTATTCTTAAGTACAATGTTGTGGAGGAATTTTAAAAGAACTTCAGTTTTGAGTCCAAGGATACTCCTGAATTGGTTTAGTTTAAGGGTTTGAGTTTTCTATTCTTGTTGAGATCAATAAGTGAATACTTGAGTATTTTAAAAGAAAAAAAAATGAAATTGAGAATCCTTAGGGATAGTGTGTTGTTTTAGAAATTTACTATTTAATTTGTTCTTAATTGAAATTAGAACGCATGATTTTAAATGATAAGGATTGTAAGGGAGACTTACAGTATGTTTTCTTTATAATGAGTTGGCTTTGTTCTCTCTTTTGGGAACTAGTGTATGAGCTTATTGTTTGGATTAGAAAAGGGAATTTTTTGTTAAGTATAAAGAAATGATTTAAGGATTGAATCAAATTATGATAAGATTCCTTTTCTAACCTATTGGGATTAGTTCATTTGATTGAACCCTTTTGTTATTAGTTCTCTTGTGAAATGGAGATTTATTGTAATTGTTTAGTCTTCCATGTTCATATCATCTGTTGAAGTGATGTAGGAAGAGATTTGATGTTTCGGTTTTGTTGAAAAGAAAATATAATCTTGTTGGTAGACTGTTTAAATTCTATATTCCTTCTTAGATAGATATGGGATTCTGTTCCGATAAAAATCTTAAATGTTGAATTTAAGGTAGTTGTCCTTCAAATGAAACAGTTAAATTCATGTTATGAACTTGTTTCAGTTTTCAGATGTTTTTGTGTTGAGCATAGTTTGGAATGGATATTCTTCTTCCTTTCTTAGGGGCTAGATGAATCATTGTAATGGGAACTATGCTATAAACCCTTCCTTTGTCTTATAGTAAAGTTAAATGTTGTATTCTATTATGATAGAATTGGGAACAATAGGATGTTATGATCTGTTGTTTGTTTAAAGGTAATTGATGGGATCATTTAAACTTTAATTTTGTAAAGAAGATGTTGTGGATTATAATATGTTCTTCTCTTAGAAGTGAATTCAGATTGATTAATGTACTTGTTTTTTGATTGTTATTACTTATACTGACATGTATGATATATTTATTGTTTTATTAAAGCAGAGTTGTTTTAATGGGACAATTAGTGGAAAGCACTTCTTTTTAAGGCTTAGTGCTTATCATGCTTAGTTCATTAAACTGACCCATGCTAGCAATTTTTGTAGATGGACTTCGTAAGTGATAAAAGAAGGCAAAACTTATATGATGCATTGGATGATTCTAGTCTAATTCTTTGTGAAGAATTCTGATTCGTCCTTGAGTTGTATTGAAAAATAAAAGTTGTATTCTTTTAAAAAAAGAAGGTTGTTGTTATGCAGTATGCCTAAAATGCATAAGTCTGGTAAATGTATAAGTTTCATAGATGAATTGAAAGTTGGGAATTTACTTGTATTGGTTGTGTAAATTATCTTGTACTTTTATAAAGAAGATGAAAGTTACATCTTATTGATATTCTTTACATTATGTATGCTTATCTTTTTATCTTCGATAAGATTGTTAGTGGGAATTAGTTCAGTTTCCCTTATAATGAAACAACTTGAGAGTTGCATAATATCATGTGTTATATCTATCAATTTAACATAGTAATAAGTTGCATAATAAACATGATGTATAAACTATGGACATTGGAAACGAAATACCCTAATACTTAATTATATAGAGGAAGACTTTTTCTCTCTCATAATTGAATGTAAACCTAAAAGGTTTGGAGATATGATTAATAATCATTAGACTTCACCTTGGGTGAAGTCTACTATAGTTGGAAGTATGCGGTTGTTAAACCTTCCTAAAAGTTAAAGTACATTTAATAAAACTTATGACATCGCTGTCTTGTTTTGGTTAACTGCTGGTTAAATTGTGAAAAAAAACATTAAAAAGTAAACATAAGTTAAGGAAATTATTCATGGACTAAATAAAACATATTTAGGATAGAACTTATGGAGTGTTGGATTAGGGTTTAACAGGGTTGCTATAATCTATACATAATCCAAATTAATAATTCATTGATGAGCTCCTTTGGGTATGTACATCTCGATGAGGTAGTTTCTGAAGGATGTTGGCACACGCAAACTGCAGGGTTGTAATTTTGAGTAGACTTGGGTCTTTTTGAGAATAAATCATTATAGTTGACATGTGGTATCACCCTTCTGCATTGATCATCTAGATCTACACACAAACTTGGACTTGAACTTAGTTTCTCTCTAGGTCAGGTTAGGGGCATATTTAGGATAGGAATTATCTTCCAATGGCTTAGGGTACCTTGGAATATCTGGTTGACTTAGGTCAACTGAGTATGCCCATTTACCCTAAGCCATTGTGAGCATCTTCCTATAATAATTTATGTTACTAAATAAGGTTAGGGTTAAACCTAGGACAAGTGGACTGATGATAGTCAGTAAAGACCAATTATGATAATAGAAGAGTGAGGTGAAGGACGTATTCCAATATGACGAGTATGTTGTCTAGGAATAGTGACATACAAAGTATGTTGTAAATATTTGGCCAAAGTATCACAAGCTACTGGTTGCGTTGTCCTATCTCACCTAGTTTAAAGTAATGTGAAGTCAGATGAATATTGGTATAAAATATTTAGATAGGTTCTTTAAACAAATCACTCAGTACCCAGAAGAGGGTAAGAGAACCAAGTATACATAGTATACAACAAGTATTCAATACTTAAGTTAAACATGAATAGATTGGTAGGTAACCAAGTCATGGAATGAATAGATCGGTGTATCACTGAGTCATTCACAGCTGTATATGGTTATCTGTCATGAGATTGATTGGCATTGAATGTGGGTTCTAAATAATGTTTTATTTAGAATAGTGAACATTATATAATTTTTTTCTCTAGTCTCTAAAGTCTTAAAATGGTAATGTTACAGTATATTAGATCGTTATCAATGTCAAATTGATTAAATACTAAAAAATATGTGGATCAAGGTCTTCAGGCAGGTTACAGGTTGGTCAGGTGGTCTGCAGGTCATAGATAGGGTCTTAGCAAGGTAGGGTGAAGTGTTTGGTTTTTTTTGATAGGTGGATGGTTGCTGGTTTTTACAGTATTGGGAAAAATAGAGATCGACATCAGTTGAGGTATGAACAATCATGGCTAGGAATAATTGATGATGGTTATGGGTAACCAACGTTGGTATAGTTAGGATTTTAAGATTCAATAAGGTTTGTTAATAGGGTTTGAGCTGAGCTTAGACAGAGATGACAGAGGGCATAACAAGGTATATGAGGATATTAGGAACCCTTAGAAATATGTAGAGGTCACGTAGGGTGGTTTTATGGTGTGGGTGAAGGAATGGTAAGTTTACAAGCAAGTAAATTGTAGGTGAAAAGGGAATGCGAGCAAGAAACTGAAAACAACAATAAAGGAACCAATAAACTGCAATAGAAATAAATGATGTAGGTAAAAATTGTACTTACTATTGTGTAGGTTCAATGGCTACGTGGTGAGGAAGATTGGTTGGTGGGATGAAGCTTCGTGTCGTGGTGGTGCTTCCGAGAATGTCACCATGAGTGTAATACTTCTGGATCTATCCTGGTGTTGGCTATGAATGGTATGAAAAGGCTCTGGTTTTTCTTGTATGTAGTTATCTCCTCATCTCCTTGATCTCATAATGTGTCAACCCACAAACAAGGTTGCCAAGGTGAATAAATGTTAACTGATGATGGTTCCTGGTTGACCGGTGCCAGTTTTGGGATGATCGGCATCGATTAAGGTGTGATCCCTAGGTTTACTAAAAATGGTAGATCTCACATCATTTGGGTCAGGTACGTTCATTTATTTACAGATCGGAATGGACGTTATGTTTTTATGAGTGGGAAGGTAGTTATAGGAATAATAGGATTTTTATTTTTAGGGTTGAACTAAGTCTTATTCATTTATGGAAACATGCTATGAATAGGTCTATGGTGAGGAGTCTAGGTGAGGTGTGCATCCATTTAATTAAAGTAATTAAATTAATAATGGGGTGAGAATGGGTATTAATTTAATTATAAATAATTAAATTAATATTAATGTGTGGTATAAAGGTCATGGTTAGGTGAATGTGTGTAAGTTGGTTATTTGAAAGGGGACCAAGGTGAGTGTGACCCAATTTTGGTGTCTACATTTTCCCCCTTTATGTCACGTGGCTTGTATTGGTAATCGATGCTGAAAAAAATAGGAAATGGTCGTGTCGAGTGTAAGCAAAGGTGATGTTTCCACAAGTGTGGGTGAAGGTAACCCCCTTAAACTAGGAACTGATGATGTGAGAGATAGAAGTGGTGAGTAGTTTGATAAAAGGAGGTAGTGGGAAAATAAATATCAGTGGGTACATTGGGTAAAGGGAAAAGGTCAAATTGGGTAAACGATTAAATGGGTCTGGGTCAAAGGTAGTGGTAGTTGAATGTACTCACATAATGGAAACTGCAGCATGGTACTAGGGTGAAAAGATTTCAAAATTTACGTCGGCTAAGGTCAATAGGTATATCTAAACAAGCTTGAAGTGATTCCGGTGTCCAAGGTATAGGATATGGTGTGGAAACACAATAGAGGTTAGGTGCATGAACATTTAGGTATGTTCTGGTACACCAAAGTTCAAGTCAAGATAAACAACATGACAATAGGCAATGTAAGGTCGGTAGGCTAAACAACACGAGTAACCACGTTGTAAGGTACAATGAGCACAAAGGGTAAAAGGTCACAAAAAGTGGTTTAGGTCAAGGTATATAGGTAACGGCATGGGTAAGGCCAAGGTATAGGTAAAATATCATCTCTTAAGATGCATCAAAGGTAATGTAGGGGTAGGCTGCATTTGTAGGTTTGGTTCAATGGGGGTCTATGATGATAAAAAGGTACGTTGGCAAGAATGGGGGCAGGAAAAAGGAAGTTCAGCAAGGCTAAACAGTTAGCAAGGTGGACTGATGCTGGTTAGAGGGTGACCAACATTAGTTAGCTAAGGCATAAAGAGGACTAATGTCAGCTGGGTTGGGGTGGGTTTATAAAAAAAAATTATGTGTTTTACAAAATCATTATTTTATTGTACCATTGGAGAAAAGGAAATAACCATTTGACATTTTGGCACTTTTCGAGAGGAAAGGATGGGGCATTGTACTCAGTTGAGGTGGAGAGATTCGATTGGTGAGAGGTGCTAGGTAGACGGGTCCAGGAGATCGGGGGGACTTATTTAATTTATGGAGAGATTCAAGGTAGATTTTGGCATGACAGAGATGGGAGAGGAGTTAGGTGGACCACTAGTGTAGTGGTCAAAGGTGCCTCCATGGAGATGAAATCATGACAAGGTAAGATCTAATCTCATTCTTCATTTGTTAGGTAGATTTGTTTATAGAAATCAGTTTAGGGTAAAATGGGTTTTGGGGGGAAATTAATTTTTAATTTGGGAAGAAAATGGGTGAAATAGGAATGGAGAAAGGTGTAGTTAGGTGAATGAGGGTGGGGGATGGGCTGAGAGGGGATTTGGCTAGGAATGTATGGGCGGGTAGGGTGAAATGGAGATTTTTGAGAGAAATAGGGTAGGGTTTTCATGGATTTTTTTTGTGATAGTGATCAACGTCGGTCAAGGGCTAGCCGATGTCGGTGGGTGTTAGCCAACATTGGTCACATATAAGGTGATCGATGCTAGTTGTGGGAGATCGGTGCCAGCTAAGATGAACCGATGTCAGTCGACATTAAGAGAAAAATGGGCTAGGAGATGAGTAAGGGTGGGTGGGTGAGTTAGGAAGGTATTGCTAAATGAAAATATGTAGGGTAATAGTTATAGGTTGGGGTCAAGGGTGAATGTAAGTATGGTCAAGTTTTAATAATGGGATGTTTTTTTGGATGCTGGAGAGGGAAAAGTTATGGATGTGTGATAGGGTACCTTCCCTATTAGTAGCAGTACGTGGGAGCGTGACATTGGAGGAGTAGCAACATGTGTCTAAGGTAGGCTGAATTAGAGTTAGACGCTATCGGCACGTATTCTGGGAACCGAGTTTTATGGTCTTCCTCATCGAAAGATGAGATTCGGTGACCAACACATTCCTCTTGCCGAAAGGTGAGATGACCATCATCTTAGAGGATGTGTATAGGATTCTGTGGCTGCCGATAGTAGGGATGTCAATGTATTCGATTTCTTCAGAGGCATTTGAGGAGCTGATGCTGGAAGTGTTTGGTGATGGGTTGGTGGAGTTGAGTTTCCATAGGGCCAACATGAGTTATTAAGATATGTACCGAGTCCATCTGAAGGAGATGCGACTAGTAGTTCTGATGATGGAGGTAGTGTGGTGTTTTTCACTACTAAATGCAGAGGGTGGGAGATTCCCATGATCATTGATGGATGTTCTGCATGATATGATGGAGGACAAGACTCAGTTTTCCTAAGCACTAGCCTTCTTGGTGTAGGTGTATAGAGAGTTATGGGCCTATGGGCAATTGTGGTGCTTTAGCCTATGTTGCACCTTCCTACTACATTGTTCAACATATGAGCACATCGTATGTGTACATCCAGTAGGTATACCCCGACTTGATGCATTCAGGTCAGGTTTTTTGTGGATGGGCTTTAGGTGATGGGTACCTATAATTGGAGAGCACCGAGCTAGCAAGGCTACACATGATGTAGCCTATTACAGGAGTTTACTAGAGGGGTTATCCAGTGTGGACATCATTTAGAGGCCCTATGTTGGCTTTCCTTCATATAGATATATGGCCACGAAGTTGGATGGATTATAGCTGGTGAGATGGATAGAGGGACCTCATGTTGGTGAGCATGATATGATCCCCATAGACAGGGTTAGGTGACAGTTGGGATTGCCCCATGATATACCTCCACCATTTCCACAGTACATGAGGGATGATGTGGAGAGGCCTATGCCTCTACCATAGCCAACTATGCCTACAGGGCAAGAGGAGACAGTAGTAGACCGATTTATTGATGCTACCAGAGTTACTAACAGGTATGGACAGTGGTGGGCAGCATAGTTGTGAGCAGTACCACCAAGGCCGAGGCAGTCAGACTTGACCACCATCATAATTTAGAGAGATTCCCTACAAGGGCAGGTGGACATTCTAGTCACATAGTTAGGGATAGTGCAAGGAAAAGTGACGGGGTCAGAGGGAGAGGTTGCTACATTACATGCATAGGTTATAGGGCTACAGTACCAGTTTGCCATTGCACAAGCACAATTTTTGCTCCTACAGGCCCAGGTACAGGCACAGGCACCCCTACAGGCTTAGGGATAGGTACCCACATAGGCTCAGGGACAGGGTTCCATTTTACAGATAGGGGTAGGATAGGGACATGCACAAGAACAAGGTCCCTAATTACAAGTACTAGTGGGAAAGGGTCCCAGAGATAGGTATAGGGTCAGAGGCCGATGGCACCAACGCAGACAGTACCTATGGCCAAGTTTAGGGTTGCATTAGGAGAGACATGATATTATTAGGATCACTTGATGGTGATAAGGATAAATGTACCCTCTTATCCTAAGTATAGAGCATAACATGCTTCAATTGAGAGGAGCAGATCCTACACTCACAGTGTGGAAAGTACTGGGGGCCGGTGAGCCTAGAGATAGGATCATGGCGATGCCACCAGTGTACAGAGACTAGCTCTAGGTGAGGTACGAATTGAGGGTAGACTGAGGCCCATGGTGGGTAGTGAGATGCCAGTGGGGCTACACACAAGAGCAGAGCAGGGGACTAGTGAGACTAGCCTAGATGATATCAGGTGGGGTGATGATTAGTCACTGGAGATGGGCATTATATTGATTTTGTTGATATATATACCAGCCTGCATGCCGAAGAGAGCGAGGATGTACATGAGAGTTTTTGAGAGTTTTGATCATATAATGGGTTTCGAGATGAAGACAGTGAGGATGTATCTGAGTGACTTGAGATGTTTGTATTTATTTATACATGTGTACATATGTATGTATATACATACATTATGATTTATAGACGATTATATTTATAGCATGGATGATGTATTTTTCATTTAATTTATGTGATTATGTGTGTATGTGATGGAAACTTGGTGGATTAGGCATGATGGATTCAGGTTGGCTTAGGCATGATGGAATCATGTCAGTTTAGGAATGATGGAGTTATGTCGGTGTAAGCATGATAGAGTTAGGTCGGTTTAGGCATGATGCAGTCAAGTCAGTGTAGGCATGATTAAGTCAGATCGATTTAGGCATGGTTGAGTTAGGTTGATTTAGGAACGATGGAGTCAAGTCGGTGTTGGTATTATTGAGTCAGGTCAGTGTAGACATGATTGAATTAGGTCAATTTAGGCCTGGTTGAGTCAGGTTAATGTAGGCACGATTGAGTTAGGTCTATTTAGGCATGGTGGAGTTAGGTTGATTTAGGCATGATGGAGTCAAGTCGGTGTAGGCATGATTGAGTCAGGTCAGTGTAGGGATGATTGAGTTAGGTCGACTTAGGCATTATGGAGTTAGGTTGATCTAGGTATGATTGAGTTATGTTGGTTTAGGCATGATTTAATTTCCAAGTTCTAGGTAACATGGGGGAAATGGTGATGTATATACAAGTTGTGGTTTAAATTTCCACATATGTGCTGTAATGGAAATGTGAAATGAGAAATGAATGATTTGATGATGTGGTAAAAATGTGTATTAATTGATGCTTGTTTGGTTTAATTTCTAGTTACTGATATAAAATGGAAACTAACTAGGGTAGACTGTGAATAGGAAAGTGAAAGGGGGAAATGGTTAGGGTAAAGAGTGGCCGAGCCAACCTCCAAGGGCCCCATGCCCTTGAATTATTGCCTACATAACCTCGATGAAAAGGGACCTCAGGATGATGTAGTTATCCCATAAGCTAGGGAAGATTATGTTAGGATATAAGGGATGAAATATGTAGAGTAATCCCTCACAAAATTGCAACAGTAGAAAATAATATGCAGAAAAAATTACAGATTTCAAATAAAATTACAGAATAAAATAACACAACACAAAGAAATATTATTTAACGTGGTTCACCCAATTTGGGCTACGTCCACCAAGAATCACTTGCTCAGATTTTATTACAAACCACCACTCTCTCAATACAATACCCAGATCTATTTGGAGCTATGCTTAACAAAATCTATAGAATTCACACCCAAATTCAAAACACCTGCAATGTTTTTTATATTACCTACCATATGCACAAAACCATATAAATAGATAACTACTCAAGCAATTTTACAAAACCATGGGTATCAAAACCATGGGACAAAACCGTCCCATAAACCTATGGGTCAAAATCCCACCCATATGAGAAAAGCAAGTTTCATGGTATATCAGGCATGTTTTAAGGCCAATTTGTTTTCTCTAGGGTTTGTCACCCCCAAACCCCCTCTCAGGGCCCAGCTCAAAATCGAACCCCGACGAGACAACTGTGGAAGTTGTACAGTTCTCTTAGTGTACAGTCTTCAACACTTTCTCACATGAAAATAGGCTCCAAACTCTAACAGATTATGATGAGTAGTAGAGGAATGGGTTGGTAGGTGTTAGGTATGGTTGAATGTAGGTCATAGTCATTGCGAATTTTAGGTTATAGGCATGGATGAGTTATTTTAAATGTAGGTGTTGATGATTTGGTTCAGTATAGGATAATTAATAAGTAATGAGGAAGGTGAATGGTAAAAGGTGGAAAAAGAGCTGCTTAGTTTATAAGGACCTTAATGAGTTTACCATACCCCAGATGGGCTTATGAATGTAAGATCCTAAAAGCTTTGCATAATGGACTATTCTAAGGGTGAAGAAACTCACATAATCACGAAATTTCATGGTGGCGGCAAGTCCCTTGAGTAGAGAGGAAATTAGTATGAAAAGGAAATGAGGTGAGAGTGGGCAGTTTAGCGTAACTTAGTGTACGAAAAAATGTTTGTATTAGCAAGAAACCTAGGATAAAAAATAGGCAAGTCCATGATGAAAAGTTCATCTTGTTCTTCATCATTTTTTGGTATTTTTAATAGATTGATAAATGCAGGAAGTCTATATGGGATGATTATATTATCTCCTTGAGGTCTTCGTGAAGCTGATCAATGCGGGATGCTTCTGGATATTTTTATTGTATTTTTGTAATGACTTTATATAGTTGTCCTTCAAGGGAGCATTTTATTCATAATGGTGGAAATAGAGTGAAGAGATGTCCCTTTTGAGGGAGTTAGATTTTTCTAGAAGTTTGACTTAAGGAGTTGTATCCCTTTTTGTTTTTAGACATTTAAGTCATGGAAACGACTATAGAGGAAGATTAGGTTCTTGTTCGGAAGACAAAACCATATTACACAGGAGTTAACTATGAAAGGGGTGGTTTCAAATGATGAACGACCATGGGATTCCATCTTGGAGAAGATGAAAAGTATCCATGAGAATCATGCTATGAGTAGAGCCATAGTACTCATATTGAAGATAAGGATGAAATGTGATGGGTAATCACATGATTCTTGTTTAGTCATGGATCCTAAAAAACGGGTAATATGAAAGGTGAAAAATGCTCAAGGGATGAGCGATCAACTAACAGAAAGTGATACGGGACTTGATGTCAACAATAAAATGGTAGAAGATGCAAGGCATTGAGAGGCTTAGGTTTGGGTTTACCTTCGAGTGAAGACAAATGATAAGCACTTGATCCATAGGCATGGGTAATGATATAGGGTCTGTTATCACTGAATCACAGCACCCCTGGATGTTGATCAGATTTCTAGTTTGATCACTCTAAGCATCCAGTGTGATTGGATAACATGGGTACTATCTCCAAGTTGTGGGACTTGCTACTTGAGACAGACCTCCAGAGAAAGCTGGTTCTTGCTCCTAAACTACCTGCCACAATCTACTCTAATGCAGGATAAGCTAATTGTTCTAATCTAAATTTCCAAGGGACCAGGGAAAGAGAATACATAAAATGAAAGCCTACACTAAAGCGGTGATACACCAGAAAAGGAGGATGGGAGAGTAGTCTCCAAATGTGTGAAATACAGAGGCAAAGTGCATACTAGAAGAGGTGATGACAGTTCTCCATAATCTAGCAAAATGCATTCACAGTAATATTCCAAGCACCCACAATGATAATGAATTCCTGCAAGAACATAATAATAGACACAATATTCTTGTAGAAAGATAAAAGGGGCAAGAAGAATGCAAGAAAACACAGCAGGGGAAGATACATCCACAAACTTGTATTTTATTGCTTCCTGGTATGCACAGTTCAATCTATTACAAGATAAGGGCCTGGATCACCATGCAAGGAGTCCACTACAAGGGCCTGCAACACACTGGCTTCACAAAGCAATTTTGACAGAGCTTTGTTACCCAAAAACTCTCCCCCTTTACAATGAGCCCAACACTCCAATTTATAGAAAAAATGAGAAGGAGAAGAGAAGGGAAAATAGAAATCCCGAAATCTACCCTTCAACCACCTATAAGAGGCATTAAATTGAGTGGAATGGGTATAAATTACTTGCAAAAGGCTCCCCATACTGTCCCATGTGCTGCAGCAGAGAAGGAATGATGACCATGCCTCTTAATTGCACTCCCAGCTACCAAATAAAACACTGTTCTGAACCCGGCCACGTTTCCTTAAAAAAATTAATCAATTTATAATAAAATATGGAATTTATTGATTGATGTGCATCGGTCTTGGAACCACAATTCCAACGGTACCAATTTTGTGCAATTTCGTTGAGAAATGCAAAAGTTATGGCCTTCTGAGTGTGGGCAGCGATTTTGGGTCTGGCAGGCGTTTTCTGTCATTTGACGGGAATGAGCATTGACTGACTGGAGCCGAATATGTTTCTTTTATTTAATTATATCTACCCTGATTAAAATTAATAAATCCATTTTTTTTGGCGTATTGGACGTCGTGCTTTTTCCAAAAAGTCCAATTTTATGAAAATCGGAGCTCGGAGTCAAAAGTTATGGCCGTTTGAAGTTTCCGGACCAAACATTGACTTTTCTTCCCTGCCTTCGGCCATTTCGGCTTTTCGCGTCCTGGATGTCCCTTTGTCCCATTTGGCAAAGTGCTGAAATTTCCCATTTTGGCCGATCCGGCCGGTTCGCGTACTTTTGGCCCGCGCGTCCCATTTGCTTTTGGACTGTCTGGGACAAACTCGCCCGGTTCGGTCGGTTCGCGCCTTTTTGTCCCAACTGTCCCGGGACAAAAGTTCTCATTTTGGCCGATCCGGCTGGTTCACGTACTTCGCGTACCTTCGGCCCAACTGTTTCGGGCCGCCTTGACTCATTTCGGCCGATTCGCCCAGTTCGCGTACTTTTGGCCCACGCGTCCCTTTTGCTTTCGGGCCGCCTTGACTAATTTCGGCCGGTTCGGCCGGTTCGCGCCCATTTGGACTGTTTGTGCTCATTTCGGCCGGTTCGCGCCTTTTCATCCCAACTGTCCCAAGCTGCCTGGTCTAGGACTTAGCCATTTTTTGTGATTTTTCCTGGCCCGAGTCTGTTTTTTTGCAATTTTCTTACCTTTCCTCAGAACTTGCTCTCTTCTACTTGGACAGGGGAGTTAGAAAAATACGATGGGACCTTAGAAACATGACCTTTCACTCTGAATCAACATAATTTCTTGGGATTAAAGAATTTGATGCATGTTATCAAAATTACCTTGAGGGGTGAATTTTGGATAACAGGGTCCAAGTCAATTAGGAGCAAATTTTCCCTGCTTACTTTTCTCTTCTTTGATGACATGTTGATTTTCTTTCAAGACAAGGTCACCGACCTAAAAGATTCATTCATGAACACATTTTTCATAGGAACGTTTGATATATTTTTTAGTAGATTTGGAGATGGTCAAGAGCATTGAGACGAAGTTCATCTAATAACTCAAGTTGTACCAAACGATCTTGGCGAAATTCATATTCATTGAGCATGTCTTGTAGCGAGATGCAAAGAGATGGAATATGGACTTCAAGAGGTAAGACAACCTTGGTACCATAGACCAGAGAAAAGGGTGTGGAAATATTCAAAGTGTGAATACTAGTGCGATAAGCCCACAAGGTGAAAGGAATGTGCATATGCCAATCCCCCAGTATCGTTGACTACTTTCATAAGAATTTTGTTCAAGGTTTTATTAGTCAATTCGGCTTGGTCTATTGGTTTTACGGTAATAAGGTGATGAGAAACTAAGTTGGATGCCAAAATATTCGCATAGCTTGCATAGGGTTTTGTTTTTGAATTGCTTTCCATTATCAGTGATGAGGTGGTGAGGAACACCAAAGTGAAAAATGATGTGATGGTTGATGAATTCACATATTTTCTCAGATTTTGTAGAAATGAGGGGAATGGCCTCTACCCATTTAGTGTAATATTCAGTAGTGGTTATGATCCATTGGTGGCATTGTGAAGAATGGGGATTGATCTCACCAACAAGATCCAAACCCCATTGAGAGAAATGTCAAAGGTCTCGCGTGACCTGCAAGGCATGACTAGGTGTTTGACGGAGATTTGTATGTTGCTATAATTTGAAAAAATGTTTGACATAATCACAACAATCACGGTTTAGGGTTGGCCAATAATATCCCAGGTGAAGAATGTGTTTTGCGACAGCTAAACCACTAAAGTGGCCCCCACAAATTCCATCATGGACTTCCTTGATGGTGTAGGGAATTTCAGAACTTGTAAGGCATCGTAAGAGAATACCATTGAAGCCGCATTTATAAAGGAGACCACCCATGATGACATAATGAGAGACACTTTTAAGAAAGGCACATTGTCCATTATGAGTGAGATCAGTGGGTAGAATGGAAAGGGAAAGATAGTCTACATATTGCTTATACCAAAGGTCACATGGGTCAGGTGCGACGGTTCTGACGGTGTAGACTTCACGAGGTAGATAAGAGGGTAATTGTAGCCTTTATATTATGACAAAGATTTTAGATTCAGTGGCCGAAGAAGGTATCAGAGAAGCTAAGCAGGCCATGGTATCCACAGATTTATTGGTAGAATGTGAGGTGGTTCGAAGTTCATAGTGCTCGAAGGTGGTCAAAAGTATATCTACGTGATGTTTATACTTTTGAAGTATCTCATTATGATACTGATATATACTATTAACTTGGTTTACGACTAGTTGGGAATCACCAAAGATATTAATGGACTTAACATCCAAGGCATAAGTAGACTGGAGGCCCAATACGAGTGCTTCGTATTTAGTAATATTATTTGTATAATCAAAATCAAGTTTGAAAGACAAAGGCATAGGTTCACCATTAAGAGGAATGAGGATGACACCAGCCCCACATCCACGCCAACACTTGGAGCCATCAAAGAAGAGTGTCATTTGATAAGTGGGTTCGTCTAAGGAGAGGGTAGCTATGGATTTGTCTGGGAAATCAAAGTTAGAGGGTTGATCCCTAGAAAGATATGCGTCGACTAGTTGGTCAGTGATAGCTTGGCCCTTGATAGACTTTTGATGAATGAATTCGAGGTCAAGGTCAATAAGAAGTATGAGGAAATGAGTGCACATTGATGTTGATAGGGTTTGGCATACATATAGTGTAAGGGGTCAGTATTGGTAATAACAAAGGTTTTTTGGTTGAGTAGTTAATGACAGAGTTTGGTAGTGATGAAAACTAAGGCTAGGAATAGTTTTTTGGCATGGGTATATCAAGTTTCATAGTCTAGAAGGGTATGACTTATGTAATAAACCACTTGCTCTCGGTGTTGGTCATCGTGATGAGTGAGCATGGCACCTAAAGAATGGTCAATGGTGGAAATATATAGGAAAAAGGGTTGGTCATCTTTAGGAGGAATGAGCACTGGTGGTTGAAGAAGGTATTATTTTAAGGCTTCGAAGGCTTTATGGCATTCATCATCCCATTTGAATGACATGTCTTTCTTGAGAAGATGATGAAATGGTTGACAACAGTAAGAAATCTACGACATAAAATGATGAATGGATTACAACTTTCCCTATAGGTTTCAAATTTGACAGAGACTAGTAGGCATAGGAATTTCAAGAATAGCCTTGAATTTAGTAGGATTGACTTCTATACCATGCAAAGAAACAATAAATCCCAGGAGTTTTCCTGAAAGTACCACAAATATGCATTTCTTTAGTTGAAGACGAACAAAATACTTGATGAGATGGTCAAAGATGACCTTAAGGATGGGAATGTGTTCGGTTCGATGTTTGGATTTGGAAAGAAGATTATCTACATAATCTTCCAATATGTGATGCATGATGTCATGGAAGATGTAATTCATGGCTCATTGGTATGTAGTGCCAAAATTTTTAAGGCCAAAAGGCATGACTTGATAGCAGAAAGTCCCCCAAGGGGTGATGAAGGTAGTCTTGTGTTGATCTTTTGGAGCTAGTAATATTTGATTATAACCTGAGAAACCATCCATGAGCGATAGCATTTCATGGCCAGTAGTGAGATCAACTAGTTGGTCAATTCCTGGTAGGGGAAAGTCATCTTTGGGACAAGCTAGGTTGAGGTCATAGAAGTCTGTGAAAATGTGAAGTCCACCTATCACCTTTGTGATAGGAACAATGTTAGAAATCCATTGGGGATAGTCAATGGGTAGGATGAAGGAAAATAAGAGAAGGCACTGAAGCTATTATTTTACCAGAAGAGCAATATGAGGATGCATTTTCCGTAGCTTTGGTTTGATGGGTTTGGCATCAAGAATGGTGACAATGTTTTGTACCATGATTTTTGGGTCGATACCGAACATATCAGCATAGGACTAGGAAAAAGTGTTGCTATGGTCCTGAAGGAAAGAAGTAAAAGCTTCCTGTTTAGTAGCATCTAAAGATTGGCCTATCTTTAGAATGTACGGGTCGTCCTGAGTGTTAATGTTGATTTCAATGGTAGATTCATTTAACATGGTTTGCATCTTAGAAGGTAACGAATGGTGAATATAAGAATCTTCCACACCTAGGTAGGTGAGGATGGACTCATCATCTTGACATTAAATGACATTAATAGAAGGTGTATCATCATCAATCATGTCAGGATACAGGAATGGCAGAGAAGAGGGAGCCTCACCATCATGTTTATAGGTCAGGCGTCCCAGGGAAATTGTGTTTACAAAAAAAAATGTTAGGAGGAATAGATTCGGGATCTATGAACTCCTTGGGGGAAGGTGGTGATGTGGGTGAATGAGGTGGAGAAGGTTTGTCTTCCTTAATGAGGTCGATGTGATCCTTCTTGAGAAGTGGTACGTCAAAGCCAATGCCACTATGGTCATTATGTTTACGAGTGGTACAGGAAATGATAGTATGGTGGCCTTGTTCATAAAATCTGAAGCCAAATCCTTTTCATGTGCACCAGTGGAGGAAAGTGTGAGTGAAGTGGTGGTTAGTGAGGGAAGTGTAGGTCAGATGAAAATGGTTGTGTTTGAGATGGAGGTTTGGGTTTATAAGTGGTGATATCAAGTCCCCCATATGTTAGATTAGTGTGAAGGTGGGGAGGACCATAAGGAAAAACCTCACCTACGTTGTAGTCATAACCAGGGTACTGACGTAACTTTCTGTACTCTTGTGGAGTGAGGATTGTGTTGATATTGTATAGGTTGTACTCCCCCATAGTGAGGCATTGAAAGACACCTTCTAAGGGATTAGTGGGTGATATGTGGGTAGTGGGGATAGACAACTCGTGTGATTATTGGGAAATAGGTGAGTTAGCGATAGAGGGTACAACGGTGGTAGGGATAGTAGGGTTAGATGTGTGAGAGGTGGTGGCAGTCTTGGTGGAGGGGATTTTGGATGAAGGTGAATTTAGGGTAAGGACAGATGCCTTGACTGGGACAAGTACATCATTGGGCTGGTACAACATGTTACGGGTCTTGAAAGATGATGGGTTGGCTGGAATGGTGTAGTTATGTTCCTTATGTTCAAATTTGAGGAAGTAGTGTAAATTTGAAGGGACACAACCCATGACATGGATCCAAGGTCGGTCGAGCAACAAGTTGTATTAGAAGTCTCCTTCTAGGACTTAGAATAATTTTAGGATAGTTTAGGGACCTATGCGGACATGGAGAATGACGGTACCCATGGTAGAGGTCATGGCATCATTAAAGGAGTCCAACATAACTGTGTTACCATGTATGCAATTGGCGGGAATGCACATTTGGTTGTATGCATGGGAAGAGATGATGTTAATACTAGCACCACCATCGATCATAATGCATTGTATGCATATATTATCAATATGGACGAAGATGAAAAGAGTGGGATCAGGGTCCTTTGATTAGAAGGGAGCGATTTCTTCATCCAAAATGCTAAGGGCGGCTACTTGGCGAGTAGGTGGAGGTGTAGAGGAAGGTGAAAACTTGGTGAGAGAGGATACATGATGAGGGGTAATGATGGAGGCTATGGGTGTGGGGTCATTTGGTAAAACCTCAATAGATTGAAGGATCTCCATGAGGGCTTGACGATGTGACTCAGAAGTTTGGATGAGGTCATATAAAGACATTTTGAGGGAGGATCAGTGCAATTGTTTCAGCATTGTGTGATGTGTGACCCCATCATAAATAGTATATACAGAACCTCAAATGGTGACTTTGGGTGTGGGTGTAAATGGTATGTTGGGTACAAGGTTGGTTGACGGGCTAGTTGCCTTTTCTTTTTGCTTGTATTTCTGAGTGTGGGTGGCAACGTGAACCATGTTAATTTGAGGGGAGGTGGATAAAGAGGGTGTGTCATGAAAGGTATAATGACATGAGGGGAAAAATACTAGTGGTGGATAAGAGCCTTGTGAAATGAGTATGATGCATTGATATTTGGGTGGTGGTTTTTCCAACTCTCTTATACGGACCATGTTGATCTTGAATTTCGGGGGTGGAGAAAAGGGTTGTGGGGGTGGAGATATTGGTCACTGAGTGGGTAATGGGCGAATATTAGTGAACGTGGAGTGGGTTCCTCATCTAGAAGATTGTCATCATCGAAATTGTGTTCAGGAGGAAAAATTTGGATAATAATGGTCTTCAAGGCCTTATAATTTTTAACATCATGTCTTGGCATACGATGATAGGAAAAAATCTTGGTCTCATCAAACATTGTGGGTTTGGGTTTGAGGGGATCTTAAGGTCTAAGTAGTGGTAATGTGATGATGGAATTCTCTAAGAGATTGGTTAAAATATTAGCATAAGACCCTGCTAACGGATCACAATGGGAGGTGATTCTAGGTTTGGGTAAAGGTGTGGTTGATTGTGGAGGAAGAAGATTTGCGAGAGGGGGAATGAGTTGGTCCACTATTTTGGTATGTGGAGTAGTCTTAAGTCTTGCGGACATCTATTTGGATAAAGGAGGGGAAGAAGAGATGGCAATGGAAGGTTTGGTAAGTTTGAATACTTTATTGGAGGGTAGCGGATTCTTATCTTTAGGTTGTATCCTCTTGGGTAAAGGTGATACAGGAGTATGGGATGTAGAGGGAAAAACAGATGGTGGAAGAGGATAGTTTACCCATGGGGGAAACTGAGTTTTGATGGAGGTTGGGTAGAAGGAATGAGTGGGAGAGATGAGAGTGTCATGGGTAGTGAAGAGGCTATGGAAGGTAGTGGTGGTAAGAAGGTCATAGGCAACAACGAGGGTTGTGCAGATCACTTTGGTATGTTAGAGGGCCATGATGAGGAGGTGAGCTGCTACGTTCTTTATTTACCAGTGGAAATAGCTTGCTTGGCCAGGGTTGAGGGGTGAGGTCCTATGATTGATTGAAGGGGTGAAGGTGATAATGGTGTGGTAGGTGAGGTTGGTGTATGAGGCTTAGAAGGTTGGGGCTTCGTTTTAGGGGCCAGAAGAATTTAAGTATTGGTTTGGGAAGATGCGGCTAAATCTAATCTGACAGGTGGGTGAGTAAGGTGTGATTTCAGCATGACACTAAGGTAGTGATAAGTTTGGGCAAGGGAGATGATATAGGCGTGGGTAGGTGTTTGGGTGTAGGTGTGTGTTGGGTTATGGGTGATGACATGGAAGGTGTTCTAATAACCATGGTTGTGTTTGGTTTGGTTGCTTGAAACACTTTTGGATAGACTGTGAAGGTGTCGATGAGTGATAACTGCATTTGGGTTGAAGCAAGAAGTAAAAGACATCTCCAAAGTAAGGCTCTATCAACATAGTCCAGGTGATCGACCAAACATGAAAATGGACCACCCTAAGAGGAGTCGATATGGATCGAGTAACAATCCCCGTAAAATGTGTTTGAGAAATAGGAAAATGGCTAACTTCAGAATCTATGGGTAAGAGAGCCAAAAGCAGATTGGCAAGGTCTTGGAGGTCTGATGGAGGATGGTCAACTAAAGGAAATGGTTTTTCTACAAGATCCTCTATGGGTACAGGATATGATGGGCTAGATGATGTGGACTCTCTGTGCGATGGTGCAAGGAGTGGACAAGTGTCCCCTATGAGTAGGAGAGGTGCTATTGACAACTGCTTGGTAATCTGAGGGGCCAGGGTAGAGTGGTAATTATAGGCTCTTCCACGGGTGAAGGAGAAAATGAAGGGGGTTCCTCTGTGGGTGGAGAAGTATATGAAATAGGTTCATGTGTAGGTAGGGGAGTTCAGGCTAGGATTTCTTATATGGAAGGAACAAGGGGTAATTGTGAATCTACTCGTATGTCATCAAAAATAGCATAGACCTCCCAAACATCGCTATAATTGGTTCAAGTGTCACCAATTTGGTTAGAAGATGGGCATGATTAGGAAATGGTTTTATGAATATATGTATATTTTTATTGGCAGGTGCATTTGGGTTATCCAAGACTAGATCTCTGTTGTCTAACATTTCTTGGATGATATTCTTAAAGGTGATACAGTTACTGTCGCGATGACCTTTGAAATGATGATAGTTACAAAAGTCATGTTCTTTATACCACATGGGCATGGGGTGATCAGGGTCAAAACTAGTGTATGGTTTTATAGGTGTAAGGGTAATAACACTAGCCTTAATAATCTTTTCCAAAACAAAAGAATAAGGTTCCCCTATTGCGGTATACTTTTGTTGTTCTCGTCTGAACTACAAAGATTTTATGGGAGAGATATTAGAAGAAGGTTTGGCTTAGTTTGATGGGTGAGAGGGTGCAACCTTTAGAACTACGGCGTTGACAGATCCTTTGGGTTTTGAATATTTGTTCTGGGGTTTCAAATATGAAGAAGCGTCATTTGATTTGAACACTATATTCTTGTTATGTAGCTGAATTTTCTTTTCTTCAATAGCACGAATCTCCAATTTTTGTGCCATGGTGAATGCCTCATCAAAGGTGTAGAAGGTTTGCACTTGCAGTGTTAGCGAAATGTGTCTACCACAAGCCTAGGTAAACAAATCTATGCACTTAGTTTGAGGTAATTAAAATGTGAGTTGGTTAATTAGGCTACACTAACAAGCAACAAAGTCAGTGATAGACTCGTCGTCATACCATCGTGTGGAGTAAAGATCGGTCATGGTGACTTTCTTGACAATGTTGATTGAGACATGGTTTGAGAAGGTTTGAGGTACTTGATTAAATGAGTAGATCGAATGTATCGGTAGTCCACTGTACCAATGTGATGCAGGTTCTATGAGGTACATTGGGAAGGTTCGCAAAAGTAAACCATCATCATGGGTGACCAGGTAACAACCATGTTTGAAAGACTGTAAATGTTTTTGTTGGTCTTCTTTACTATTAAAGCAGTTGAATTTTGGCATTTTCTAATATATAGGGTATGGGAGAATAGGAATGGATGGATGAATGGGATCATCACAGATTTCATCATAGGTGAGAGAATTGTGTGATTCAGAAACCGATGCTTCTAGTGTCTACATCCTTTCCATCATTAATTTGATGAGGTCATTGGTAGGTTGTGATGGAAGGGAACCTCCTGTGGTGTAAGAAGGATAGTACTAAACATGTGATGTGGGTGGCATTTCAGTGTATGGTGATGCCGAATAGGAAGGTTGAGAATAGGGTACCGACATAGAGGGCATATATCCAGAATGAATGATGAACGAGATAGGGGGTTTTTGATAATATGTATATTTAGGTGGAATAGTTGATGTGACTCTAGGGGCGATTGGGGGCAAAGACTAGAGATGGAGAGGACAAAATTCTGGAATGGGGTAGGGGTCATCGATACCACAGGTGGTTGTGTTGCAATTGTTATCTGTGAGACAATGGGTATGGATGGGGTTATGGTCTGGGTGGTCACTGAAGGAAGAACATATACTACAGGTGTGACTGATGTTGCAGATGCAGTGGTCAAAGTGGGTATGGGGCCTAGTTGCGAGACAACTGGGGGTAAAGTAGTTGAAGGTAACGCTATATTAGTAGGGGTTGATGTAGAAGTGGGGATAAGGGCAAGAGAGATTGATACGGGAATTACATATATCAATTTACCTAAGGAGTCCTGGGTGGAAGAGTGGGAAAGGTAGAATTGTAAGGCTTCGAGATTCTAATCGAGGAGTCGTGTGAACTCCTCATCGCCAGTGGCAATGGTGGAAGGCAAGGTTGGATCCATGGTTGATAGGACAGATGGTGGTGAAGGAATAGGTGGGAGTGGTTGACGATTGGCATGGAATATAAGAGTGTTAGCTTGGTTGTGAGTCAACACCATGCAAATGAATGTATATCAAGTGATGATGTATCCTGCAGATGACACAGAAAGTAGTAGGAATGAGAAAATAGGTATTTGAAGGTGGATTTGGAAAATGTATCAATTGATAATCAACACAAGGTAACCAATGTTGGTTAAGTATAATCGATGACATTTTAGGGGTAACTGAGGTCAGTTATTGTGAAAAAAGAACAATTTTACCAAATGAGGAAAAAAATGATGAATGTTGAATAGGTAAGTTGTATGATGACCATTTATAAGAATATAGAGAGTATAGAGAAACTCTAAATAGTAAAGGAAATGAAATAGGTATCCTTTAGGCAAGATAACTAAAAGGATAGAAAACTAATGGCAGTTAGGTAAAACTGATGATGGTGAAGAGTAAACCGATGTTAGTTACTGTGAAAATTTGATGAATGCCAGAAAATAGATTGTTGTGAACTGAGATTAGATGAATGATCAACCTAGAAGTCTGGAGATGATATGACGAGGTCCTAACACACTTAGAAGAATTTAGAATCCTCCAACTGTGATTGTGGAGTGTGAAAGGAAAAATAAAGGAAAAATGGAGAAACAAATCCTCACACCTCAAAATGCATGTAAATCAAATGCTAAAAACATGTATCCAACAAGTGATTTTAATGTGTTGAGCTTATGCTATTTATACAACTAACTCATGAATTTAGAGTAGAGTTTTTGGTGAGGAAGGTTTCCTATGAAGAAGGAGATCTAAAAGGAGAGGTTCTAGGTTATGTTATGGTGGAGGTGAGCCATCCTCTGAGGTAATGACTGGACAAAAGTAACCAGCTGGGTGGCCACTGTTAATCCAGTGATCATGTGATCATTGACAGCTTCTTCTGGGTGAGATGTTATTTAAGAAGATGTGTATTTTTCAATTTTGTGTAGTTTGGTAGAAGAAGAAGATAGAGAGTGCTTTTCTACAATTCTTTATGTCAACCATCAGTTGGGCATGACTTCTAGTATATAGGTTGCCCTCATTTTAATGTGAGATAAGTGTAACATACAAGGATAAAATGCAACTAATTTAAAACCCAAATCAACAAATTATGTTCGATGAATAAAATGATGAACAAGTAGGAACATGCTCTTTCACTACTTATACGAATGTAAGAAAGAAGAATTGGTTCATTTTAAGCACCAAAAAATAGATGTTGTTTTAGACAATTAGAAGAATAGAGTATTACCAGGGAAATATATTTAGCGTGAATATGTTTAGAAAGTAAACAAACACACCATCTTTACTTAGAAATGAAGAAAAATGAAAGAAACCCTGAATGGGTCCCACCAAGAGTGCCAAAATGTTTCACTATTTTCTCTACATTTTTGGAATGTGACGAAACACATAAAGGTATGGGATGAGGAGGAATACTTGCTGTGTTAGTTTGGAGGTTGATGCGCATGTTCTAACTTATCGATCTGATGCTGAATATGAAAGCTTCCTTTTGGCTTAGAGGAGCTACCTGAAATAGAAAACAAGACCACCAAAGAAGAGTTAAACAATATGTCATAGTGGACTGCCTAGCGTATGCTAGATCCGAGAAGTGTGATACCTCTTAGAAGGCTCTCAATCCACTATTTTATAGAATAAATATGAAATAACTGAAATGCATACATGAAAAATCTAGCGCTAGTATTCTGATTTGGGTATCTCAGATAACTATCAGTGTCAATCCGATTAAATACTAAAAACTATGCGGGTCAAGGTCTTCAAGTCAGGTTACAGGTTGGTCAGGTGGTTTGTAGGTCAAAGAAAGGGTCTTAACATGGTTGTGTGAAGTGTTTGGGTTATTTTTGATAGGCAGATGGTTGCTGGTTTACACAATATTGGTAAATATAGAGTCTGACGTAAGTCGAGGTATGACCGATCACGGTTAGGAAGAACCGATGATGGTTATGGGTAACCGACATTGGTATAGTCGGGCTTTTAAGATTCAATAAAGTTTGTTAATAAGGTTTGAGCTGAGGTTAGGCAAAGATGATAGAGGGCATAATACGGTATATGAGGATCTTAGGAACCTCCAAAAATATGTAGAGGTCAGGTAGGGGTGGTGGAATGGTGGGTTTACAGGAAAGTAAATGGTAGGGGAAAAGGTAATGCAAGTAGGAAACCGATAACAACAATAGAAGGACCCAATAGACTGAAATAAAAATAAATGATGTAGGTAAAAAGTGTACTTACTATTGTGTATGTCCAATAGCTACATGGTGATGATGATTGGTTGGTGGGATGAAGCTTGGTGCCGTAGTGGTGCTTCTTGGAATGTCACTGTGAGTGCAATACTTTTGGATCTGTATTATTGCTAGCTATGGATGTTTGTAGGTATGAAAAGGCTCTGGTTCTGCTTGCATGTAGTTCTCTCCTCATCTCCTTGATATTAGAATGTGCCAACCCACAAACAAGGTTTCCAAGGTGAATAAATGGTAACTGACAATGGTTCCTGGTTGACCAGCACCGTTTTAGGGATGACTGACACCGGTTAAGGTGAGATTCCCTAGGTTTAATAAAAAATGGTAGATCTCACATCATTTGGGTCAGGTCCATTCATTTATTTGTGGATCAGAGTGGATGTTATGTTTTTTTGAGCGGGAAGGTAATTAGAGGAATAATAGACTTTTGATTTTTAGGGTTGAACTAAGTCTTATTCATTTATGGAAACATGCTATGAATAGGTCTATGGTGAGGTGTCTAGGTTAGGTGTACATTTATTTAATTAAAGTAATTAAATTAATAATGGGGTGAGGATGGGTATTAATTTAATTGTAAATAATTAAATTAATATTAATGTGGGGTATAAAGGTCATGGCTAGGTGAATGTGTGTAAGTTGGTTATTCGAAAGGGGACCAAGTGGAGTGTGACCTAATGTTGGTGTCTACACTAGGAACAAAGGAACAAGTTATATAAGATCCAACTTCCCTACTTGTAGTAGACAATTTTCAGCCATAATGGCTAATGCATAGGCCCCATGCAATGTACCCCCATAGATTAGATCATGAAAAAAAATAGAATTTAAAGCTGTTAAAAAGTAAAGGAAAGCACCTTCTAGGGTTGGTCTTACAAGGGCTGGAATTCTTTCCCATGTTTTTTGAAACATGAGATTAAATTTTGCAATGAGCTCATTGGGAGATCTATTTATGGTTTTCATCTACTCAAGCAAGGAGAGGTTATCTACCTTTTCTCCAAAATGATTGCAAAGAGTTTTCCCCAAATGATTCCAATTAGTGATGGATCCTACCATCAAACTCCTAAACCATTGCAAACATCTTCCCTTGAATGAAGAGGTTAATAGCCTAACAATGACATCTTGTTAAATAATTTGGTGGATAACATATACATTGGAAATGTATTTAATATCATCTAATCTAGTGGTCTAATTTTCCCTAGTAAGGAAAGCGAAAATCTTAAGTGTAGACACTAGAATGAGATTTCAAGAATTAAGAGTAAGAGGATTGCTACAAGTAAAATTGACAAATGGTCGATTCTATTGTGCTTCCATTGTGATAGGTTTAAGAACTCTAATAGGTTGTAAAGAAGGCCTACCCAATGGTGGTGTAAAAATTGCGTGGTACGCTGGGGATAAAGATTCCTGTGTGGTTCCTTTGTTGCCTCTTATTATTAGAGAAATTTGAAGGTACTCAAAGGAATCTTCAGCTACTGCACTCTATCAGGTATGTATTATTCTCATGAAAAAGGCATATGAACTTTTGGAAAAAAAATATCTGAGAGTTCAGAGTCGTTAGATGTGTTGAAACATGACTCCAAAGGTTAGAAATCATTAGGTTACACACCAAAATCTAAAAAGAATTAAATATGAGTTTTCAAAATTGATCCCATCAGACGTGCCAAAAAATTTTAGAGATTAAATATGCACCCATCCTATATTAGTATGAAATGGGGCTTTGAGGCAATGTGGCATTGTATCCAAGTTGTGGGACCTTGCACGCTTGAGATAGACCTCTAGAGAAGGACGGTTCCTCTACCTATTTATACTACTAAAACTACTCCTAAGAAGGGAAATGCATCTACATATCACTACTGTAATATTCCAAGGGACTAGGGTTAGAAGGAGATGCATGGAAAAGGGAAACCTAAGCTAAAGGAGGTGATAACACTAGAAAGAGGGGGATGGACATAGTTAGATTTGAGTGAAAATAGAGGAGAATGCACACAGAGAGGATAGACGCACACATCACAACATGAAACACACTCATTTTTATGACGTAAAATCAGAAAAGGAATTTGTAAGGGACGTGAGAAGGCACAAAAAAAAAATTGATAAAAAAGAGAGGAAAGAGGATGTAATAAAAATAGGCCAAGGAAGAGAATATGTAAAAAAAAGTTTCTATTACTTCCAGAAGATGCACAATCAATTACTATGATGAATGAGGCTAATATCCACATGTATAGAGCCATATCTAAAGGCCTACAACTCAAATGTAAAGAATCAAAATCCCTTGACAAACTAAAGGGGTCCAACCTTTTACAATGAGCATTGTTATTTAATTTATAGATGAAGGAGAGAAGAGGAGGAGAAAGAAGAGGGAAACTCGGATTTAAATCCAACCACCAAAAACAAGCATTGAATGTTTGTAAATACACATATAATGCTGACAGATGTGCCTCCCCATGTGTGTTTTATTTTTGGAAGAAGAAACGGGGAAAAATGGGATCAAATCCGGGTGGTTAAACTAAATTTATCTATGCATTAATGGATGAAACACATTTTACTACTTCTTAACTACCAAATCAACTGAAAACCTGATTTTGAATGATATGGAGTATAGCCCATGTCAAATAATTTCCAACAAGACCAAAAGCACATGGATCTGAGCTCTGTAGCAGAATTTATGATGTTTTGAAGTATACAGTGCAAACAAAACACACAAAAATGTGGCATGCTTTGGTTGGCTAAAGGATCTGCCAACTGATCATTTGTTTAGTCGTTTCTACCACATTTTATGCATTGGTTCATTGAAAGGATTCAGTGACCAGTTGGCACACTTTTATAGGTTGCGTGTTTCATAGTCAAACATGACAAGTTGTGAAATGACACAATAATTCAACACGGAAGATTGCGCGAGGTGTGATAATGCAGAAAATAGGCACACAAAAAGAATGCACGCATGAGTAAAGAAAGGTGTATATATGTAAAAGGGTACAAGTATACAAAAGTGTAGACACAAAATCATGCAATTTAGGCATTACTTTTCCCAATATCATACTACTATTTAGAGGGTTCTCAAATGAAGAAAGTACTAATTAATCCCACATTTTGGCCATCTTATTTTTATATTTTTATTTCATCATTCACACATATTTTCCTACACATATCCACCTATTTCGCAATTTTCCCATCATTTTATTCTAAACCGGGGTGCATAGGCATGTACTAGGGTTCCCCGGGGTGCCCTCGTCCCACTTGGGCATCCCAATCCATGTTCCACTTTTCCGCTTATTTTTGGGGTCTTTCTAGCTGTTTTTCATCCTTATCTTTTTCCTAGTCAATCAAGTCGGGGTTAATTATGAAATTAGAGCAAGATAACTCTATAAATACAAAGTTATGAGACCATAATGAGGGTCCTAGCGTCGCAAACTACTATCACTCCTTCCAGAGTTACATCCATTGCATCACTTGCATCCACATAGTTCCATGCAACAAGGCTACAAGATTTTCATCAACAAACACAACATAGGGGGAGAATTCTATTCTATTTCATGCACACATGTTATTACATTTTCTATAGTTATTATTACTTGCTACTTCACTAAAGTGTGACTGACACAACAGCTCTTAGGGCTTGACATGCACACACACACACCAGAACTACATTTGGGTCTGAAATGTAGTGCAACACTTAGTTTAATAAGCCCACTATTGTGGTAGCTGAGGTCAGTCCAACCCATTCATTTACATCTTTTTCTTTTAGGTATTTTTGATACTTCTTTGTTTTTTACACGTCATTCCTTCATATTTCCATATTTCACACACTCACTGTAACCCATTGAATCTAGTGTGATAGACACTAAGTGTTTTAGGTCATCTTGTGACCATGTGGGAATTAGTTTATGAGAATTTGTAGAAACGAGGGTGCCTATTCTGTGAACTAAGGCACCCCAGGTTGCCCCAGTACCTTCCCAGATGCCTCAGTCTGCTCAAATCCTTCAGATTTGGTCTCTTTGGGACTTATAGGCATTCGTTCATACTTCTGCATTTTATTATTAGACCTGTGATAACTTGCAAAAATCTTCTACAATTGGCAAATTCATTTCTCATTACTTCCTTGCACATTAAGGTTTTAATTTCATTTAGTATGGTTATTTACATAATCTCATGTTGTCTTAGTATACATTATAACATTTTAGTCCTCCTATTTTAGATTAACTAATTTCTATAATTTCCATAATATTTGATCCTATTTTAGTTAATCATTTTGATGAACCCAAAGTTTCTGATGCGGCTCCAATTGGTTTTGATCATGATAATGATGATCTGCTTGATTGAATTTCCTATCTGCGTGTCATACTACCTTTGGGGGGACATATCAAGTTGTACACTCCCTAAAACATTCCTCCGTATAGGTTCCTAGTCTCGCCTATCATACTTCTTCTTCACTTTTCTATCAGCATAACATACCACCCATCGTAGCACTGTCATTACCTGATGATTCACTCTTGTGCTTCGGTCCACACTTGAATGTTGAGGGATTACCATTACACTGAACCCCACACACCACACTTAGAATTTACATGTTTCATTTCATCATAAATTGTGTTTCATACTCCATCCTTTCTATTATACATTATACTATTCCTCAACCATGTATTCCATTCTTTCAAATATTCACACACTTAACATTTTCATATCATACATGTTTCGTATACTACACTAGTCATAATTTCCTATGATTCTAGTTTTATATTCCACTTACATTCTACATTTACGCTAGGTTACATTATACATGGGTCTAGATTTATATTTTATTAGTACATATTCTATTTTCTATCTACACCTATCACTGCATCTTAAATATTACATATTCTACACACCCTACATATCCTACATTACATTGCCTACATTGTGTTTCTACATACCCTCTTCATCATTTGTTTGTTTATAATCTATTGTTTCCTACACGTTTTCCTCACCTCAATATGATATACTTTAGTTCCTCGGTCCATACTTGGCTGTCGAGGGTTTACCAAGCAAATGGAACTTAAATTCACCATACAACATTTCCTCATGAGAAATTTCACCATGTGAAATTTCTAGCCTTAGTGATATACACCTTAGGTTAAATAATCGCCTATACTATCATCTTGTAGTGGTATACACCTTAGGTTACATAACCACTCCCTTATTATTCATCCGTAGTGACATATACCTTCGGTTAAATCATCACTCATTCTATCATTTTTTAGTGGTACACACCTTAGGTTACATCACCACTCCTTCCTTTAATTTCATAGTGACATACATTTTAGGCTAGATCGTCACCTATCTCCACCCTTTCATCATATAGTGATATACACTTAGGGATAAAATCATCACTCATCTATTTAACAAGCCGTGATATATGCTTCGGATATAGGGTTCACACACATCTCTCCACATGCCACATTTCATAAAAATTACATATACACACTCACCACAACATGCTAGAAACAACAACAATACTCGACCATTTCCGAATGATGAACTCTTCTTTATGGTTCATTATTGACTACTAAGGGGGAAAAATTGAATCTCATGGCATACACTTATATCCACTTGGGGGGCACATTGCTCCTATCATTCCATTTTGCATTCCATTCCATCCATCCACAGTATGTTGCATTGTCTTAGGGGAATTTACTCTTGTTTACTATTGTTTTGCATGATCACTTTACAACACATGTTAGACTACTTTCTTACATGTCATTATCATACACACATGCACGTTCACACCTTTATTTAGTGTGATCACAGATACCGAACTATACATGAAGCATGGATGATCACCTTTTTGTGGCACTTATTTTCTGTAGTGCGAAATTCTATGGCACTTCTTTTCTACAGTGTGGATTTCTACGACACTTCTATAGTGCTCCACAGAGTTAGTTTTTTGTAGCACTCTCTATGGATTTATTTGGTTTTCTCAAAAACTTTGCTAACTCCTTAGAATTTTTTGAATTAGGGAGTTAATAAAAAATGGATTAAAGCACCGATAAAAAACTAAATTTCACCATTTTCTCTTGTTCCAATTTTCTCTAATTGTCCATTTTACCAAGGGAGTAAAAATGGATAGAAATTTGGTGACTCACAGGGACATTTACCTACTATATGAGTGGATCAGTGGCCTTGTAGCATCCATTAAGCCTAGTAAACAAAAATCTGATCTAAAACTCTGAAATTCAATACCTGACCCATTTGAAGCACTGTTGCAACTAGATCAATTGCTGATTTAGAAAGCACTTATGACTTTAGTTAAAATTGGTTCCACTTCTACACATTTCCACTACCCATGAGCTGAATTGTGCAAAAACAACCACGAAGCACCAAAACTATGTATAAAAGAGGAAGATCATCCATGCCCTAAGTGGAACATGAAGAGTGTGCACAAGCACTTCTTTTACTAAAAGTAACCTAATCATACCCTACAATAACCAGATAAATGAGAAACTCAAACAAAACTTGATACTAGAAATGAGAAATAACCATCCTTCTCACAATTTGTAGCCATGTAGACAATTTTGCATTATATCCAGTTAGGAGTGTAAAACTAACTGCACGCTTATTTTCCACTCCCTTACACATCAAAGTTTCAACTAAGAACAAAATAAATAACTCTTATAAATATTTCTCATTTGGTTCTAAGAGGTGTTTTTGTTGATCCTTGGCACATTATGGTTCATCCCCATGCTCAGAAGAAAGCATGACTAGTTGTGGCTTCTCCTTTGGCTCTAATGAAGCTAAGTTTCTTATCAGGTAAGGTCTGATCCATTGCATTTTTCCACTACTTTGAATTCCAATTTCAATAAGGAAGTCTTCTTGTAGACATTGAAAAATATGACTATTTGTATGTTGATTTTAGTTTTCTTCTACTTCTATAAACAACCAATTTTCTTCTTTGATGACTGATATGAGAGTGGTGTCATCTTTGTTCTGTTTTTCCTCCTCATTCTTTGTGAGACTTGGAAGATCAACTTATTCCAATTCTAATTCTAGAGGATTGTTATGAGCAGTATGCACTTCTTAAATTTTTTCCTTCATGACAACAAGATCTTTTTTTTGGAGGATGAATGATGGAGAAACAAAAGTTGTGATTTCTATGGGCTCTTATTCATCAATATAATCCTCCAAGTATGCCAAATACTCAATGGATCAGACCTTACCTTTGAAATGTTGATGGTAGAAGGGAAGGTTTAGTTTCTTGTTTCTGTGGAGGGGATAAATTCTTGGAAGGGAAAAGGTAATAAAATTTGAGATGATATGGAAGGATAGAAGGTGGAGAAATTGATTCCACAATGGGGACAACATGTAATAAGATAAAATCATGACATTCAGGATGAAATGATGTAGATTGGGAATGAGGAATAGAAGGACTATGAGGTGGTGGTGTAGGACTTACCCATTGACAAGGTTGTCTTACATAAAGTTCACAAGCCTCTATCTCCTTAATCCACTTTGCAAGTTGTGGTAGCTATTGGAAAAAATTGGTTAAGTGGGTTGGCCACCCCAAGTAATTAAATATGGGTCCAACATTATACTATAAGTTAAATATTTAATAATAAGAAATACTGATATTTCTTTTATTAAATATTCAAACCTAGGAATGTACTTTAGGTCAAATATTTAATAATAAGAAATAGTTATATTTCTATTATTAAATATTTTAAACCTTGGTATATGTGTCAACCGATATGGTTGAAAATGTGAGTCGAGAAACATACTCGATCACCTCATATAAAAAGGACTTTGGGTCCTCGTTTGATATATTGAAACAATAATATATCAAAGGTTTTCACCCTTGTGATTAGGGTTTCTAAGGAGGAGGTGATTTACTGGATGTAAAAATTTCTCTAAAATAAAGGTTACTTTTCACAGTGGTTTTTACTGTCAAATGACTATCTCGACAGACCAAAAATAAGGCAGAATGACGGTCATTTAGACTTCAAATTTAAGATGGCTAGATCTTTATCTACATTAACACTTTTCAAAAATTTGAAGTTGTTATGCATTCTTAGCGGGTTTATCTTCTTTTCTATATGGTCATAAATTTTTTTATAATAGGTATGGGGTGCAATACAGTGCCCTTTATAATGTGGGTCAGTATTTTATTTTGGGAAGTTAATTAGTATGCATTTTTATGACAGAATTAGTTATGGTCAAATAGTTTCTCCAGATCTATAAATTTAGATATGTTTCTATTAATATTGTTGTAATCAAATTATTTATTTCATTATAATAATTTATTTTTTAATGAAAAAAAATAAAAAAATTGATCATAAAATATGGGTATTATTGTTTTTTGATTTATATGTTTCTAACTGAATGGTGTATTATATCATAATGGGGTATGATTTTTAGGTTCAAAGAATTTGAAAGACAATGAAGTCGAGTTACTTTTACCTTAATAAATCTCAGATCCAAAATGGAGACAATTACAATATTTGGAAGATCAGGGTCAAATCAGAACTTATGGAAAGGAAACTCTGGATGATTGTTTCAGGAACTAAGCTTGCGCCCACCGGTCATCAAACAACAATGGAAAATATGAATGCATTTTCACAATGTACGCAAGAGGCCCTTTCTATGATTTTTCAAAATGTGAATGATGAATATATTCTATACATTGGTAATATCAAACATCCTAAAGTGGTATCGATACAATTAGAATCCGTGCATGAATGTATATGCTTTTCTAAGATTATTAAACTTGTTTTATAATTTTTTATGACTCATATGAAAGGAGATGAAAAGGTAGTTAATTTCTTAGCCAATATTAAAAATATTAAAACACAATTAAATGGATGCAATTGTGACTTAATTGGTGAAAAATTAATCTACTTTATTGTTAAGTTGAATATATATGAAAGATTTAGGAATTTTATTTCTATCTTAAACTCAAAATATTAGAATGAGGATGAATTACTAAACTTAAATACTTTGAGTTCTCTTCTGATACAAGAAGAGCAAGTGATGATGAACTTCAAATCTAAGGAGAATTCCTATCATGCACTTCTTTCTCAGAATTCAGATTTTAATCCTCACAAAAACTTCTTTGATTAGAAGTTTAGATCTAAATATTCATTTTTTGATAAGAAAAGTGTTACTTCTGAACATTTGCGTGTAATCTTTAATGGTAAATTTCATAAATGTGGAAAATTTTGACATAAAAAGGAATAATGTAAATATAATAAACCTATCCATAAAAAATAGAAATAGACTGTCTCATCTAAATATAATTTGAGGAAAAAGGATAGTTCTAATGATGCTCCTAATACTATTGCATTATATGCTATTTTATACTCTTCCTCTAATTTTGAATCGATTCTAAATTCAGGTGCTTCAAATAATATGAATATTATTTCAATTTATTTATTTGATGTTATGAAAATCAATGAACTTGTGTATCTTGGTGATAACTCATCTTTTGAAGCAATAGAGAAAGGAAAAGTAAAATTTGCAAATGGTATTTTGAATAATGTTTTATTTGTTCCTAAGCTTAAAATGAATCTTTTTTCATGTTCACAACTAACTCATGATGGTTTTTTTATTCAAATTTTAAGGGATACTTGATACCTCAAGGTTAGTAATGATAATATAATTGCTAAAGGAATTCAAAGAAATGGGTTGTATATTTTTGATGATTTTTCTTCTCCATCTTGTTTTGTATCTCAAAGTTTAAATAGTTCAAAAGTATGGCATGAAAGGTTAGGACATGTGAATTATTGAAGCTTGTATGAAATGATTAGAAATAGTCTAGTGAAATATTTTCTTATGTTGTCTTCATCTCACGATGCTTGTGAAGGGTATTTACACTCCAAACAAAGTGTAAAACCCTTTCACTTACATCTTAAGGAGAGTTCCTCTTCACCAGTAGAACTTGTTCATAGTGATGTTAGAGGACCTATTAAAGTAGCTTCGTTAAATGGTTATTTATACACTATGAATTTTATTGATGATTTCACCATGATGATTTGGACATATTTTCTTAAAAAAATCTAATGTATTTGCAAAATTTAAGGAATTTAAAGCATCTGTTGAAAATTCATCAAATTGTAAAATTAAGATTCTTAGAAAAAATAATGGGGGTGAATATGTTAGCAATAAATTTATTTTTTTTGTATTTATTGTGGTATTAAAAGAGAATCAACTTCTCCCCATTCTCCCTAATTTAATGGTGTTGTAGAATAGAAAAATATAACTATTTTAGATATGGCTCGCACTCTGCTTCATTCTATTGGTTTCCCAAATTTTGGTGGGTAGAAGTAATGAACACAGTAGTTTACATCCTAAATATGGTCCCTACCAAATTTATTCAACTTTCGACCCCCTTAGAGAAGTGGTCAAATAAAAAAACATGATGTCTCACATTTAAAAGTCTTTGGTAGTCTTGACTCATATATCCCTAAAAAGAAAAGAAATAAACTTGATATGACTTAATTTTCTTGTATTTTCATTGGATTTGGTATTAACATTGTAGGTTTAAGGATTTACAACCATATAAAAAGGGAAGTAACTCAAAATCACAATGTTGTTATTTTGGAAAAATGCTTCTGTTAATTTACAACTAGTTATGAGATTCTTAATCCTATCAATATTTCTAATGATGATTCTGATTTTGATAATGACAATATGGTAAATGATCATGATGATTTTTCTTGTGTTGATGCTATTGGTATGTATGAATCTCTTGTCTCCCTAGCTAAGAAACGAAAATGGGCTCAAACTATGTTAGAAAGTTCTAATCCTATTGACCTTAGGAAAATGACCACAAGCCATCATATGTACCATGCATTAATGACCTTGTATGAACCTAAACCATAGATTTTTGAAGAAGCTTCTCAGGATGAGAAGTGGATCAATGTAATGCAGGCTAAATGTAATGCCTTGATTCAAAATCAAACATGGGAGTTGGTTCCACTTTCAGAGAAAAGAAACGTTATAGGGTCTAGATTATTTTACAAAGTAAAATATAATGTTGATGGTAGTATTTACAAATATAAAGCTATACTTTTTGCTAGAGGTTTCACTTAGAAACCTGAGATAGATTATGTTGAAGACCTTTTCCCCTATAGCTAAAATGAGAATTGTTAGGACCTTGTTTGCTATTGATACTCAGTTTGGGTGGGAAATCCACCAAATGAATGTTAAAAATGCTTTCTTGAATGGTGATTTAAAGGAAGAACTTTACATGTCTCAACCTAAAGGATTTGAAGAAACTGGTAAAGAAAACTATGCTTGTAAGTTAAAAAAAACTTTGTATGGTTTAAAGAATCTCCTAGAGCTTGGTATGCGAAAATTAATGTTTTCTTTAAATAATTAGGTTTTGTTAATTGTTATTCCGAAAATAATCTATCTATCAAGCAAGAAGGTTCTCACATTATAATTGTATGTCTATATGCGGATGATTTTCTTATGACTAATGATAGTCCTGCTTTAATTCATAGGATTAAAGAAAATTTGAAACAATACTTTGAAATTAATGATTTAGGTCTCTTACATCATTTTCTTAGCATGGTTGTATTTCAAGAAAAACATTCTATTATTGTTTCTCAAGCACAATATACAACCAATGTACTAAATAATATTAATATGATTGATCCTACTTTGTATAGGTACATGGTTGGTAGTTTGATTTATCTAACTATAACTAGACAAGATATTTCCTATATAGTAGGAATTTCTTCAAGGTTTATGCAAGAACCTTATAGAGATCATTGGAATATTTTAAAAATTATTCTTAGATATATTAAAGGAACAATCAATTATGGGTTGCATTATACTAAGGATGAAAATGCTAACTTGCATGGATTTTATGATTCTGATCATGATGGTGATGTTTTAGATAGAAAATATACTTCTAGTTATGTGTTTAAATTTGGTGCAGGTTCCATTACTTGTTACAGTAAAAAGAAACCAACTATTTATATCTCTTTAATTGAAGTTGAGTATAGAAGTGTAATGGAATCTGCAAAATAGGTTCTCTGGATGAAGAGGTTGTTTGATGAGATAAAGATGAAGGATGGTGGTTGTGTTCCTTTTTTCTGCGACAATCAGAGCACCATATATCTTTCACATAATCCAATACAACATCAGAGGAAGAATAAAAATTTAGATACATATACACTTCATCCATGAGAATGTTTTAAGTGGTGAGATAGATATCAAGTTTGTGCTGACTGAAGAGAAGGTTGCTGACATATTCACAAAACCCCTGAGTGCTGCAAAGTTTTTTCACTTTCTTGAAAAACTTATCTTATCATATTCTCTATTGAGGGGGAGTGTGCATGAAAATTTCACCTCCTAATGGAACTTAGTAGTTGTAAAATGAAAACTACATTGTAATAAAGACCTTTGAGAAAATATAAACTACCTTCAGGCATGTGTAGAAAACCTTCGGGCATGTGTAAAAAGACCTTTGGGCATGTGTATACCTCCTCAAAATTTTTTAGAAAGAAGTGTAGAAAGACCTTAAAGGTGGTCTTCAAAAAAATATTTAGTGTTATTGAGTTTACTGGTAAACATCTAGTGTAATTATATTGTTAAGAAGGTTCTTGGTTATAAAAGGATCTTATATGCTTGGTTTCAAGTAACCTTTTACAAGAAATTGTGAGAGCATGTAAAAATCACAAATCATACCTAGCCACTGATCATGGGATGATCTTTGGGATTCCAAATATTTTTTTACAAAAAGGTAACTTGAGTATGATGAAGGTGTTATAATTTCTTCAACCTATATGCTAGCCTAAAACATTTACGGTTTAAGGATTGTAAATCTTGTAGTGTACCATGGGCAGGTCATCTCTCGACATATATTATCCCACTTAACATTAAGGGGGAGTGTTGGAACATAATGGTTAAGTGGGTTGGCCATCCCTTAATTAAATATGGATCTAACATTATACTATAGATTAAATATTTAATAATAAGAAATATTTATATTTCCATTATTAAATATTCATACCTAGGAATATACTTTAGGTTAAATATTTAATAATAAGGAATAGTTATATTTCTATTATTAAATATTTTAAACCATGGTATATTTGTCAACCAACATGGTTATAAAGGTGAGTCAGGAGACATACCTGATCACCTCATATAAAAAGGACTTCGGGTCCTCATTTGATATATTTCGAAAATAATAAATCAAAGGTTTTCACCCTTGTGATTAGATTTTCTGAGGAGGAGGTGATTTATTGGATATAAAAACTTCTCTACATTAAAGGTTACTTTTCACAGTAGTTTTTACCTTTGGGTTTTCGACTATAAATATTGTGTCCTGTGTTATTTAATTTTGTAAGTATTACTTTATTAATATGTAATGTGATGTGATGTTTATTTATTTAATATTACATAGTTTATTAATGTTGATTAAATTCATAATTAATAGAATCCTCAAATTCTAACAGTAACATCTCAACCATGAAATCAAGCTTCCGTTGAGGGCTGTAATGTCTTGGCACAAGGTCAACTGATGGACAAGGGACCTTGAAACCAATATTGAATGCCTTCAACTGAGATGTAGTCCTGGTCTGCACCATATTTTCCTCCATTCTCTGAAATTTTATTTGCAAATTAGCTTATTTAAGTGTAAGATGGTCTCCAAAATTTACATATCCTTGCCTTTGAATTGCTCCATAGTTTTTTGTTTGGCCAAAATGGTTTGAATCCTACTCACATGGATGTATATAATGCTGATATTTAATCATAACATTGTTTTGGAGGTGTGTTAAAGTAACTTGGAGAATAATTTTGCAAGTTTGGAGGTGAATTGAATTGGATTTGTTGTTGTAAGTGTGAATTCCATGGTGGAAATGAAGTCATGATTGCACAAATTCATGGATGGAAGAAAAGTGGAAGGTATGGAAAGAAAAAATGGATGAAAGGGAAGGTCTACAACTCAGAAAACGGGTTATGTTGACCAATGGTGTCGTTAGATTTGCTTAGAATATACCTCCAAAGGCTAAATTTCATCAAAAACACAACAAAATTGATGAAATGAAGGGGTAAGGTGATTCAAACTTGTCCCGTCGAGCATGCCATAATTGTTATCACAAAATTATAACACCCTTTAATTTACTAGCATTTGTGATTGAGGAAAATGGTGTAACTGGGTAACATGGAATTGTCTCATGGTGTGGGATCTTGTAGTTGAGACAATTCTCGACAGAAGGTTGGTTTCTATTCCTAAAGTAATGCAAAAACTACCTCTAATGAAGGGAATATACTATCTAATCCTAATATATGATTCTAAGGGCTCAAGAAGAGAGGAAAATGCATGAAAAATAGGAAATCCTACACTACATAGGTGATAGCACCAATAAAAGGGAGTGAGATACACTGCCGAGGGAGTAAATTGAAAATAAATGAAACTCAGAGAGACCAGAATAGATTTGTCACACATAAAAAATAGCATTTAACACCAAATCCTAATGAAACAAAAAAACACAAGCCTAAAAATAATAAAAACATGCACACAATAGAATAGAAATAACAAAGAGGCAAGGAAAGACAAGAGGAGAGAACACCATAAACACAAATTTTATTGCTTCAAACGGTTGCATAGTCCATTATATCTACAAAATAGAGGCAATAATACATTCTATAGGCCCATGGGAAGGACTACCACTCAATGGAATTGAGAAACCAAAATATAAGAGTTTCCCTAAGTCCCATAATATCTCTCCTCAAAAATGAGAAGAGGTTACAATATATAGAAGTGGTGCGAAATGAGAGAAAGAGTGAAACTATGATTTTTCTCGCACCCAACAAAAAATTTCATTAAATGGTCTAAAAATGGTATGGAAATCCTTACAAATCATTCCCCCCATGTAATTTATCTTCTAGAAGAAGAAATGGGGTGCCATACTTCATTAATTATGGTGGTTGGGCCTTGACCTATGCATTTTAGTTTTAGAGACATTTTCTAATTTTTCACACTTGTAATATCAATAAAATTAAGAAATTCGTTTCCCATTTCATAGAGGACATTGAGACCTTTTTAAAAATATACATTTTGTGAAAAATGGAGCAACAAGTCAAAAGTTATGGCCATTTTATGTTTCTCACGAAAAACTATCATTTTCCTTTGTTCCGTAGATTTTCTAGTTTTCTACAGCTTTAGTCTTCCGTGACATTTTTTATGGCTTTCTCCTTCTGTGGCATTCTCCTTCTACAAAATTCTAGGGATTTCTCTTTCTGCAACTTTCTACGACCTTTGTTGTACAGATTTCTTCTTCTATGGCTTTCTTCAGACTTTGTTCTCTGCAACGTGGCTTTTTGCAACACTTGTTTTCTATAGTGCGACTTTCGATGGAACTTATTTTATATAGTGCAGCTTTCTATGGCACTTATTTTCTATAACGTGGATTTCTATGGCACTCAATTTTTGTGGCACTTTTTTCTATAGTGTGGATTTCTATAGATTTCTATGACACTTCTGCAGCACTCTGTGGACTTATTTGGTTTTCTCAAAATTTTCACTAACTCATAATTTTCTGGGTTAGGGAGTTATGAAAAAAATGGATGAAAGACCCTAGAAAATACTAAATTTCACCATTTTCTATGGTTCTAATATTCATCAGTTTTCCATTTTACCAAGGGGGTAAAATTGGATAAAACTTTGTGCACCATCCATCACGCTCCTTTGGATGAATTGGACAACATTTTTGAGTTCACTTGCAAAATCCATCAAGTAGTATAAGACTATCGACGCACATACTTTGATTACATATTCATCGAAGATGAAATTTCTTGGGTTGTATTTGAGATAGAAAAAGGAACATGACTTGTCTTTCGAGCTTGAGTTCGATCCATTGTCCTTATCTCATCCCCCTCTTATCTATATACTATATTATTTTGTATCATCTCATCATATATTTATCTTATCTCAGCTTTCATGTATCACTTATTTATTTCAATCCACTTAATTGTTTAAACAATGAGATGACATACTTCAAGTTAACCCATTGGATTCATGGAATCACCCTTTGCCTAGAAGATTGGTTACCCATTTTTCTAATTATATATTGTGTAGTGTCTTTGATCGTAGCTTTTTCTTGTAGGAAAGGATCTTGTACACATATTTCATGGAGCACAACATCGAGCATATTCAATCAACATCTATGTGTATTACTAAACCTCACATCTTCTGAGGTCGGTATATTTATATTTTCTTGCTTAGTTAATTAAAGTTAAAGGAGTAGGGATATTTCTTAACATCGTGGCATGCCAGGTGGGACACAGTTCCTTATGTCATTATTTTATTTATTCAAGTTATCATATTTTTTATTTTCTAGTTTTCTATTTAGTAATCGCTAGTGATTTGGTCAATTGCCAGTGATTGGGTGAATTGTCAATGATTCATTCAATCACCGATGATTTTTCTGATTTCTTTTGATTACTTCTCAGTCTTCCTCCTAATCACTATTTTATGTTGTTTTCTACTATTTCTGCTAAATTGGTTTTATAGGCTAATGTCTCTGAAGGCTTTGTTTGCTTGTTTGCTTATTGCTAAACTAAGAATTGTAAAAAAAATTAAAAGAAATCGTTTATCATGGTGAGTCTTGATCCTTCTTTTTGTTTTTTGTACTACATTTTTTCTTGTTCTTCTTTCATCGAAATCAGTCTCTCATTTTGGGTGTAAAATGAAAAATTGCATTCTTCTTGATCACGTAGTTTTAATTAGGAAATTTAATTGTTTGAATTCACTTTATCTTTCCCCCACACACAACCAAATCACTCAAAATGTCAAGCATTCATTTAAAAAAATTATTCATAGGTGATAACTATTATGATTTCATCACCTAATAGGGAAACTGACTCAATGTTCTAGCTGAGTATAAAAATATGTCTCTCGATATATTGGCAAAGCACTCAACTCTCTTATCAATGCAGGACTATGAAATGAGGGGGTAAGCCCCAATACCAAGCCTAGTACTGGAAACAACACAAATTTGGGCCTCACATACCTTCAGATACATCAAGGATGCCAACCATACACATACCTGAAACATGCCATAGAATACCATTTCCTAAGACCCATCAACCATTTTTTCATATTTCACTTTTCTTAAATAAATCAAGATAATCTAAAATACTTATTTTTCTTTCTTTGTTTGTTTTTTGTAATCAATGTAGTTATTTTTAATTTTTAGGTAATTGTTTGTTTGTTTACTATGGTACTTACTAGACATAAATCCCATAATCAAACTTCAAAAAAGATGTCTACACCATTAACTACACCATTACAACATCATATCCAATTATTCACTTCATTATCTACACCATTTCCTACACATTTATACGTACCGTTAAATACAAAATTTTCTACAACATTACAACATCATATCCCATTTTCTCAACCAATCATATCTACTCCTCTATCTGAACATCAACGATCTTGGGAAGAAATAGAAGAACAACATACTAAAGAAATTCAACAATGTCTCTTATATTTCACACATCATCATCATCATCAAACATCCCACATAGAAGAGTTAGAACCACATCATTCTACTAGTTCTCAATTAGCATCATCTGAACCTCCTTTCTTTGATTGTGGAGATCCTATTTTTGAAGATATTTTTGAAGATATATTAGATTCAAACCTCGTTTCCATTAATGCTTATCTTGCCGTTACAGGTGTCCAACTCTAACCATTTATATCTAAACCACACATTCCCAATCTTTTATCTGCTATTGCACATCTTATTGATACAAATCAACTTGTTATCCAACAAATATATTCATATCAACCCATAAGCCAACCCACAACATATAGTGTTGTATCTTCCATTCCTATTTTTAGTCTCCATGTGATCTCTTCTGAAGATGCATCTACCCAAAAACCCACATATTCACTTGAGCCTTCTACTAGTTCCACACCTCCCCAAAACAATACTAATGCTTCCTTCTCTACCCCTATGGCATTTGTGGATGTCCAGAAACCTCCAAAATGCTTTGTTGTTAATTCCATTGCTATATTTCAGCCACCATACTCTCAACTAGTCATTATTTCCATCCACAACATTACTATGTCCTTTCCTACATCCACTCGCTTAATTAATACTAGTGCTATCACCACCACTCATCCTATTTTAGTACAATCCTCTATACCCCTTATTTCACATTATATTCCATAACCATCATAGCCATTAATTTCCATACCACAATTTATTCCTATTTAGAACATCCCACAATAAGCACCATCTTTTGCTACCTCTGCAATAGCTTTCCAACAACCACCACCTTGTTCACAACCTCTTATTGTTACATCTATCCCACATCCTTATCAATATATTCAACTGTCACAACCATTAGTGTCCTAATCTTCTTATAACATCCCTACAACCACCTCAGCAAAATATTCCATATAAAAAAAATATTCCCCAACAAAAAATCTCTAATAAATACCTTTATACAACATTATATTCTACAACAAAGCATTCCCTCTCAACAAAACATCCCATATCAACCAAATATTCCTCAGCAAAGATTTTTATCTCAACAAAACATTCCCTATGAACAGAAAATACCTTGGAAAAACATTTCCTACCAATAAAACATACCCCATAAGTATCAGTCATACCCACCACCTAGCCAATTTACATTTCAACTTGGCTCATCCTCGTAGCAACCAGCACAACCCGATCCTATTCAAGCTCTCATGAACTGAATATCCAATCTTAAATCTGCTTCATCAAGACCCAAGAATGTGCTATCTTATGCACAAATTTATAATGAGCCCATTCACCCCTTTGTGCCATATAAAGAATATCCACCCCATTAGGAACTTCCAAAGTTTATCAAATTTTATAGCAAGGAATATCCCCAACAACACATATGTGCTTTCTGTCACACTTGTTATTTAATATCCCATAACTAAGATCTCATGTTGAGGACTTTCCCTATGTCTCTCACTGGTCTTGCCTTGGATTGGTATAACAACATCCCTCAATATTACTTGTTCTCATTCGTACAACTTGAACAAATTTTCTTAGAGAACTTCTCCATAAAAATAGCCTGTAAAATCACTATTAATGACCCCTATGCCATCAAAAAATTAAGGACAATTCCATTGTCAAATTTGTTTTCCGCTGGAGGGGTAGAATTAATCAATTGTCTTTCCCATTATCAAAAACCAAATTAATTCAAATTTTCTCTCGTTTATGTGCCAAACATATCTCATCAACACTACAAATCCAATATTTCTAGACATTTGATGAAGCTTTCACTATGGCCTGTAAGTTGCAAATGTGATCCGTAGAAGATGGTCATGTTAAACTTCATCCTAAGAAACCAAAAACTGAATTCCCATCTAATTCATCTTACATTCCTGACAAATACAAATCATCTACAAATTCCATAGTAGTTAAATCCACTTCCAATGAACAACCCACTACTAAATGTTCCTGTCAACAACGTAGTTAGACAACCATACGAGATACTTACAATGTGGTATTTGACAAGTTGTTCACTGAAAACATGATATCTTTCCCACCCATATGACCTATCGATACATATGTATCCAAACCCACTTGGTATCGAGATAATGATTATTGTAAATACTATAGTGTTAAGAGAAACGACATCAGAATGTGTCGAACATTCCACAACATCCTTCAAGATTTGATTGACAAAGGTGAAATTCACTTATACAATCCAAATGCAGCCCAAATCAAAATCTTGATATATTCAAATAACCCTTTCCTAATCACCACCATCCGCTGATTAACCACAAACAAATGCCATTCACACTCACCATACCATCAACATAATCACTAAAAAATTTCCCATCCCTAATTCCACATTAACACCTATTTAATCTAAATCCACATCTACTGAACCTACAACAACATCCACCATGTCCTTATTTGTTAGGAATACTACTAAAACCATTATCCCATCCTTGTCACATGTTATTATTGAATCAACCTCCACACCAATCACATATTCTATCATAACCACACCTACATCTACTCCTCAATTTGAAAATATAGCTATGATACCTCTCAAAAAAATTATGACACAAACACCTTCACTTAAGGAAACCACAAACCATATTCATCCCCCATTTATAAAACCCATTATCTCTACACCAACCAATCCAAAATATACAAAATCTACAAATCCTATCAATCACATCATTCAAACTCCTCTTCCTTCATCAACAACTACCTCTACATCCACACCTAGGTCATCCAAAACTACAAAAGGACTTCACAAACAAGGTGTTGTTCAAGTTTTTAAAATCCCTTACTATACCTTACATGAAACATACTGTTTCCATGGCCCTTGGAATTTTCTTCCACGTACTTCTATAAAGGTCATTTCCAATCCTAGTAATTACCCTACCATTTCAAGACCAATTCCTACCTACAAAGACTCCACTTTGGGCCCTCGTCCTTCATTCATCACACCATCTAAGACTCTCAATGAAAAACAACCCAATAACCCACAATCATAGTCTTACTTCCTCCTGAGGATAAGATACCCAAAACCTCGTTCCTGTCTACGTCTGCACCTAAGAGGCATTATGCAACTATTCTAGATGACCTCCTACAAAAATCACTTATAAAGTTATCACCTCCCAAACTATCTGAACCTCAAGGATGGAAACCCATCTGGCATGACTTCAACGTCTCTTGTCATTATCATAGGACACAAGGTCATTCCATAGAGTATTGTAACGCCTTTCACCTGATTGCTCAAAAATTTAGAAATTTGGATTTCCTTCCTTTTGAACCATATGCAACATTGTCATCAAATTCATCTAAATCTAAAGAGACCATGTCTAAAATATCTCCCATTAGGTTAAGGCCATACACATAACCACTAGCTCATAGAGTTACAACATAGATCCATTCAAGCCTAATAAATCCAAAAATTTCATAGTCATACCTCCACCTCTAGATTTAGTCACTCTTTCAGATAACCCTAAAGTATATATCTCCATAGCTCCTAAAATGTCTAACCAAACAATGTCACCCAAAGCTAAGGTTTTAATACTTTTCATACCACCATCATCCACCAAAGTGAAAAATGTTGTCATTAAATATTTACACTAAGATCCTATAAAAATATCACTTTACAAGCTGCTACAGACATCACCTTCCCATAAAAAAGCCATGATAGAAGCCCTTTAGTTGATTTTTGTACCTTCAGATGACCCTTCATCTTTCACAAACTTTTAAAGGTCCCTTAAGGCATCCTGTATCATTTGATCCATATGAGATCCCCTCACTTAGACTAGAAGAGCATGACTTACCACTCTTTATAAAGAATAAAATCAATTATGCATTCATTAGAAGGTTCATCATTGATGGGGGAGTAACCATCAACATTATAATATCCATTGATTTTAATAAACTTAAACTATCTCCTTCCATCATTGGTCAAACTCCATTTTTACTACAATCCTTCAATGACACTATTTCACCCACATTATGTACCATTATCCCACCACTTAAAGTCGGCATTAAGATCACACATGAACTCTTCTACATTATATAAGGAGATTTTAAATACAACATGATGTTAGGACGCCCCTGGATATGCAATATGCCGTGTGTTCCTTATATACTCCATTGTTCTCTTAAATATGAATAAGAAGGTAAAAAATTCATAGTCCCCACATATACAAATCACTTCACCAACTGTTATATGACATATCACCAAAATGACATCCTTATGCCTAAATCCACATTAGAATCATCTGATGAAGAATCTACTGGCACGTACATCACTTCATCTAAAATACAATATTATTCCTCCCTTAGTGATGTTTTACAATGCCTTATGCTGGGGGAGTACCACCTCCTCAATCTCAAATATATCCCCTCACCTAAGACTTATGGTTCCCTGACAAGCAACCCACATATGAGCCTAATGTAGGAGATGTTATCTCTTATGGTCTTTCTTATCTAAAAAAAAACCTTGTCTATGGGGGACACAATCATCCTTCATCCCATTCTATCAATCCACACCACACCATGCATTTCATATTAGAGTTCAAATCCCTAGATAATCCATATTTCACTTATATGTATCTGCACCACTATGTGTGGAAAGGATTTTGGCCATTATGAATAGAAAATTCATGACTTAATTGTCCAACACTCCCTTAAAATTTATGAGAAATATGGCCTAGGTTATGAGAAACTTGGCTCCAACCCATCCAAACTCACTACATCCTTACATATCATTGAACTTAAACCGTCATCACATATGAATCCTGAAGATGCTATAGACATAGATGATACCGTATCCATCCCACCTAAATTTTTCTTAGTCAATACTATTTCCTTGCGACTACTTACCTACCAATCCAGTCACTCCATCAAATCATTACCACTTATTTGGCCATAAATGGTTAAAGAATATTTACCTAATATAGATATCCTCCAATGTCATGATGACCATGGAATTCTTTCCCATATGGGATTTGAGGAGCACTTCCTTCAAAAATTCCTACCGTCTGACACACCAACTCTCCTTAATGAATCCACCGTCGACACTAACTTATGAACTCCTTAGGATCCTCATATAGTTAAGGTCGGTCAATAAATAAATTCACAAGAACTAGATGAATTCACCTCTTTTTTAATAAAATATTATCAAGCCATCGCTTGGTCACAAATTGATATGTCCAGAATTGATACCAACATTGTCATACACAACATCACCACATAGCTTAATGATAAGCCCATTAAGCAAAAAATCCATAAGATACATCCATACATAGATCTCCTTGTTAAATAAGAGTTACGACACCTTTTATCTACTAATTTCATCATACCCATTGATTATCCACAATGGGTCTCTAACATTGTTGCCATAATGAAAACCTCAAGAAAGTTACGCATCTGCACAAACTTCAGCGATCTCAATATTGTCTTTCCTAAAGATGATTTCCCTCATTTAAACATATATTAACTCGTTAAAATAATATCTAGCCATGAAATTCTCTTCCTTATGGATGGATTTTCTGGTTATAATCAAATTCTTACTACCACTAATGATCAACATAAAATTTCCTTTATTACTCCTTAGGGAACCTTCTGCTACCGTGTTATGCCATTTGGTCTTAAAAATGCAAGAGCTACTTACCAATGTGCCATGACTTACATTTTCCATGACCTCATCCATAAAACTATCAACGAATATGTTGATGATCTCATAGGAAATTCAAAATCATGCAGAGATCACCTTAACGTCCTTGAATTCATCTCTACTCATCTTATCCAATATTTACTTCATCTCAATCCTACAAAATGTGTGTTTTGTGTTCTCACTGGAAACATTTTAGGATTCATAATATCTATCTGAGGTACTCAAGTTTACCCAACAAAGGTTAAAGCAATCATTGAAATTCCTCCTCCATCCAATCTTAAATAATTATGTATCCTTCAAGGTAAACTACATTCCATCAAACATTTTATATCACACATTTTTATCGTTGTCAATCATTTCATCATCTTCTCCCAAACACGTAGAATTTCACTCGGATTTTAAGTACCAAGAATCCTTCAACGAAATCAAACAATATCTCCTCTCACCACCTATGCTCACACCTTCTCGTGAGGGGGAGCCCTTCTAATTATACATATCTTCTTCAGAACATGCCTTATGAGCCATGGTCACTCATCATGATGACCAGGGTCATGAAATACATCATTCACACACTCCATGATTATGAAACACGTTACTCTGAGGTCAAAAAACTATGTTATACCTTATAATTTTCCACTTAAAAGCTTTTTCATTATCTTCTTAACCACAATAATTATGTCCTCACTAGCTTTAATCCACTTAAAACCATATCATAGCTACCATATATCTCAATGGCTTATGTTTATGAATGAATTTGACCTCAATTTTATATCAAAAAAATCCATTAAGGGTTAGGCTATTTTAGACCAACTCGCTAATGCACCCCTTACCAAAAATCAACTCTCATCTGAATACTTTCCAGATGAATCAATTAACAATATTGATGAATACGAATTCATCCCTATCATAATGACCCTCTTCTTTGATGGATCTAAGTGCCAATAGGGGGGAGGGGCTGACGTTGTTCTTATGTTTCCCTATGATATTCATATTTTTTTATCATCTTAAATCAAATTTGAATGTGCTAATAACATGGCAGAATATGAAGCTTTAATCATGGGACTTATGAATACTATTATCCCAGGTGTTCACAACTTAGAAATATATGAATATTCATAAATCGTCATTAATCAAATCAAAGGAGAATACCAATGTAAAAATGAAATCTTGCAAAAATATAAAGCTAACCTTGATTTTCTCCTTAGTGCCTTTGACCACTATACCATTGAAACCATCCCACAATCTTCTAATAAATTTGTAGACACAATGACAAATTTAAGAGCCTTCATCCCATTGGAAATTGAAGAATTAAAAGAAAACACTAAAGAATCTGTTTTCATTCAATGATTGGATTTTCCTTCACATCAAAACCAACTTCCTTCCCATAACACCGTCAAAGATAATCCAACAGATTTTTGGTACACATAGATCTATGAATACCTTGCTGAATCTAGAATACCATCTTTTAAAATATTAATCATCATGATAGTAGTTACATCTAATATCTTATCTCTCCATCAAACCATCCACCTTATCACAATAATGATTTGAAAGGATGTGGTTATCTGTTATTATCCTAAATATACCTTAAAGAGGAGCACCATGACTCTTCTCATCGCATCTTTCATTATGGACAAGTTCCTCCCTTGCAAGATCCCCTCAATCATTACATTCACCTACCCTATACCAACTAAAAACATGACATGGGGCATGTGTGTATAGTTCATATATGCATCTTCTCCCCTCCTTGAATTGGTTTATTAGGGTATTTCCCTCAACTCAAATATATATGTAAAATTCATCGAATGCTTTTTTATCAAGAAAAAATAAAAAAATACAATAGACAAATCCCTCGAAGGACAACTATTCAAAATAACAAAAATCATATTGTTAAAAGAAAAAAGTAGAATGATCCCTTGAAGGACACCTACTAGTTAAAATCATAAATTGATCCCTTAAAGGATGACTATATGTAAAAGATAAAGATAAAAAATAAAAAAAATATGGACCACACCCTCGAAGGATGGCTACCCATGTAAAAGGAATCTTGTATTGATCTCCTTTCAAAGTCAAAAATTCAAAATCATCCTATGAAATCTTCCCGCATCGATCATCTTTCACGTTATAGAAAAATTCCCACATTGATTACTTTTCTTCAAAAAATAACATGTAAATCTAAGGCATTTCCCTATGAACGCATTGAAAAGGAGACCCTTTTCCCACACTAATCTACACATACAAAACCCCTTTCATATCCTATGAAGGTACACTTGTCTCATTCCACATTTTACTAAGATCTTATGTAACTACCTATTGATAATCTCATTTAACTTTCATTATTAAAACTACAAGTGCAAGCTCTTTAAAATTTTCAAAACCTATCATGTGTGTCCTAAATCCATAATGAGGTAATCATTCCATTTTTACCCTATCTTATTAATCACATTTTGATAAAAATCCATTTCAAGATCACATTTTAAGTCAAGTCATACATAATCACTATACAAACACATCATGTTTTCTATCATCAAATTTACTTACAAAAATCAAAATCCATCCTCTGAAATATTTAAAATTAAAACATATACCATAACATAATCATTAAAACAACATTTACAATTTCATCGAACAACATGTTCATAGTGTATGCAGTCTCAGCGAGATTACTGAGGAAATTTGGGGCCCCAAGGAGAAAAGAGATATGGAAATTGCTCAGGCAGATTTGAAAGACCCTTCTCAGGCCACAACCATTGCATTCTTTGTCTCGCTTCAAGTGATCAAAACCAAGATTGACCGGGCTATCAAGTGATGTAGATCTGTGCTGCTGTTTACTGGCTAGGAAGTTGTTGTTGACTGACAGTTTTGGTGTTGTTTTTTATTTGATATATTCTATGATAGATATCTCTTATTTGTTTTTTGATCTCTTCTACTATTTTTCAGATCATTGTACATCTTGATCCTTTTCTATAACTATGATGTATTATCTGGTTGTTGAGCCCTCTGGTGTTGGTTGTTTTGCTCTTCTTTGGGTTGTTTCTTCCACTTTTGGTATCTAGCTTTTGAGCCCTTTTGTATACAGGGTATAGTCCCTTCAAAACTATTTACCCTTAATAAAAAAAACATGAAAATTAAAAGGGATATAGACCATAAACCATGTCACCATAATATATATAAATAAGTTTCAAAATACATCATGATCCAACTCATTTAACAAATTCATACATCATCACAGATGTCATATCACAACATAAATATATCAAAATAGAAATGTTATAATACATCCAAGGCTTTAAAGATTTGTATATAAAATCTATCATTGATACATATCATCATCCATTAAAATGGAAATATCCAAGGAATTCACTACTAAGAATAGAGCTACCATTTCCTCCTTAGACACCTGTACCACCTATAGCTCCAGTGTCACCACCAGATCCTACCTCATTGCGGCCTCCTCTCTCTGATATCCATGGTGGGTGAGCCACTCTCCCTGCACTCACACTAGGGCCTTCTGCCTTCATGGAAAATTGATCAGCATATAATACCACATCTGGATAATCACGAATCACCATGTTAACATAATACTACAAATATACCTGTAGTGTTTGATAATGAACCATAGAAATCATCCTAGATGCTACAGCTACCACCCTCTTCCCACTAGCATGTGACCTCTTCCCACTAGCCTATGCCATCATCATTAACTCTATACAAGAAATATAAGACTTTGTAATCCTTAAGGCCTTTTTTAGTGCATCTCTCTGCAGGAGGTATCTATCCCTATTTGCAACATCCTAATCCAACTTAATCCTAAGCCCATCCCACTCAGTCACTACATTGTCCCGCTCAATTACTACACTGACTCACTCAACAATCAAAGAATCCATGACTCCCATAAGATCATGTATGTCTCTCTCCCCCCCCCCTCTCTCTCTCTGAGCAGTATCCCTATCTCCCTCCAGTACGGACTTCTCGGTCATCATCTCTGTAATAGATGTTGTAATATCATCATCAACCTCCTCCTCCTCATCCTCATCATAAGACACCTTGATCAAATCCAATGTATATGCTCCTCCCTTCACTCAAGCATGGACCCATATAACCTATTGTACTACTCAGGTCCTATCAAAATATCTCTATGCACAAGTCCACCATGCCCTATACTCCATAGTATCTCCTGCATCATCAATCAACACACTGTCACCATCATCATTATGGCCCATATCCCCATCCTCCTTAATAATGATCATGGGCCTCACAAAAAATGCCCTCAAGGTTTCAGTATCTTCATCCTCTAGTGTATAATCCATTTGTTTATTAGGAACGACCTGTATCAATCCAAACTATCTCCTCACTTGATCAAAATGTAATAGCTCATGCTCCCTTGATCTATGAGACTACACCCATAAATCATTCTACGTGCCAATCAAATCATGCTCATAGTAAGGCAAATCATGAAAATATAAGTCAGGCCTCCAAATAACATCACTTACCTATAACCAAGATAGTAAATCTCTATAGAAGGTATCCCTCTTCTTCTTCTACACCCATCCATTGTCCTTCCGCCATCTCATAAACCCGGAATGCCTCTCACTAATACCCCATGGAAGCCCCAATGAACGAGAAATAACAATATGTTTGTATGCCCAAAATTGTAATAGAAAGTCAACATGAATCCCATACCGCTTGTGGGATTTCCAAGCCCACAACTCTTTAAATGTTTGTGCAAGTAATGTGGGCCCCCATTCAAACACTATAAGATGCTCCATCATCTACACTACAACTCTGGTCATCATCCTGGGAAACCTTCCACCTCCTGAATTTGGCAGAACAAAACATGAGATGGTCATCATCATCATGGTCATCCAAGTAAAACCATCCCTCTTAGGCTCATACAATGCCTGGTACTTAAATGCCCCTGACACATATCTCACATGTTATGCCTCATCACCATACTACCTCTACATTACATCCAGTCTCTCAGCCTCAGTAATTATATAAATTCCCTCTCCACATATATGTAACCTCATAATCTGATAGAAATTCTCCAATGTGAGGGTCATCTCTCCAGTAGGAAGCCAAAAATTGCAGGTGGAAGGATTCTACTACTCTAGTAATGCTAGCATCAAACTCCTACATCTTTGAATCAATTTGTAGTTCCTAATGCCACTAAAACCCACAACCTCTACATGCTCCCAATAGTTGTTAGTCATATCTTCTCTCACCTCATCCAAAATAAGAGGGATATGATCTTGGATTGTAAGCTCCACATCCACCTACAAACAAAAAAAATACATAAATGAAAAAATAGTATTATTATCATAATATATCCAAAAAATAAAAAATATCATTAACATACACATTAACACCATCAAAAAATATAATTAATATCAACATTAACTCAATATTTAAATATTTTAGCATCAATATTTATACATCAACATCAATCACCTGATTTACACTAAAAACATCACAAAATATTCAAAATATTCCATAAAATCATACTTTTTTTAATCAAAAATTCAAAAATTTCTATATAACAGTTAAGTCACTAATGATTCACATCAATCGCTAGTGATTGCATGAATCACTAGTGATTCATGTGTTTCCAAATTAGGGCATATATACGACCCTAAAACCACAAAAATTCTAAAAATACTAAAAATCAATAAAAACACATTAATCGTAGGTCAAAACAACTTACCTCTACCATGGTGGGTTTTTGATTCGTGCTCGACGAAGCCATTATGTCCAAGTCTTAAATTTTCCACTCAAAATCATGTTTGTTACTCAATATTGATCTAAAAAATTGTATTTCGCTCGGTAAAACAGAGCTTATCACATTCAAAGTAGCTATTTATAGCCCTAAATTTACCTCGATGCAATCACTGATGATTTCCTTAATCATCGGTGATTTCTCCGTAATCGCTAGCGATTCGTCCCATTTTTGGTATCCATGCCCATTTTTATCAAATCGTCACTTTTTTACACAAAATTATCCCTTTCTAAGGACCCTTGTCCTTGAAACATTAAATATAAGACAAACTAAATCAACATTGGGATTCGTCATATATCTATGAGACATGTGCACATTGGCCCCCAACACTTGACTTCCCTGTCTATTTAGCCTATTTTCACAGATCATACGACTATAGGTATTGAACCATTTGGTTCCCCTATCATTTGATTCCTCGGGATCAAACCTTGTTTTGAAACCCCTTGGACTGGGGAAAATTTATGAATCAAACACATAACAAACTTTTCTAATCACAATTGTCAAACTGGTGCTCCTTGCACTGCATCACAGTCACCCCATTTTAAGGGGGGATCACCCATACAAACAAACATTGTTTTTGTCTAACATTTTACTATTAAACCGTTAGACAAAAAAGGGAAAATGTAGACACCGAAAATCTACACCCCTCATTTTTATTCAATCAAATTAATCAAAAAAATTAATATTCCATCATACCATTTAATCACATTATATTATAAAAATCATTTATCCTAAGTCTAATAGTCCATGATATTTTACCTTCATCACTTTTACACATGAAAAGTCATATTTTTCCTATATCGTAAATAATACCTAACCACCTAGATTAACTTAATCATTTTCTAAACCACCCTAATCAACCTAAATCTATTTATTCCCTAAAATCCATCTAAAACCACTTTTAATCTATTTCTAACTCCCTTATCTCGACAAAGAAATAATTATCATCTACACACCTATCAAAATCATCTACAAACCTAAATTAGACAAATCCAAATGAAAAAAAATTAAGTATAATCTAACCTAATTTTTCACCCTCCAAAACAAACACAACACATCCACAACCACCTAAGAAATTATCGATTCGAAATCTAAATCAAATATCCTTGATTTGGAATCTTTTTAAACCATTTTCCTTCGCAAAGCTCAAACACGTCAAAATGACCAGAGATTTAGGTGATCACCAATGATTGTTTAAGAAATTTTTCTAGTTTCTCAAATGGATCCCCTACATTAGTTAATGAATTCCATCTTTTCATTAGAGCTCATAACATTATGTATATCTTTCCTAAGTACCAGAGTATTCGGATCATCACTTAGTGGAATTATCATCGATCAACAAGCACTTTTAGGCCATTTTTTGAGATCATGTGGATCAATACTCCATCACTCAACCTGTAAATTGCACCTGTTATGTGCATCACCCTTTATCAAGGTTAGACACTTCATTTAATTCCATATCAACATCCAGGTATTTCATAGATTCTTATCATGCATTTTCTCACTAATATATTGTCAAGTATGGATTAATTTTAGATGGAAATTGGTGGCCCTTCTCATGAAATCACCAACATTCATTCTTTTTTGGTTATTCAACATCCTTTTTACTAGGAACAATATGATATCTTACATGATCTGAGTTTTTTCTCCATCCATCATGCGCCTTTGGATGAATTGGACAACATTTATGAGTTCACTCACAAACTCTATCAAGCAATATAAGAATATTGACATGCATACTTTGATTACATACTCATCAAAGCTGAACTTTCTTTGGCTGCATTTGAGGCAAAACATGAACAATACCTTCCTTTCAAGCTTGAGTTTGATCTATAGTCATTACCTCATCTCTATCTTATCTATCTAATATCTAATTTTATATCAACTCATCATATAATTATCTTATATCAATTTTCATGTATCACATATTTATTTTAATCCACTTAATTGTTTAAACAACGAGATGACATCCTTTAAAGAAGCCCTTTAGATTCTTAGAATTGGCCTTTAACGAGAAACTTTCTTACCCATTTTTATAATTATATCTTTTGTATTTTCTTTGATCACAAATTTTCCTCACAGTAAAGGATATTGTACACATATTTCATAGAGCACAACATTGAGAATCATCAATCAACATCTACAAGTATCGCTAAACCCCACATCTTTTGAGATCAATATATTTCTATTTTATTTCTTATTTAATTCAAGTTGAAGGAGTAGGGATATTTCTAAACAGTTACTTCAAATTTAGGAAATTTAGAAGGAAGTTTGAAGAGAAATATCATAGAGTTTTGAGCCCCCTACTATGAGATGCCAAATAAAAATATGCAAGTAACAGAAGAACCTGTAGTAGAAGCACATGTTGAGGAAGTTGAAACAGTGTAGATTTAAATTCCTAAACCACCATAGGAGATTCCACCCCCTGTTGTCACTCATACTCCTTTGCAAGAAGAAACCCTTCAACCCAAGCAAGAAATGATAAATATGAGAGTTGTAGAGCCATAGGAAGGTGAGATGTTCCCACGGATGAAGGAGATAATTTCAAAGGAAACCCATACCATCTAACAAGTCTTAATCCCTGATCTGTCAGCACTAACATCATTATCCAAAGGAAAGAAAAGGAAGTTTTCTCATCCGGCCTCAATCTTTTTCAGTGACAAGATAGGGTAACAATACATTAAAGTGGTCTGACCTAAGGTAATAAATCTAGTTGAAGAAATGAAACCTACTGATTATGAGATGAATACCATTCCATTGGGCTCAATCACTCAGGAAGGAGATGAGCGTATTTTTTAGCAATATGATACTTATGTCATGGCAAGAAATTGAGAGTACAAGAAGGGGGCCGAAGATTTGGAAGAACAAGTAAAAATTATCTCCTCTTACATGTAGCATCTAGTGGATCTAAATACTTCATCAATATTGATAGAGGAAGTAGAAACAAAAACAACATTGATATTGAGTCTATCAAAAAGACTCAAGAGTTCATAATACAGGGATGATGAAACAATAAGTGGATAGGTACAATCTTAGAGAAAGGAAAAACATTAATACCATAGGTAATCTCACTTTTCAAATACACATGTGTAACTATGGAGAAAGCTTAGATGCTTACAGAGGAATTGGAAAAGGAAAAGGAGCATTTGGATCCAATTTTCCCATTGGTGGATGAGATGGGGAACACTCATTCCAGAGAATTGACAAGTAAGAATATCTTCAGAGCCCCATTAGATGACATGTCACATGTGTGGGGAAGAAATCTCATTTCCATATATGAAATGATCAATTGGGCCATCAATGAATTGGAATCAAATGAGGCACATGTCTACAAGTTGACGGATTGTGTCAACAGAATCATTCAGAAACTTGGAGCACCCGTGATGAAGAGAAATACCACTATGGATGAGTTGCTAAGACCATTGTAAGAAAATGTTAGGAAAATAACTAGAGACTCCCTATCTTTCAATGAAGACACCTCAGATTCATTGTCTAGGATTCAATACACCATTTGATTCATCACAGAGAAACATAAGTCATGGTTTGAAAAATGAAAATATATAAATGATGCTACTAATGGCTGGAAAAAATATTTGAGTTGCATGTGCATTCCTCACATGGATAAAGTAACATCTACAATAACCTAATTCAATAAAGATTTCAAGGGATGTGAGATTTCCAAATTGGAGATGGTTAAAGAATGGTTAGGTAGCAATGTAGGATCAATGGGATTTACTTCTTCATCAACATATCCATCTCTCTCTTTTCCCCCATTATTTCTTTATCAATCTTCATGTTCTAATTCATTGTTGGGGTTGCAATTTTTCATAATTCCTTATTTTTGTAATTAAAAAGTAACTTTAGGATTATAATTTAATAAGTAATCTTTGCTTTTTAAAAAGGGACTTAATATTTCCTAAGAATGTGAAAAGTATTAAGTTGTGTGAAGGCATATGAAAATTCATTAGGGGGTAGTTGAAGAGTCAGTTCTCTTTATATAAATTATAAAGGCATGAATTTTGTAAGGGGTTTTCATATTTGTGAGTTCATGAGAGAATGATTCTTGTGAAGAAAAAAAGAAATAGTAATTTTATTCTACTTCTCATTTTATAAATTCTTCCCACTCTTGCATGTACAATTTTGCTCAAGATTCAATAAAAGGGAATGGGTTTTTGCCTTTTTGATTAGGAAGTTTCTTGATACCTTTTTATCATTAAGTATTAACAGGTCTTGTTTCCATATGCTTAATTGTTTCTTCTAAAATTACGTGTGTTGAAATTTCTTTTTAATGAGTATGGGACCCTAATTTTCTACCTACGACACTAATCCCTCTCCCTTTTCTTTACTACCTTTCCCAATCTCTTGCAAAGTCCTCTCTAGCAAGAAATTACAAGCCTTTGCCACATGGTCAGTGGAGTGCCCCTATTGGATCCATAGCTGTAAGGCCACCAGTAAAATCCACTTTTCACATGCACATGTAAACACAATGTTTCACCAAATTATTACAAATAATGAAACAGATAAAGGTAAATAGGCCAAGGAGGAATACCTATTATCACGTGGTTGAAGGTTGAGTGCATTCGTTTCTTATTTATGATCCAAACTGATTGTGTGAGCTTCCCTTTGGCTAGGAGGCACTTTATGTAATGCTAAGCAAGACCAAAAGATATAATTAATAGAAAACACTAGTCGATTTCCTAGCGTGAGCTAGATCCATGAAGTGCAATACTTCCTTGATGGTTGTCAATCCAGTGATATATAACTCAATATAAAATAACTAAACATGTAAATAAAAGAATCTAATGCTAGTGTTCTAATTTAGGTATCTCAAATTACCATCAGTGTCAATATAATTAAATTCTTAATAATTAAACTGGTGAAGGTATAAAGTTAGGTAACAACTTAGGTAGGTGTTTTAAGGATCACAGACAGGGTCTGGGTAAGATCTGGTGTAGTTTAGGTTGATTTTGGATGATTAGAGAGCTTGATGGTTTAAGGCAGTTTACCAGGCATAGATACCAATGCCGGTCAAGGTCTCACTGATGACAATTCAGGATAACTGATATCTATTACTATGGATAATAGCAGGATGTCAAAAGTGGGTGTCTAGGATCTCTCTATGTCTAAACAAAGAGTTGGGTTTCTAAACAAAGAGTTGGGAATGTCAGTGGTGAGGTTTTGTGAGTTTTTGGGGCTGTTAGAGGAGGTTTAGTGAAATTTTCTAGGAGACATAGTAACCAATGTTAGTAGGGGGACCGATGATGGTGAAAAGGAGAAACTGACGATCTTTAAGGTAACCGACATTGGTAGGGGAAAAATGGTAGTAATTAAATAAACATAGTTTTTGGACTTCTCCATGATTACACAAAGAATGGAGGGAGGATGGTTGTGTTCGTGATAAAGTCAGGAAGACTCAAAGATCCCTAAAGAGAAAATATGGGGAGATAGAAGGCTATAGGTGGTAGTTTAAGTAGATTAGTAAAAGGTGGGATGGAGGAATGTAGGAAAGAACAATATCTAATAACAAAAGATAAAGGACTTATTAATTTAAGTAACTATCGAATGATGCAAATCAAATACACTTACTTGTATTTTCATGTCTAGTTGGTGAAGGATGAAAGTGGTAGATCCATGAGGAATTATGTGGTTAGTTTCATGGTAGTACTTCCTAGAGTGCTCCCATGAATGCTAATGCCTCTGGATGAGTATCAGGTGCTTTCTTGGGCTTGTGGTTGAATGTATTACATTGTTTGGATGCTACGACGTCTCTAGTTTGTGATTTTGCAGAAAAATATCTCTCAAAACTGAGAATGAATAGCCTCAGTAAAAGGTTTCAAAATTGTATATAAGGTAACCAATGACGGTTAAGCTAACCAACGTTGGTTAAGGCAGGGAATCCTATGTTTGCCAAAAATAGGCAAATCCTTGTTATTTTTGGCATGCTCTAATTATCAGTCTAGGTGTCAAGTGAGGGTTATCATTTATCTAAGTGGGAATATTGTTGGAGAAGGAATAGGAATTTAATTTTAGGGTTATACTAAGTCCTATTTGGTTCAGATTAGTGGAGACTCAATCCTAGTTAATTAATAAACTAAGAATAGGTTCATGATGAGGTGTCTAGGTGAGGTGTGAATTAATTTAATTAAAGTAATTCAATTAATTAATAGTGTGAGGATGAGTATTAAATCAATTTTAAGTAATTAAATTAATATGAATGTAGGGTAAGGTGTCATGGTTAGGTGAATATGTTACGTTAATTAATTAAAGGAAACAAAGGGGAGTGTGATCCAAATTTGGTGTCTACGTTTGCCCCTTTTTGTTGCATATCTTGTATTGGTAAGTGATGCTGATAAAAACATGAAGTAGTTGTCCCAAATATAGGTGAGAGTGGGGTTACCCCAAGTACGGCTGAAGGTGAGGTTTCCCCAAGTGTGAGTGGAGGTGATTCCCCTCAAACCAGGAGTTGATGAGGTGCTAGACGAATTCAATGAGTGGTTTGATAAATGGTTAAGTGATGAAAGTGAGAGTAGGTGGGTTGTAGGTAAGGGTATGGTCACTGTGGGTAATGGGTAAGGAGCATATTTGGTAATGGGTAATGAAATTCACACACATGCACACATATAGATTGCAATACGGTATTGGGTGGAAGAGCTTGAAAATTCTACAAGGTCAAAGGTCAATAGGTTATCCAAATGAGGTTGGAAATATTCAAGTATCCAAGGTATATGATATGGTCGAAAAGCACAACTTAGGTCAGGTGCAAGAACGTTTAGGTATGATCTGATACACGAAAGATTTGGTTGGGATAAATAATAGGGCAATAGGTATGGTAAGGTCATTAGGCTAAAAAACATGGGCAACAACATCACAAGGTATAACGAATACAAAAATTCATATTCACACTAGGGGTTGTATTTCAAGTCAGGGTATGTTGGGTTGGGCATAGGTAAGGCTGAGGTATAGGTAAAGAAAAAGTCACTAAACACAATTAAGGAAATGTACATGTAGTGTAGGCTTGTGGGTAGGGTGTAATATGTGCTTGTAAAGGTAAAAAGTAGTTGGTCAATAATGTTTGTTTAGGTCAAAATGGACATAAGGGGACTCAAAAGGTAATAATAGGAAACTGATGCCATTTATGGTATAAGTAATGTTGGCTAGATAGGACACGACATGATTATGGATTCATTTTGACTTTTCCACTTTTAGAAAATGAAAGAGGAGAAAGAGAATATTGGAAAACAACAGTATGAGGTGTTGAGATGAGTTGGTGATCTACGTAGCAGATGATTGGTGTATGATCAACGGGTCCACAAAATTGATTTGATTGATTTTATTCATTTGGAGTTGATTAGTTAATTTGGTTATGAAAGAGGTGGGAGAGGGTGTGAGTGGACCATCGGTGTAGTGGATAGATGTGCCACCACAAGATGGAATCGAGATGAGGTAGGAGGAAATATGAACCCATTATTTGATTAAAAATGGTATCGTTGAAATTTTTTCAGTTAAAAATTGGGGTGGGAGTTTAATTTTGAATTTGTGGGTAAAATTAAAGAGTATGAGGGGTGGAAACATCATATGTAGGTTAAATAGGATGAGGAATGAAGCTAGGATATGTATTGGAGGGTGGGAGTAGGTATTGAGGTTGTTGTGTGAATTTTGAAGATTGGGGGGATGGGTTTTAGTTTTTGGGTGCTGCGACAGAGACCGACGTCAGTCTAGGTTTTTTCGATGTCAGTTGGCTTTGGCCAGCATTGGTCAGGTCTTAGGTGATCGACACTGGTTAAACAAAACTAACAATGGTCAAGAAAAACTGGTGACGATTAGGGAGACCGATGACAGTTAAGGTGACGAGTAAATAGGGGTAAGAAAGGCTATGTAGGAAAGGAAAATAGGTGAAGAAGGTGTAGGTGAAGATGAATGTAGGTAAAATAAGGTAAAACTATGATTTTGGCGATATGGGATAGGTAAGTAGGTGAAATGAACCGAGAGAATGCGTAGTAATGATAAGGGTTAGTAGGATTGTAGGTGAATTAGGTAAAATGGGTTAGGTACGATTGATATGGTTGGGTATGGTTTGTTGGGTAATATGTGATTTGAGGTAGTCCAATCTTGACATGGTTGTATTGGATGATGTAGACTAGAGATCATCTTCAGATACGGGAAAAAGTACCACCCCTATTGGTATGGATGTGACCCAGCATGACCATGAAGGAATGATCACATATGGCTGAGGTTGGGCTTATCACGGTCTACAACTATAGGAAGATATTTTGAGATCATAGTATGATGGTTAATCTCATTGAAAGATTGGATTCCATGACTAATACCTTCCACTTACCAATGGGTGAGATGACTATCACCCTAGAGGAAATATACAGGATCCCGTAGCTTCCTCTTGTTGGGGAGCTAGTATATTATATTTCTTCTAAGGAATTGGTGGAGCTGATAGTGGTGGGTTTTTAGGAGGTAATGGGTGAGATGAGGTATTAAAATGTGAGCTTGAGCTATGGAGATATGTACGTAGGCTACCCATAGGAGACAAGGCTATCTGTACTGATGATGGTGGTGGTAGGTTGTTTTTCTCTACCAGATTTTGAGGGTGGGAGATTCCCACGAGAACTGATGGGAGTACTTTAGGATATGATAGAGGATTAGGTCAAACTTTTCTTGGGCACTGAATTTCCTAGTTTAGGTTATATAGGGAGCTATGGGCTTATGGGATATTACAGTGATTTGGGATGTCTTGCACCTTTTTAATACATTGCTAGCCATATGAGCACATCATATGTGTACACCCAGCTGGTTTTCCATGAAATGAATGGTTCGGGGTAGAATTTCTCCAATTTGGATACAGATGTTGGGTACCAGTTTGTGGGAAGTCGAGGGTGACAAGGGTGACTTATAATGTTTCATACTACAAGTGGTTTCTCGAGGGGATTTCAAGAGTTGATATTGTGTATAGGGGCATGGTAGAGAAGTTAGAGGAGCTCCAGTTGTTGAGTTGGATATAGGGGTGTCATGCCAAAAAGTAGGAGATGATACCTGTAGATAGAGTTAAACATCAGTTTGGGCTACCACAGGATGTACCCCCACCTTTTCCATTGTACAGTCGAGATGAAATGTAGTTACCCATGTCTGTACCACATTCGAGTTTTCTAACAGGGAAGGAGGATCAAGTGGTAGATAGAAAAATTGATGATGTAGAAGTCACTGATGGATATAGGAAGTGGTGGGTGGCATAACTACAATAAGCACCACCAAGGCCAGGGCAGCCAAATCTTGCTATGGTCATAGTGAAGAGAGATGCATTGGAGGGGTAGGTGGCCACCCTATAGATGTAGATCATAGGTTTATAGGATAATTTGAGAGGGGCACATGCACAAGTGGCCACCCTAAACGCTGAGCTAACAACATTACAGGACCAGTTGGCACAGGTAAATGTATCCACATAGGGCGAAGATGGTGATGGAGTTTAGGTGGCCACCTTATAGGTACAAGTGACAGGTTTGCAAGGCCAGTTGGCCACTACACAGGCATAAGTAGTGGCCTTACAGGCCTAACTTGCAGCACAAGTACCTTCGTAGGCCCATGGATAGGGTCCCATACTACAAGAAGCAACATTGGGAAAGGGTTCCATGGTACAATGAGGAGGATAGGGATCACAGGTACAAGTACTGAGGCTAGTACTAGTAGGAAATGGCTTACAAGTTGTATTATGACCCATGAAACCACCATAGACGATGTCAACGATGATGTTAGAGATTCCCTGAATGATGCTCACTACTATCAGGATCACTTTACGACTACTGAGATAGATGTTCCCTCATATGCCGAGTACATATCCCAATAAGAAGCTAGTGAGTGGATGAGATCCAGGACACACAATTCAAGGAGTACAGGGGGCCATAGAGGCTATGGATAGGGCTAGGGTGAGGTTATGATTTCTTAGAGGCCATGCTTGAGTGAGGGCTAGGAGGTGACTAGATCAAAACCCATGGAGGGTTTAGAGATGTTGGCAAGGAAACAAATAGGTAGGGAGGAGGAGATAGGTTAGTTTGGCTTGAAAGATATCAGGTGGGAGTGATGATTAGTCTCTCTATATGATCTTTGTTTTGATTTTTGATATTTATACCAACCTGCATGCCGAAGATAGTGAGGCTATATATGAGATTTTTTAGATTTTGAGTTTAATATCAGCTTACGTACCACAGATAGTGAGGTTATATCTGAGTGATTTGAGATACTTGTATTTATTTGTATTTGTGTATGTATGTATTGATACACAGACTCTTCCATTTATATAGTTTACCATGTTTATTGGATGAATGGTGTACTTTGTTTCAATTTCCATTTCTATTGTTTATTGATGGAAACTAGGTGAATTATGAATGATTGCGTTGAGGTCATGTAGGCATGATTTATTTTAGGTCAGTTAGGTATGGTGGAGTTTAGGTTAGTTAGTCATGGTGGAGTTTAAATTAGTTAGGCATGGTTTGGTCATGTTTTTGGGTTTGATTTAATTTCCAAGTGATTGGTCGTATGGAAAATAAATGATGATGTATATGTATGTTGTGGTGTAAATTTCCAAATATTTGATGTCATTGAAATGTGAAATGATGGATTAGATGTTTTGATGATGTGATAAAATGGGGTATACATATATGTTGAGTGTTTAATTTCCCAGTTTTGTGTAAAATGGAAAACTAAGGTAACATGTGAATAGAAAAAGGGGAAAATTTGTTAGGGTAAAGAGTGGATGAGCTAACCTCCAAGGGATCCATGACCTCGGAGTGCATCTTACGTAGCCCTGGTGAAAAGGGGCATTAGGCTAATTTAGTTCTCCCATAAGCTAGGGCATAATATGATAAGGCAGAGGGATGGGTTGGTAGGTTGTAGGAATGATTGAGTCTAGATCAGTTATGCATGGTTGAGTTTAGCTCATTTAGGTATGGTTGAGTTTAGGTCAGTTAGGCATGGTTGAGTTTAGGTCATTTAGGTATGGTTTAATTGAGGTCATTTAGGTATGGTTAAATTTAGGTGTTTAAGGCCTAGTCTTGTATAGGAAAATCAACAAGTAATAAAGAATGTGATTAGTAAGAGGTGACAAAAAAGCCACCTAATTGAAAAGAACCATAACAAGTCTATCATACCAAATATGGGCTTATGAAAGTAAGATGTTAAAGGCGTTACATGATTGACTATACTAATGGTGAAGAAAGTTACATGATCCCAAAATTTCACATTTGAGGAATGTTCCTTGAGCGGGTAGGAAATTAGAGTGAAAAGATGATGAGATGAAAATAGTTTGGTTTTAGCGTAATTTTCTCTGAGACAACATGCGTATTTGGAAAGAAACCCAAGATCAAAATAGCCAAGTCCATGATGAAAAAGTTATCTTTTTATTTTTGCATTTGTTTTTATATACTGATTGATGCAGTAAATCTATATGGGATGAGTAGATTATCTCCTTGAGGTCTTAGTGAAGCTGATCAATGTGGGAAGATTCTAAATATTTTATTTTATTTTTTACAAGAATAGTCTTCTTTTTATGATAGACTATGTATAGTCTTCTTTTTATGAAAGAGTAGATGTCCTTTTTGAAGACATCATAGTTCTTTTGGAAGTTTGACTCAAGGAGTGGAATCCCATTTTAGAAGTTTTTCTATTTTTTTGACTTTTAAGTCATGGAAAAGACTATAGAGAAAGATAAGATCTTGTGTTGAAGATAAAACCATAGTGTTGGTCCTCAAAATATTGGCTAAGTACCCAAGGGTGTGTGCACATGGGGGACCTATAAAAAGGAGGGCATGCGCAGAAAAGTGTGTAGATAAGAGAGTTAAAGAATCATTTTTGAGAAACTAGGGTGCGTGGAAGGAAGGACATTAGGTTCAAAGGACTTATCCGTACTATGCATTCAAGAGGAACATGAGGAAAAATGTGACCCGAGTAGGCATGCTAAGTGGATAAGGTGCCAACCTAGAACCTTGGAGGTCAAGAAAAGAATATTCCACGCATGGAATATTATTAGAAGACATGATTATAGAATGTAGGGTTCACAAGGAGATAAACATGTACCATTGGAGGATCACATTGACACTTAACATGCAATCTGTTAAAAAAAAGACATGGCGGTAGGTGCTTAACCTATATATAGAGATGCTCAGGAATAAGGAAGAGGGACCTAAATGATATAGGAGATAGAAAAAAGGGGATGCATCATGAGTATGATACTGTAGTCATGTTAGGGTTTAAAAAATTAGTTCTCAGGGTTTTAAACAATGTAAAAAGCATTTACATAGCATAAAGAATCTAAAAAAAAGGGTTGAAATGGGAGGGTTTATCTAGGATTTCTCACTAGGGAAGATTTGTAAGGGACAAGTCCTAGTATTTTGATATGTATGGTCTGTGATGAAATGTTTTGATTGTAATGTGGCTACCACAATCACTCTAAATAAATATATATAATTCTTTTTTTTCTATATCATGCTTAAGGGTGTAAACCCTCTTATTAAATGGCTATGATAATTCAAGTCTATTTTAGCAAGCTTGGTAATCTGTCTTTATAATGCATTTAAGATGTGGATATGTTAGATGCTTCTTCTTCCTTATCTAAACAAGTAAATTTATTCTCATTATGTAAATCATCATCCATCAATGGAAATACCTTATCATAATGATCATATAAAGGAGGGACTTGATACCTTCACATGCCTTGGGAGAGCACCCAACACCCACTGGATGATAGGCCGATGCGCATGGGATTTGAAATTTGTACTAAGGGTACATGAAAAATGACTACATCTTGGATCTAATGTTGGGACCTATTTTTGAAGTTGTTGTGAGAATGATGCATGATGATAGAGCACTTGACCTTGGATAGGGTCGAATCATGGTTTAAAAGCATCGAGGATGCGTTTACTCAGAGATTTATTAGTAGACATGAGTTTGATGCATGCAGATGGGTAGATGAGCACCTGTATTATGAGTTGTATGAGACCTTTTTTTGCTTTCTAGTGGATTTGTATGAATGGATTTCCCCGTACGGATATAGATCAAGCTGGTATAATAGATCTCGTGTGTGGAATGAAGATGAATATCAGAGGCTGTAGGATGTTAATCTGACTTGGAAACCTGTTGTTGATCATTGGTGGAAAAGAGTGTTGACTAGTTATACCTTGAATTACACTATTTCTATGCATTTTTTTCCTGAGGTTACTGAGTTTGAGTTCTTAAAGGAGCATAGAGGATTGTTTTTGTGTGTTATCCATTTAGCTATAAATATCTCAATCATTACACTAAGTTTGGAAGCATTTCCTATGGCCTGATAAGCTTCTTCTGAGTGCTAGGTGAGGAAGCTAGGGTGGAGGAAGGTGGCGGACCTTGCAATAGAAAAGGAGAGGGAAGAGAGATGAATCAAGTATAGTGAATTATGGGAAAGGGAGTTGGCTATACAATGCAAGGTTGTAAGAGTGATGGATCTATGGAGGTAGATGTTACAAGAATAGGGGCACTAGAGTATGACTTAGTGGAGAAATCTACAATAAGTGAATTTAATGCTAAAAATAAGGGAGAACGATAAATAGGAGGTTGGGCACTTCATTATTGACATTGTGAATATGAAAAAAAGAGCTCTTGTAGACTAGGTTTTCCAAAGTTAATATGTGTGAAGAAACATTTGAGGAATTAAGGCATGAGTGACTATATTTGTTCTACAAACCATAAGGAAATAAGTTCACAGGTGTAGAAAAATTGTGTTGAAGTGCCATCTTGTGAAAGAGGTTATTCTAGTTAGGGTTTGGCAGCTAGGGCACAAGCTGAAAAGGGTTTCTTCATAAGTTGGAGGTCTAAGCTTGGAAAGGGTAGAAAAGTAGAGCAAGTAAGAGAAGTTGAAGTGCTAAGATAGTCTAAACCATGTCACCTAAGAAAACAACTACATCACCTAAGAATATGAAGGGAAAGGGAAAGGGAAAGAGAAAATAACCAGAAACCCCCGTAAGCATGAATGAAGAATGACATGCAGAGATGCAGTACCTAGATGGGGTTTTTCTTAGGAAGGAATGGGAGTCCCACTTAAGAAAAATTATGGTGAGTGATTAAAACCATCACACAAACACGATAGAAAAGGAAATGGCACTGGAGTTAGTGCGCCCAACAAACAAGAGGGCACTAGAAGGTTTACCTATCTATAGTGATGAGGTAAAAATAAAATTGGAGAAAGGTAAATTGTTACAACTCTATGAGTTCCCTTATTTTGGAAAACCTGAGAACCTCTATCAATGGTTAATGTTGTGTGTACATGAGGACCACCTTTGCTTTGTGAGGTGAAAGATCTGCATAACTCCTCAACTTATTTTAAAATTCACAGGCCTCATCTATGAAGGAGAGAGTATAGATGATGACCTCAGCAACAAGGAAGCCATCAAAGAAACCATCACCACATATGATTATAAGAAGGGGTCACAGTACTTTGACATCGCAAAGATCCCAGACCATGTCATGAGAATGGCCACGTGCCTAGTGATGAAGCTAAATTACCAAGAAAGGTGGACATAGGTAAATAAGGCCTAGTTAAATGTGTGTAGGAAAATATCAAAAGGCACCATCTACAAATTTTTTGCCTTCATCGCTGGTGAAATTATCAGTAGCGCGCAAGAAGTAGATAAGATACTCTTTGGAAATTTCCTTTTCACAATTGTGTTTTCATAAATCAGAGTGCCAGATGTAGCAGATAAGTTTGTTTGGGAATATCTCAAGGAATACCCCTCGCTCTCAAAAATATTCACAAAGTACACTTGCAACAACATGACAACTGCTCATAAGGTACACCTAGAGAAATGGTATAAGCACTTAAGGGATGCGTTTGGGGAAGAGTGGAGGATCCCAGAACAAATGCCAACACTTACAGAGGGAGAAGATAAATTTGTAGTGTACCAAAACTTCTACATTGGAAGATTTAGGCTGGTAGATGAAACTATGAGCCCCTGGTGCAAACTCCCTTTCTCTTTCACAACATTATATTTCTAAGTAGGGGTAAACTAGTTTATAGAGGCCAAAATACTAAGGTTTGACCTTAGTGAGGTAGATTGAAACCACAGGGAGCTACGCAGACAACTTGTTTACCCTAAGAAGAACACTTACATGGAGAGGTATGTATCCCATGAATTTAAAATGAGAAAGCCCCTAGCTTTGGAAAAAGAAGGAAGAACCATGGCGTGGGTATATTTGCGCATAATAAAAAAGTTTGAGAAGGCCGCATACCTGAAATGTGATGTCTCCATTCCTAAATACCCCATGGAAAGAAGGAAGCCCACACTGACAAAGAAAGGAAAAGAAGAGGTGCAAGGGAGAAAGGCACCAAGTTTCCAAGATACACCAGCGGTGGGTGCCCCAGAGACAAGTGATAGGACTAGTACTTACACACACAGGAAGAGGTCTTTAGTCAGAGAGAAGGTGCCAGAACAAGAAAATCCTATCACAAAAGAGAAGTCACTAGAGGAGGAAGAAGAAAGAGTAGAATCTCCTATATTAGAATCCCTAGTTAGGAAGAAATAGAAGATGATGGAGGAGGATGATTCAAAGGACATAGAGATCTTGGAGGCCTACACAGGTGAGAGGGATGATGATGAAGAAGATGAACCTGAAGGATCCCAGGAACCACCGGTGTTTGAGGTGCGTGATTTGGAGGAAGAAGGAGAGGAAGAGAAAAATGACTATCCCTTTGTGTGAAGGAAGGGAAGTAAGGAGGAGGAAGGTGCCTAAAATAAGGAATAAAATGAAGAGGTGAGTATGAAAAATCAGACTCCAAGCCTCATGTAGGAGCTCATAAACAAGGAGGTGGAAAAAGAAGTGGCAAAAGCATTGAAACCTTGATGGTACAAGAGTTAGAGCGCATTGCTGAATTAGTAATAAATGAAGATAAAGAAGAAAGTGTGGGAAATGATCATGAAAACACATGAGGAGGCCCCAATTTGATGGTATGTATTCCTAAGGGCACACACACAGGAGGAAAATACACGGAGATCCAAAGACCAAGAATGGACTATATTGATGATCCAAACAAGGTCTTGCGCGCGCATTTCCAAAGCACTGTTTCAAAAGAAAAACTCTTGGCCATGACATCATTTGATGCAAAAGGTGCCTACCCACAAAAAAATAATATGCTTTCATGAGAATTTGAGTCCCACCTGGACGAGCCTGAATTTGAAGTAAGCCAAGGGGCATTGATGGAAATGCCAGAGTCTAAATAAACCAATCCCTTGGTGAAAACTCAACAACTATCTAATGAGAAAGTCTACAACGCACTAAAAAAAGTCTCAGTTGAGGTAGAAGCTAGGATTTTTGGGAGAAATGACAAAGTGAAGTTCCTAGAAGCAGAGTTGGAGAAGAGGGAAGAGGAGATGGAGAATAGATTGAAGGAGTTAAAACATGAGGAACTAGTCAACGCTCATCTAAGGAAAGAATTAAAAGAAGAAAAAGCAAGGGTGTGTGAGGTTTACAAAAAAATAGAGATGATCATAGATGCTATTTACTTGAAACATCTAGATATAACGCCACCTGTGTAGAAGTATAGATCCGCCTTTAAATGCCTAGAGGACTTGACCCACATCCTCACAAAGGAAATATGACCCCTAGCCTTGGAGTTTGCAGAGGAGGCAATGGCGCACAAGGAAAAGGAGGAAAAGGTGAAGGTTGTGGCCATTGTGGCCCAATATAATAAAGTCCTCATAGATTTGAAGATTTCTGCCTAAGTCACTGAGACCGCATATGAAAATTGCACTAATAGAGATAGAGTGGTGAGCATTTTGGTCACCACCCATAAAGCAGAGCTCAAGGAATTCCAAGAGAAAAAAAAGGGGAATAGAGTGGAACGTGACAAAATTATAGCCGAGGTTGAGAAAACTTTAGAGGCTAATGAGACCTTGCAGAGCTAAATTAAAAATGGATGGAGTTGTATCCCCAGATCACTCGTAGAATGGATGCGCTCGATGATTTGGGAAAAAAATTGGAGGGGATCATGGAAGCAATGAGTACCCAAGGGGAGGGGCTACACTTTGAAAAGGTGAATGCCCTAGTCAGTGACCTTTGGCACCAGGCACAGAGTAAGGTCAATAGATGGAATAAGTTGGAGGATGACTTAATGAAATATTTCCCTCTCTTCTTGCAGAAATGATCAAAGTTCCTCATTCTTTCTTTCTCCCCAAAAATTCTTTTTTCTTTTTCCTCTATTCTTTCCCATGACATTTAAGAGTGGTATTTCTTTATTCTTGAGGAAGTGTTCCCACAGATGGAGAAAAAGTGAAGTGCGGGGTGATGTTGGACCCCTAGAATATCAGCTAAGTACACAACAATGTGTGGGTGCAAAAATCATAGTTTAAAAAAGAGCACACAAGGAGAAAGTGCGTAGGACAAGGTTCTAGGAGGGTTTAGTAGAATAAGTGGCACATGCGCAAGGAAAACCAAAGGTTCAAGGACTTAGCCATATTTGATGCATCAGGCAGAACACAAGAAAAGTGTGACCCAATGTTTCACATGGAATGTTTCAGCTTTTGGGAATAGAGTTGCTTCTATCCTTTCATTCTTTTGAGAAACAGATAAGGGTTAAGGCTAGGAGGAATACTTGTTGAATGTCGAGAGGGTGTGCGCGTACCATAGAGAGAGAGATCAGATCGACTGCAAAGAACTCCTTTTTGTCTTGGAAGGACTACCTGCAAGTAAGAATACAAGACCACCAGATTTTAATTAGACAAGAAATGAGGGAACTGCCTTGGGCCCAGGAAATATAAAACTTCCTTTCGAAGGTGGTCAGTTCCCCTGCTAATATGAATTAACACCAATTCTAACAAATAAGCTATTGTCCAATTACAATTTGTTTACCTTGTTAGAACAATAGATAAAGGGCTGGTCTTGGTTTAGAATCATGGTGACTGACGCTGGTCAGTGTCATCGGTACCGGTTGATGATAACCGGTATCGGTAGGGTGAAGGTTGGCTATAAGATGGTTATATGATAGTTATGGTGTTTATAAGGCTGGTAGAATGACTGGGGATAGGTAATGAGGTGATGGAGAAGACTCAAAGCGTATGGGGGCTGTTCTTGGAGAAAAATAGGGGTAAAGGAATGTAAGTTAGGTGGAGAGTGTTACCGGGTAGTGGATCTGGTGGTAGACCTGTAATTACTATGATTCAGAAATCCAAGAAATATTATTAAAAGAGCATATAAGACTTACTAATTCCTGATGAAAATTCAGGTTCTGGGACTTCAATGGTGAAGACAGGGCTCAAGTGGGATGATCTGACAATCCAAGATGAGCTATCTCCTCTCCTGATGCTTGGATGAGTGTCATTGGGCTCTGGTTATTCAGTTGCAGTCTTGGGCTTGATGTCCTTCTCTGCCAACTCCTCTCTTTCCTTCACTTATCTTTGTTCAGCCAAGTAAATTTCGGATCCTTGCAATGACTTCTGATTGGATCAACCAAAATCCAACCCCTTTTTTTTGGTTGGGAGAGGTCATTTACAGGGAACCGATGGCGGTTATGTAACCGACGGCGGTCGAGTAGGAACCGGTATCGGTCAGGTCAAAGTGGGCTTTTTTAGTAAAATAGCCAACTTTCCCTCCTTTTCTCCCGAGGGATTAGTTGCGGGCTTGGTCAAGTCATTATGAGGTTGGTTTTAGGTACGGGTGAGGAGTAATTAGTTATGGGTGTGGATGTAGACCAAGTTATAGGTCTTAATTAGGTTAGTTTAGGGTTATGACTAGGTCATGATGAGGTGACGAAATGAGGTGGGAGGTATGGTGATGTGGATTTATTAATTATAAGGTAATTAATAAATAATTGTGTAAGGTTTAGGTGATGAGGTTAGGTTACGAAAATGAGATGTGGGGCACAAGGGGGTTGTAAGACACAAATTTGGTGTCTACACCCAACTGTGCATGCGCAATGGATAAGGTGCCATCCTGGTGACAATATGGCCCAAAAAGGAATATACCTTGTGATGGAATTTTTTAGAAGACCATCATTGTAAGGAGTGGAAATCTCAGGCTTGAGGGATCATGCCCCCATGGAGGACCACATTTAACACTTGGCAATGGATTTGAAGCCACATAAAGGAAATTTGGTGATTCAAAAGGCCTACATATGCAAGCACCTGCAGAGAAGAAGAGGTGTGGATAAAGCAAATGTAGATTGGTAGAGATAAGAGCTTTGCAAATATACTATAAGGAACTTTGTAGGGTTGGGTAGATATCTATAAGAAAAAGGATGTAATAAGGGGTTGCAAGTGTAAATTTTATCTTGAGAACTAAGGGGTACAAACCCAACTATGATGTATGAATTTGGTCTGCACAGCTATGGTAGTTTGTAATGGATCTAATGGATTTAATGAGGTTACCAAACTTGTTTGAATATTATTATTAATGATTCTGGTCCATCTGTATAGCTTACAGTTTTGATTCATGGATGTTTATGGAATAATTATAAATCCTTGTGCATTTCCTTTCTGTTTTGGTTTCTATCTATAATCTATTAAGTACCATTCCGTCTAGGATGACTACATTTTTCTAGAATCGATTTTGAGTTCTATGATAAATGTATCTCTTGTTTCCATTCACTCTTTTTAAGTTCCTATCATAGATGATGTTTCCCACTTAAACTTTCATAAAAGAGAGACTCAGTGCTCATGTGTGCCTCAGATGAGCACCCAGCACCCACTGGGTGATAGGCCGACGTGTATGGGATTCCTTTGTTCTTTAGTGGGTGTAAAAATGACTACATTAAGAATGCAATGTAATAGGTTTAGGAATATTTAGGAATGTTTTTGAGGTTTAGGATCGAGAACATGAATTCGGGTATTGGAGGGTTAAGGAAATTTTAATTCAAAATTGTTCCTAAGCTTTGAAAGATGATTTAGGGAGATCCATAAGGATTCAGGGGTAAAAAAGTAGTCATTGGAAATATAATTCAACCCTTTATGTGATGGTACTTTCATGTTTTTCACAATACCCAGGTTCTTATTAGCATTACTCATTTTCAGTAGACATACACAGGTGTCTCGAGACAAAAGGGGATATTTTAGGGTGTTGTAGGATGAATTGGATTTTTATATCCATCCCATTAATATTGGATTTCTTTTTGTTTTAATTTCATATAAGCACTTAAAATGTCCTCTTAAAGCTTCGAAAATTTCGTCTTCAAGGTCTCTCTCAAGGTAAGATTTCATTACTTAGCCATTTTCACAAGAGGACACATGTCAGCACAAGGTTGTGGTGCATTATTCTTTCCCTCGGTCCCTTTCCCTTGAGGAAAGAATGGAAAATAAAATTCAACCAACCTCAATTGTGCCTCTTTCACATCCACTTGACTGTGAATATCTCTCTACAAGAACTTTGACCTATCTTCTAGCCCTCTGGTTGTGTAATGAATGCTTGCAACTTATCAACCCAAAGTGAGGTCACATTTTTATGTCCCTCATTTCCTTATCCCTTTGAGATAAAGGGGACAAGAAAAGTTTCTCCATTATTTTCCTAGATGATGGTTCTTTATATGACTTGAAACAAGCACCACATTGCATTTTTAAGAACTTTCTTCTCTTTGCCTCATCAAATCAATCCACTTTTTTCACCACCATATCAAGGTGCATTTTTAAGTCTCTCCTATGCCTTTCCCATGGGGAAAAAAAATCACCCCATCCCTGCTCATTCCATGTTTCTTCATGTGACCAAGTCCAAGCCCTCATCTGCTAAGTGTTAGTTCTACCTCTTTCCCCTATCAAGCAATCAAACCTCACTACTTTTCATGCCCACATCCAAATCAATTTTTCTGTCCACCTAATCCTATCCCTTGGGGATATTGGGGACAAGATTATGCACCCCAATCCATGAAGGATTAAAACTTAAAAATTGATTAAGTGTTTTACCTTATTACTTCTGAATTCTTTCTTGTCTATGAACTAAAAGTGTTGCCGGTATGTTTTAAAACTTCAAATAACTCATATTCACCTCATTCCTTCTCCATAAACCCATGGGTTTTTCTCTAAAATACCCAGGAAACATGAAACATTTCTATAAACCATGCCCAAATTTATCAAGAATGACTGTATGCTCAAAATCATAAAAAAATCATATCTTATAAATCGGTCAATGAATTTGAATCATATTTTCATAGTTGTTCCTCATCCTAGGTGCCTTCATTAAGATATTAAAAACAAATAAAATAATTCCCTCATTTTTTAATGGTATTACACAATAGTTTTATGCCCTATATCATGCCTTTTCAGTTTCCAAGCATTCTGACAAGCAGATCGAGATGAAATTTTGAGCACAAATTTTTAGGAGAAATATTATTCAAGTGAAGCTATTTTCATTGCAATCCGAGGTGGGGAAGTGATATTTCCAAAAAAAAGTATCCGTACTTAGTAAAATTTATAAATTTTATAAAAATCAAGTTCACTCATATCAGTGCATTCAAAGGACAATGAAAATGACAAACTAGGCATTTTTGAACAAAAAAGAAAAAAGTAAAAAGCATATTCCTAACAATAGAAACTTTAGAAAATCACTAAATAAATATCATGGAATGTATTTTCAACATGTTTAGGAGTTCATAAAATTTATTCCGAACAAAAAAATCACTATTTCCCAAAATAGAAGCTCCTGAACTTGAACTACTAAAAAGAGAAAGTCTCCATTTTCAGTGCAGAAACTTATTGTCATATTTATTTTTATTATATCATTGATTTTCAAAAGTATGAAGTTTAAATAGACTGGTCTCAATCCCATTTTGTCTTTTGTGTCATAATCCCAAGGTGTGGGTGATAATGATCTTACCAATATAGATCTGAAAGATCTAAAAAACAAGATGTTAGGTGGTCCCAGAGAACTAGTGGAGGAAAAAGTATTCACAAGTGGATTATATGCTGTAGGTGGTCATCTCATATCAATTCAAAACAAGGATTTGGTATTATGATGTTACCATCACTATGAACTAGAGACAAGAATCATAAGAGTGAATGATAACTCGATTCGGGAGATGCTCACACCTAAGAAAATTTCTCAGTATATGCATTTTTTGACATGAAAAAACATGGTGATCATCACAAGAGAATTTACATCAAGTAGGTGGTATGATACAAAATCATACCTTCCAGGTCTTTCATTGTGTTTGTGGTTGAATAAAGGAAGAGAGTCATCATGCATGCCAAATTATCTCTCTTTAAGTAAATTTCATGAAGGTTTTTCAGATGTAATAATCCTACTGAGTAGGGTGATTGGATAAGGGGCGATAAAAAAATTTCAAGATTAGATGGTGTTGGTCATCCTTACCATCATCAAGGGAAGATATATGATTAACCAGGGGAAAATCATTAGTGACAACTTGTATCACCAATAGCTTCAGTTGAAGGCTACTAAGAAGTTTTCAACAAAATCCTACTTAGTCTATGTCATTGCAACCACAAGATATTTAAGAGGTTTCAAACTCACTAAAATATATCTCATAAGGTTCATACATATGAGAATTATCCATAGTTGACGCTATAAGAGAGCAATAAACATTTTTGAGAGTGAACGATGCTTTCACTATGTTTGACATCAAGTTGTTGGGAGAAAAACATGAATTGAGGTTGTCTTCTTAGGCTTATGATTTGATCAAAAGGTATGGTTCTATCTTCACATAATTCTAAACCTTTTCATACATCATAGTGTTCAAATTTGATATTTCTCTAATTAAGCTTCTAAGATATCTCAATGACAAGATCGTGATTATCAAACTCTGTAGGAATATTTTTCACATTAATGCTAAGCTTAAGAACTAAAAGAAGAAAAGTGTTACTTTCCATATCTTTCTTGGGATCTTCTCTTAAAAAAGTTCCAATGATGTCACTAACTTGGAAGTTTCCTTCACTCCTCTAAGCCTATACTCATATATGCCAAGATCAGACTTTTATTTCTGGAGTAACCCAAAAATATTTAACCTTCATGACTTACATCATGTTTGGTAGATTGAGGACTATTAGGTGAATTGTGCAGATGGATTTGAAGTCAGGGAACATGATCATATGAGAATGAAAATTGGGAAAATGAGAAGATTCAAGATTTATTGGTTTTAGGATGGAATTGAAGATGATGGAACTGAAATGTATGATTGTGAGTACCAAATTGTACAAGCCTCACCAATCCCAAGAGTATCTTAGAGTATATTGGAATCGAGAGATATAGACAAGTGAACTGAATCAATAATCAAGAGATCAAGGGAATGGTTCAAAAAGAATAAATTTTACCTCATTGCATCAATTAGTTTCCCAACTCTCAATAAGAAAAAATCTCATGTTTCCTCTTCAAAATTCATTGATTAAAATTCAATCTCTTCTCACTCAAGAGAGGTCTCAAAGAGGAAGTCAATCGAAGAAGAATATCATCACTACAAGAGGTTTAACAACAAGGTAAAGGAAACTAAAAATATTTTGGTATATTTGGAAAAAGGGGAAATCATTCGATTTCATTCTTTGGTTCCTTAGTAATTTCAAAGTCTCTCATTCTCTGTAGCTACACCAACCCCACTAGTGCAAGATGTTCATTCTCTTTCAAAAGAAAAAACAAAAATCATGTCATATGTCAAGTCTAAAATAGATGATATATTCGCATAGGTGAAATTGATGATTGGTGAAGATTCCTTCACGATTCAACAAGTGTTAGCTCCATAATTTTCAAGCTATATCTTTTACAATGATGTTTCTAGAAATCAATACGTGGAAGTAGCTCGGCTTAAAATAATCAATCATATAAATTAGATCACACCATCTGGTTATGAGAGCATCTCCATTCCTCTAGGGAATTAAAAAAACATGAGGGAGATTATCATCTATTCAAAGATTCTTCCACTTACCTTCTTACGATAAATAACAAATATAAGGAGAAAATTCATCAATTAGAGGATCATGTAAGAACCCTCACCTCACATGTGAAATATTTCATGGATAAAAAACACTACTTTGTATCTTCTAGTTGAATAATTTACTCCCATTAATATCTTTGATCTAGAATCCATTAGAAAGACACGGTTTCACCATGTAGTGTAGATCAAATTTTAAATAAGTTAGAATGATTTTACAAAAGGGGGAATAATTTCTTCCTAATATCCATTCTTTGTTCGATTACAAGAATGAAACTACCATAAAATTAAGGTATACAAGAGACAATATTGAAAAATAAAATGTTCATTGGGACCAAGTGTTTCCTCTGGTAATGGAAATGGGAAAATTTAATTCTTCCATATTGGTGAGCAAGAATGTATTTAGCTCTGCATCAAAATATTTGTCTTAATTACGGGTAAGAAATCTTGTATCCCAATACAAGATGTTGAATCATGCTCTTGAAAAACTAGATTCATGTGATGAATGTACTTTGATGGTGCAATATGAGGTCAATGAAGAAGTCCAAAACCTTGGAGCACTTATGGTTCATGAAATCAATAGTTGGTCTTCTAAAGCGATTTAAATATCTTGTCAAGAAAGAGGATGGAGATCCATTTTATTTCAACGAGGACACACTGTAGTATCTTGTTGATATATGGGTTGTTATATCAAACACTATGAAAGAGCATCAATCATGGTTCATAAAATGCAAGAACATCAATGCCGCTTCTGAAAATTGGATCAAATATTTGATTTTTGTGCACATCCTGCAAACCAAAAAGGTTGTACATGTAGTAGCTTAGTACAAAAAGGAATTCAAAAGGATCAATATTTTCCCCTAGAAACTTTTGAAGAGTCCATCAGAAAGTATGTATCCATTGGTAGAAGAATATTATTCAATTTGAGTAGGTATCTTCTCTCCTTTCTCCATTCCCCACCCCCTTCCTCTCTTTTGTCATGTTCTATTTCTCCATTAGGGGGTTGCACTTTTCATTTTTTCTTATTCAGTTTTGTCTTATTAATTACAATGTGACTATATCCGTATATTATAATAACACTCCCTCAATTAATAAAAAGGGGACTTAATTTGTTTCCTAGGAATATGAAAAAGTTACAATTTGTAAAAGACAAGTGAAAAGTCATGGGGGGGTAGATGAAGAGTCTTTTCTGAAAACTATATATTGTAATGACTTCATCATTCCAAGGGGTTATCAATTTTGTGAGTTAATGAGTAGATGTATATAAATAATAAGAAAAGATAACACTTCTTTTATTTTTTCTTTCCTTGTGTTTCCTCTCTCACTCATTTTATAATTTTGTAAAAATGTCAATCAAGATTTAGGTGTTTTAAATTTTCTGGATGAGTGAATGAATGATATTTTATGCTCATATTTTATTTTATCTTGATATAATTAACATAATTATTATCCATTCTAATTGTATATTGATATATCTCTGGTTAATTCTTGTAAGAATTTGATTCAACCTACTTATAATATTAACCCCCCTCTCTAAATTCCAACTCATAACTTTTCACCTTCATTAGGAAATCTTCCCTTGCACAGAATTTCAATAATTGGCCACAGGAGTAGTGTAATGTGTGTGTTGGATCCCCAACCTATTCACCAACAACAGAGTTATGTTTATTCACATACAATAAGGGAGAATATCCTTTCAATTAGGAGGGTTATATTCCCAAAGCATTTTTGAAAATCAACTATTTTGTTCTAGTGACAAATTATTTTTTTAACACATTCATTATCCATTCTATTCAACTTAACCATTTAACAATCAACCATGTATTTAAAAACATAACACAACACGATAAAGGAGGAACAAATGAACACTTGGAAACAATATATAAGTTGGAAACCCTTAGTGGGATGAAAACCCACTGAAATATTTATATATATTACACAAAAAAAGGAATCATATGAATATTACACATCACAAGATATTTCTTTAGTGAGGCACAAATGCTACATGGAGCACCAACCCCTAATTTAGTAGAGAATCAACCCTATAAGGAGGTACCAACCCCCTAGATGACCAAACACCCAATTATCCACCTAAATATGAACACAATATATGATTTTTTTCTTCAACAATTGATGATGACAAAATTAAGATCGATTATTCTTCTATCTTTCTCAAAACATTACTCTAGCCTTCATGCCTAAAAAAGCTTCCTTCATGCTAATTTTATCATCTGACCTAGCTCACAATCTTCTGATATATTTCTAACACAACATCACATAATCATATCACTCTCAACAAGGTCCTAAAAACCTTCATCACCTTTCTCAAACATCCCTTTAGGTCGCACTTTATGTCCACTCTAACAATTAGCTCAAATGAGCTTTATAATCTTTCTTTATATCCTTCTTTTGGTCATAACAAATATAGGTTGGCCTTCATATCATAAAAAAATAAAAAATAATTATAAAATCCTATAAAAATCATCCATAAGACATTTTAGGTCACCACCAACACCTAGAACCATCTAGGCCTCCATTAGGCCACAATACGTCTTATAACCACAAAACAAGCAACTTTACATAGTAGGGATGTTCTAGAGCCAAACCAACTTGACCAAAGTATGAAACACACAAATACATGTTCTATAAGCCCTAAAAAATCTCTAGTATCCATGAAACTCTCAACAACCATCATTTTTCATCAGAAAGCCTCTCAAAAGCATGCATAACTTGTTAATAACTCTAAAAAAATCAAGTATGATATACCATTAGAAAAATCTTGATGTCAGTATCATTGAAAATTTCAAACCAATCCATAAAAATACGTGTAGTAGCTCCAAAACTACTATGTACTAAGACTTCTCCAAACTATCCAAAACTTCCTAAAAACTAGTCTTTAAAAATAGGGCACACTTAACCACTTAGAAGCTCAACCATGATCTGAAATAATCATGGACATGAATAAAAAACCCCATTATTCCATAAATGATAATTTATTCACTAGATTCAACTGAAATTTTTTGCATAAACTTAAAATTTCCATAAAATTTCCTTTTTGTGTAGGGCCCACATATAACTAAAATTTATAAATCACACGTGGAGATATATGGAGGAGTCATCTGCAATGTATATTCCTCACCTTTGTGAAAATAATCAATTCTCAACCACTATACTCATTTTATTCCAAGTCACTACTAACCTAGGGTTTTAAGAGGGTTAAAAAGTAGTTTACCTTCTGAACGGTTGTCAATAGAAACTTGATGATAAAGAACCTCATTCAACTTGTAAAATATTCATAATTGACCTATTTAATAACTCCCAAGAGATTGGGTCCCAATAAAAATCATACACTCCCCAATAAGCATCTGAAAGTCAACTTTTAGCCTTGGTTTCTAACCTTCACAACTCAGTTTTGGTAAAACCTAATATCTTGCACATACCTTCAAACTAGTACCTGAAATTTGGACCACACAATCATATTAACCTACCAAAAATCTATAATTCATACTTTTTCATCACCATGATGGAAATATTCTAACTTATTTCACTACAACATGCTTTCTTAAGGATTAGGTAGAGAACAAACCTATATACCACATCAAATACATGTACCTACACTCTCATACACTTGTGAGTTTCCTAACACATTATATTAATCTTCTATAAGATTCATTTCATCATCCCATACCTCATACTACTCTCTAGACGTCACCAATAAGCACCTAGAACATGATTGTTTCACCAAATATGATATCAACACACCTTGGGAACCCTTTAACACATTCGATAAGCTTGAAAACACTCCATGAAACCTCAACAACATCCTCCATACCTCTAAAATCCATAATTACTATCCTACAAGCCACTATAATGCTCAAAATCCCATGGAACATCCTGTAATATCAATAAGAAAAGTAACCTCCATGCTCCATACCTTTTGATGTCAATAAACAATACCATAATTTTACATCAATGATAACACTATGATAATAATCTCCCCCTTTATCATTTATGGAAAACCTATTGATGGAGAAACACACTAAGCTCAAACTCTCTCTAAGGAACATACCATCACCTCATTCTCCCACTTTTGAAATTAATGAAAAAGCAAAAAAAAACCTGAAACATCTCCTTTTAACATTACAAAGGGATCTCCACTTGGTTGGAAACATCAATTAAATATGACATGAACAACTTGAATTCTTCATCATTTTTTAACTGAAAAAGTAATATTTCTCACCTTGAACCATATCCTTCTCCACAACATCTTACCTTTTTCAAACTCACAACCATACCTATCCCACTCTTGACTTGATCCTTGACATTTCAATGAGATTTCTCAATACAACACTGATGAAAATGCACACCGATCATTTTCTCTTCATGTCTTCAAACCTTTTTTCAACACATTTTTCTTCATAATATGAAGGACCTTTTCTTTTTTCAATCATTAGTCAGGTTAACTCCTTTTGACTTGTGCATATATTCTTATTGATAACATTCCATAATGATTCTAAACAACACTTCCCAAATGATTCTTAAATTTCTATTAATGCATAGAAATAGGAAAACTACTCTTCTTACGTTTCAAGGTTCAAAAACAACACTACAAACCTAATTTGCATAAAATCTGACTCCTTATGACTCAATGCTTTCAATTCAATTATAAATACCTCAATAGCTATATATAGAGATAGATAAACACATTTCCTGGACTACAACAATGTCAACTACAAACTATTATGTCTACAAGCACAACAACTTACTTGAAATACCTTCATTTGTTCACAATCTTACTAGACCTCTAAAAATATTATAATTACATTTAAGATAGTCATCATATTTCTAACTATCTAGAAGAGCATGTTACACTACCTTAAGGTACATAGAATGTAATAACCCTACTTAACAATTTTAATATACTACATTTTTCAAGTTAGGAATTATAAAACATATTTCATTGTCTCAAAAATTGTTTACCCAAAATTTTTCCTTTATTGACATCATAACATGTATACCAATAGTACCATCTCATAAAAGTATAAATTCAACAGGACATTCCTTGACTAGATTGCAACTCATAGACACCATAATCCCCTTGAGATAAACATTTATACAAGGATAAATTAGAATCTAAAAACAACTTACATGATTTCAATGTGATTTGACTGACTCCTCTATAACAATGTACACTACAACTTCATAAATCTTGATATTATACACCAGCATTATCCTTCTTACTTATCATAAGTCATCTTGAAGAATCCTTCAAATTACTATTTCTCAACTTAAACTTATAGAACAAAAATAGATCATGTAAACCTTCTTGAATCAATAGTCTTCTCATGGAGCTACAAAACTGACCTGATTAGCTCTCTCTTGGACCTGACTTCATTAGTGATTACTAGAAACTAGAGAAACACATCTCACTTTTCCCTCTTTATATTCACAATAGATTTTTTAATTCCTTCTCATAATATGTCATCAATTTAGAACTTATAGGAATGAAATCAGTCAATTCTCCTGTCAAGACCTCAAAGAAAAACAAAAGAACATTCAATGGAACTTATGTTCTCATGATCTCACCTTGTCCTGATTCACACAAAATAAACACACAGACCTTTCAACAAGTGAAACAAGCCTTTTGAAATTATCACTCAACATGTATCCTCTTCATGAGATCATCATGAAGAAAAAAAATATTCTTACTTTTATTACATGGAATAAATACCTCTGTCATCTCTTTAATACACCTAGAATTATGTCTTTCAAACCTCTATACTATAACCCTGAAATGTCATTATATTCATAGTCTTGATGTCATACAACCATTACATACCATTAAATATCTAAATAGGAATTCATTATAATAATATAATATTGGTTTTATTAGATAAAATACTTATCTTAGCTTCAAACACAACCTTCTTCTTGAGAGACAACCTTGTTTTCAACATAGCTTAACAAATTAGGACATCAGAATTCATACCTTTCAATTATTCATATGAATGAGTATTCAATTATAATGGGGTAATAATAAAATCATACTTATAAATAGTCAACATCAAAATTACATATTACCATGAACAAGCCTATTTTATTTTAGGAGCACAATATCATGAGACATAACCATCTTCATTGTAGCTACTTATCACAAGAAAATATATGACACCATGTCCTACCTATATCACAACTTATACTAGCTCCTTCAACAAGTCAACCTCCTCATGAGCCACCATGATACCATTACGTCTCCAAGGTACCTTTGTATCTTGCAACATATCTCTCACTATCTCACAACAATCTTAAATAATCATGTCCATAATAGACCTAAATGAAACCCATGAAATAATTTGTCCTAAAAATCTTCTAGAGACCTTCAAGCACTATGGCCATACAATTTCAACTACAAAACACTTTTAGAATTATATCTCATGCATTAAATAAATCTTCAATCATTGAAATCACTTTAGCATAATCTAAAACCTGTGATTATCTTCACATATCACTTTTTAATATGAAAATCAACATAACAGTCTTGCAAACATATTCATAATCTTACTATACAGATTATAGACTTTATAAATACTCTAAACACACCATATAACTTCTTGAAGACATTCATTATAATGATTGTAAAAATATAGTCAAGATTCCACACATCTTCAATCTGACTATATCGTATCAAAGTATACTCATTTATTATAACACTAGACAACACACATACGAACCTTCATTCCTTTCTTGATATCACTGAGTTGAGCATGCTCACAAACCATATTTGAGTCATTCATCCCTCCATCTTTGTTCAAGGATAATCAATTCTTAAAATCAGTCAAAAATACCTATTACTTGTCACTAGAACACAGTCCACAGAATAAAAAACCAATCTTCTCAACATTGTCCAATTTTTTCTCATGGCTAGAAAAAACTTCAATAAACAAACATGCCATGGAACAACTCAATTTATCACATACAATTTAAATACCTTCATAGACCTTCAAAGACACTAACTTTACCTTCTTGAAGTGCATCATCTTATTTGATATTCATGTAATTGTATTAGATAAAAACACACCTTTATTACTTATTTAACCAATGAATGTCTTCATGAAGCCTATTGAAGACACCCCATGCTTCTTAGGGCTCCAAAACAATAAAAACTAAGCAGATTCCTAAATATCTATGTGCTTCCCATCCATCTTAAATTTATTCCTTAAGATCATTTTTCTCTTACTTGGAACATTAGCCTTGAAATCCACTTTATTTATCTTCTCTTCCTTTGTGTGAATAAAAGTAAAAAACACATTACTTTTCTCAACCACTAGCTTAGTCTCAATCATGGAAAAAATATTTTTTTTACTTGAATGAAATCTAAACTTCTTGCAATTCTCTACTACCTTTGGTATCCAAACTTCTTTGACCTTGGGAGTAACATGCTTCTTTCCTATACTAGGAGCAACATGATAACCATACCATGCAATGCATCCTGATTTATGAAAACTATAGAAAACAACATCATACATACCTATTGACTAATTATTCCTTTCATTTATCCATGTATAAATACTTTAGAAAGACCTCCTAAAATCGCTCTCTATAATCATGCTCATTTTAATACAAACAATAACCATGGAATAAAATTTCATACCTTCTTGCATTTGGTTTGATGATTTTTTTAGACCTTGAATTTCTCTTGGAATGAACCTTTCTTGTACTAGAATTTTCCTTTTGATCCTTAAGACCTATATTAACACCTTTATAAGTATTCTCCAACTTCTCATAGGTATTTAGCTTCTTAACTCTTCCTTTAAGGACATCATCTTAGCTTCATACCTAATACAATCCTCTTCTTTATGTTTTAGGGATTTTGTTACTACCTCAACTTGAGTTTCATGTTATTCTTCTTTGACATTGACACAATTTGTCGATCCTTTAATCTTAAAATACTTATCCTTGATGATTTTACTATATACATCATCCATGCTAATGATTTCATCTTCATACTTCTTGGAATCTTTAATCATCTCACCTTTTATGACACATACCTAATCCTAAAGAAATTCGACCACATATACTAACTCTTGGTTCTCTTTTCTAATATGCTTAGCCATCTTTTTCTTCAAGGATCACCTTAAGATTTTTAAACTTGTATCAGAGGCCCTGCTATGATATCAATTATTGGAATCACAATCACTGGGGGTGAATAAGTGAGAAATAAGAATTTCATTCACTTCAACATTTCCATTCATTAATTATTCCATTCAACTTAACCATTTAACAATTAACTATCCATTCAAAAACATAACCAAACACGAGCAAGGAGGAACACATCAAGACATGGACACAATATATAATTGGGAAAACGTAAAGGGGAAGAAAACCCACTTAAACCTATTCATATATTACACAACAAAAAGGACTCTTATGAATATTACACTTCACGAGAGATTTCTTTAGCGAGGCACCAACCCTATAAGGAGAACCAACCCTTAGTTTAGCAGACCACCAACCCTCAAAGGAGGCAAAAATTCTCTAGATGACAAAGCACCAACTTATCAACCTAAATATTAATTCCATCTCATATTTTATCTTTACTAACTGATGATGACATAAAAAAACTCACTTATCATTCTATATTGCTCAAAACATGACTCTCACCTTCATGCACAAAACCTCTTACTTCATGTTAATTTCCACATATTCCCTAGCTCACCATGATTTAATCTCTCTCCCAAATAACATCACATAATAAATTCTCTCTCAACAAGGTCATAAACCCCTTCATCACCTTCCTAAAATAATCCTCTAGGTTACACTTTTTGTCCACTCTCACAACTATCTCAGATGAGAATTCTAATATTCCTTTATATCCTTCTCTTGGTCATAATACATGTAGGTTGGACTTCATATAGTAAAAAAAATTTAAAAATAATTACAACATCATATAGATTTCATCCATAAGACCATGTAGCTCATCACCAACACCTAGAACCATTTAGGCCTCCATTAGGATAAAAGAAGTCCTAAAACCCCAAAATAAGAAACTTGCCATAGTAGGAATGTTGTAGAGGTAAACCAACTTCACCAAAGCATGAAAACTACAAGAGACATGTTGTATAATCCATAAACAATCTCCATTAAACATGAAACACTAAACAACCATTTTCTCACCATGAATCCTCTTAATAACATGCACAACCAAACACCCCAAACATGGGTCTTCTATAATCAAGCCATAAGATGATCAAAACTAAACAAAAAATAAATTATGATATACCATTAGAAATATCTTGATGTAAAAATCATCTCAAAATTCAAACCAATCCATAAAACCACCTGTAGCACCCCCAAAATTTCTTGCCACTCAGACTACTCCAAACAACCAAAAACTTCCTAAAAACCATTCTTCAAAGATAGGGATTACTTGAAAAATTATAATCTCAATCGCGATCTCAAAACATCATGGAAATTAATAACAACTCTCATTCTTACATAAATGTAAAATTGGTCATTAGGTTCAATGAATAAATTTTACACAAACTGAAACTTTCCAAAAAATCACATTTTGAGAAGAGGCCCATATACAACCAAAATATATAAATCACACCTGGAGAAATATGGAGGATTCCTATACAAAATAAAATAATTTATTTTGTGAAATGAATCAATTTTGGACCTCTATACTCATTTTATTCTAATTCGCTACCAAACTAGGGTTGTAGGAGTGTTAAACAATAGTTTAGCTTCTAAATAATTGTTCATAAAAATGTGACGATCAAAAAACTTCATTACACTTGTAAAATATTCATAAATGAATTATTTAACAACCCCCATGATCTTGGGTCCCCATGTAAATCGTACACTCCCCAACGAGCATCTCAACGTCAACCTTTAGCCTTGGTTTCTCACCTTCACAACTTGGTTTTGGTAAAATGTCAATATATTGCACATATCTTTGAACCAACACATGGAGTTTTTACCACACCATCATATAAATGTAACACACACTCTCCAAGTCTTACTTTTTCACCACCATGATGGAAAGAATCCAACTCACTTCACTAGGGCATCTTTTCCTAAGGATTATGTCTAGAATAGACCTAACAACCACATCAAACACTTGTGAGTGTCTTATCACATAATATTAACGATCCAAATGCTCTCACCATGCATAAATGGTTGCTATAAGATTCACATAATCCCATGCCTCATACTGCTCTCTAGACCTCACCAACAAGCACCTGAAACATGCTTGTTTCACCAAATTTGATTTCAACACACACTGGGAACCCTTGTAAACCTGCTAGAAGATTCAACACAATCCATGAAACCTCATAAAAATTCCCCATACCTTTACAATCGATCATTACACTCCTACAAGCCACTATAATGCTTAAAATCCCATGCAACACTCTGCAATCTCAATAGTGAAAACATCCTCTATGCTCCGTACCTTTGGAAATAAATTATGTACAATGAAAACACCCTACTTTGACATTAATGAAAACACTATTCCAACACAATCGATGTTTTCTATCACTCCATCAACACTAAAGGGGGCATCATCCATCATTCTACTTTTTTATACTCTATAAAATTGTCTACTATCTTTGAAATGACATCTTTTGTGCTACAACACATCAAAGAGGAGAAAATATAGACACCTAAATCTGAAAACATATTTTTAATACTAAAATATCACTAATTATCTTGTTTCCAATAATTTCATTATAATTAGTGGTTTCCTCTTAATTAGCTAGCATTCTCCTTTATCTCATTCAATTAATGACACTTTGTTAATTAACTATCCTTCCCCCATATGGGATGTCGATTAAAAACAATTTGTTAGTTATGATCCTCTTTTAATTATTTTAATTAACTATTAATAATTAATTAATCCTTGGAATCTTTTATTTAATCAATTATCCTTCGTATTGGTTAAATCCTCTTTTAACCCTCTAAATTATACTAATTTCCTTATAAATCTTCTCCAAATGGATCTTATAAGTTTAACTTGGTTTGTTAATCAATCCTAGTTGATTAATAAAATAACCCCCAACTCCCGTGATTTTCTAATATTTTATTAAACTCTTCTAATCATACTTATCCTTTTCTAATTTTGTATTCCCTTTACCCCACATTCACTAGGATACAAGCTTCTCCCAAAATGGAAAGCTATATAAGAAGCCTAGCACCTTCCAACAATATTTACGCCACACCTTCCTAAAACATGTACTTGTAAGACATTTGCATGTGATAAGATAATTTTCATGTTATTGGAAAGCTTTGTTCAAAACCCTTCCTACTTGGAGAAGATTAGTAAGAGAAGAGCCACTAATGGCAATCGAGCCATATATGTGAGATATCTTCCTCTTCCTTGAATAAATTTCTCAATCGTACATAGTGGTGTTTGGTTTGTTGGTGCTCATTATGAGCATGTATCTAAAAATGAGTTTCCTCTTTCAAAAATATTTCTCATAACCTTGAACTTTTCTTCACATAAGCTTGCTAACCCCAGAAAATTTGTCTTCAAACTACGTTCTTGAGTCAGAATGAACTTGTGTCGAGTAATAGTTGCACTATTATTCATACATTAAGCTTTTAAAATAAGTTTTCATGATCTATAGGATAGTAATGGTTCAACTGGTTCAAAAAAGACGTTCTTGAAGCTTAAAAGTATTGGATGTGGATGCATGAAGGTTGGTACGAGGATTTCTTCCTTCACAAAAAATAATTTTTTTTGATATATGTAAAAATGCAACTTCATTATTGTTGACTGATGATGTGGAATAATCTGGGAAGCTTCGCATTGCCACATCCATCAAGTATATTTCCCTTTTTTGCAAGAATGAAAATTCAAATATATCCCTAACGACTGATACGGGAGTATACTATGGAATCTTCTAAGGATAGAGCGGGGCTTCTTGGCAACATAATAGTATTATAAAGTGTATTCTATATGTAAAATTGTAAACAACATTCAAAGTCTCATGTCTCGAAAAGGACATGTTTCATCATAACAACACAACACGGAAGGTAGGAATCTTAATAATATTTTCACTTTGTAGCTTTGCACTTCATGTGAAAATACCAACTGCATCTAAGCCCTTGAGGCCCGAAAAGGGTCACATGTCATCCTATTGATACAACTCGATATCGGGTACCCCATTATACTTTATAGTTTCACACTTTTTTAGTTAATACAAGAATAACCATCATTTCATTAAATATGGACATTTTACATTCTAGATTAAATACTAAATTTGGCTATGTTGGTTTTACTTATACCAAATATTGGAATTTGATTTGGCTATTATTGGAATTCAAAAAGGGGTTTTTTGGAAATTTATTTGACTATTATTGGAATCCAAAAAAGGGTTTTTTACAATTATATATCATGTATGGGGGATTTTCATTTTAGGGGTTTACAATTGTTTTGTAAGAATAGGAAAATTTACTTATTGGAATAATTAATACATTTATAACTTTGCAATGCATATAAAATACTTATATTTAACATTCTCATATAAACAAACAATTTTATATTGTATTGAATGGGCATATGTCCATTCTCATACAAACAAGCATTTTTATCTTGTATTGAATGCGAATATGCTCATTCTCATATAAGAATCATGGAAGAAAAATACACATAGATAGAATGGGCATTTTTCCATTCTCATACAAACAAACATTTTTATCATTATGTTGAGAATGAGCATATGCCCATTCTCATAAAGTCAATATATAAAGAAATAAAATTTTGGATGTGATTTATTTTAACTATGGGGTCATGCACATTTTCATGTTGTATGTTTCACATATTTTGATCATATATATTTTTATCTAATATTTCTTCTAATTTATGATATTAATAAAAATTTACAAATGTTTGATTATAACATGGATTTATTTGCATAGAATGAAGGTAGGAAATGTGTTGTTATGAGATGAATACAACATAAAATAATGGTAATAAATGAATTATTAAGAGACAGTCTACCAATATTAATATATTGTTATGAGATAAACTACAAAAATAAACCAATTAATTTATATTTATTAATCAACATAATAGTAAAAAGTAAACTCAATAGAGCTCAATAATCGTAGAATTGTGTTGTTATGAGATATATACAAGTCACAATTATTTTTACATGAAATGATGGTAATAAATCCATTGTTATGAAATAGAGTAAAAAAAACCAATGTTAATGAAATGCTTTGTTATGATGGTAATTAATTTATGTTTGTATAGACCTATGAAAGCTAGTTTTGAGCATTAAATGGTAAAATATCATTAACATCCTAAATTATATCACTATATACTAATCACATTATTTGGATGAAATGTGAAGAAGAACTAAAAATTTTTAATAAACACATTTTGAGCATTATATACTTATAACCATCAATAACATCTTATTAAAGAGTATATAGTAATCACTTCAAATGGAAAATGGGAATAAGAACTACAAAAATTTAATAAACACAATTTTATATATTGATTTGTTCCACTGTTGTTTGAAATAGAGCACATCCCTTTAAGATGTCTTTTACATCATCTACAAGCCATACACATGCTAGTTTTGTAAAAAATGATGACATAAGCCACTTTTTTTTTTAAAAGTCTTTGTCAGAAACCTTTGGAGATACCAAAAAAAATTCTTCAGTAACTCCTTTGTTGATAACATTAACTACAATCGCAGTTTCACATTTGTATGGAAATTCTAGTGTTTTGCAAATTGTTTCCAAAATTTTAATAAAATTTTCTCCCTCTTTGTTGCAATTCTCTATATGGCAACAAAAAAAAAGGATGCATGTTCACTTTAACTGTGTGTAACAACTTCGTTGTTAGTTCTTCTACATTTTCATATGTATCCAATGTACAATAGAATGTTATTCGATGAAACTCTTTAGATACCTAAGTTAGAAGTTTAGAAATAGACATTTGTGGTAGGATGAGCTCGTTGTTCGATTGAAATGTATTTTCATTTTTAGAAGTATTCTTTTGAACTAATAATCCTTCTAATTCAAGAACAAGTAAATGTTTCTTTAAAGGTGCTGCAAAAAAAATTCCATTCTTAACTTGTATGTATTTCAAATATGATAATAATATTTCACAAAATATTTTTACCTTATTCTTTAAATATATTTGTTGGTTTCTTCGGTGGTACTACAAAAAAGATAATATTAAACTTCATTATTAACTTGTATGTATTTCAAATATGATAATAATATTTCAAAAAATTGTTTTACCTATTTATTTACATATATTTGTTGGTTTCTTTTGAGGCATTGCAAAAATAATAATATTAAACTTCATTACTAACTTGTATGTATTTCAAATACGATAATAGTATTTCACAAAGTAGTTTTTCCTATTTATTTACATTTATTTGTTGGTTGTAGATTTTATAGATGTTCTCCAGCTATATCTCCACATAAAAATTGAAATTAAGATGTATTTATCAAATTGATTCCAACTAATATTGACAAATAAAAAAGATTTATATGTTTACCTATTTCATCCCATTCAGTTTACCCTAGTGGTGGGGAATGTGGGCTATATGAGGGAGGCCTTGGGGTACATTCTATGGGATGGCCACCTCTATATCCTGTTATTACTTGGCTAGGTAGTTCTAGGAGGGTCAGCTGCTTCGGTGGTGGAGGTGGTCTCTTGACGTGGTGTTAAGCCGTCTCGGTGTTCAATGTAATGAGGTTCGGGGTCAGGCATGAATCCTGTGTGTAATGTGATAAGGTATGTCTAACATTGTGACATAAGAGTTATACCAAACCACTTTTAGCCCGTTCAGTTTACCCTAGCAGTGGGGAATGTGAGCTATATGTGGGAGGTCTTGGGGTCCATTCTCCAGGTTGGCCACCTCTCTAGCTCATTGTTACTCAGCTAGGAAGCTCTGGGTAGGTTAGCTACTTTAGTGGTGGATGTGGTCTCTCGATGTGGTGCCAAGCTGTCTTGGTGTTCAATGCGATGGGGGTCGGGGTCAAGCATGAATCTTGTGTTCAATGTGACAAGGCATGTTTGGAATTGCAGGACAAGAGTTATCCCAAACCAATTTTGGAATTTTTTTAGACAGGCGAGGAGGAGAGAATAATGGAGAGAAGGAATGTGAAAATAGTGAACAGAGAAAGGATTGAGGGAAGAAATAGTGATGATTCACAAGCTCGGGAAGGGGAATCAAATGGTCTTGGTATAGTTTTGGGGGGGATATAGGTTGGTGGAGGAGTGAAGGGACATGGCGTATGGGATAAATTAGTAGAGGATCTCTGCCCTAACCTTAGGGTCTCAAAAACATCTGTGACTTCGACTGGGGAAGGTGGGAAAGGAAGAGACAACTACAGGAATGTGGGAGGTGGTGCTAAAGGGAATGGTGGTTTGGCTCATCCCCATAAGACCACCTCTTTCAAAGATTCGCTAGGAAACAAAGGAATTCAATCCCAGGGAAAACAAGAAGCTAGTAACAAGGCTTACTTGGTTGATTTGGCTGAGGCTATTTCATATTTAACCATTGTGAGCTCAGAAGTAGATGAATATTACAAACTTTTATCACGGGATTTAGTGATTGGTAGGTTTAATGGTTTTTGGCCTTCCACCTCCACTCTATATCAGTGGGTTTACGAAAATTGGACCAATAAATGTGAAATATCTCTCTATTCCAAGAGAATTTTTGTTGTCCATTTTAGGGAATATGAATATTATCACTGTTGTTTGACTTAGGGGCCTTGGTTCTGGGGACATGCGGGTTTATTTATAACTCCATGGTTTCCATATTTGGATCTTAATACTTATTCGATGGCCATAACATCGGTTTGGTTCAAGCTTCCTAACCTTTCCTTGCATCTATGGTATGCCCTAGAAGATATTGGAAACATTCTAAGAAAGTTTATAAATGAGGACTTAGATAGAACACATTTGGGTCTGTGTTTGTTTTCCTGAATGTGCATTGAAATTGACTTGAGCAAAGGAATTCCTGATTGAGTTAATCTAAAATTTGGTAATTTTTAGCATACACAACTTTTAGACTATGAGAATATGGCATTTTAGTGTAGATTATGTAGAAATACGAGCCATTGTCAAGATTCTTGTCCTTTAAATAAAAATCAGAAATCTGTAAAAAAGAATGGTTTAAATTCTTCTAGTGGATGGGGTTATGTAAACCTGGATTTGGTATCTGCTTCAAATTTTAAAGATAATCTGACTAATCCTAACTCCAACGGTAAAGTAGTTACAGGGAAGGATGACACAGAGGAGGAAATTCAGGAAAACCATTTGGAAGTGGGTGGAATGAAAAGGGGACATACTTTGGAAAGTTCTATGATAGAAAATTTGATGGCCATGGAGAATCTCAGTGACCTTGCACTGGTTATTTTGTTTGACCTAGGAAAGTGGCAAGAAGTAAAGAAGCGGAAAAACAAAAAGGGATGTATGGGCAGCATTGAGGATTATTTTCTATCGCAATGTGGGAAGTAATTTTGTGATAAAAATTTTTTTTGTATGTTTAGTTTTATTTTATTCATTTTTAAGTTGAAGATTAGCTTAGATGTAATTTTATTTTGGCTAATACATCCTTTTGTTTCCTAAGGATTTGGCCTCTACATTTTGAATAAATAATGGGTCCCTTTAACCTGCCTTATCAATATATTTTTTTGCCTATTAATTTACATATGATTTTTGGATTTTGTCTAGCTGTATCTGCACATAAAAATTGAAATTAGGATATATTTATCAAATTGATTCCAACTAATATTGATAAGTGAAAAATATTATATTAAATTTTAAATAATAATTATAAATTTTTGTGAGACAACTGTCATAATTTATGGTGAAGGGTTTGATGCGGCATTAGTATTAATCACCATCGGTTGTGTGTTTTGTGTTTTTTTGGTCAACTTCTTGTTGGTTGGATGACATCCTACTTTTGTTAGTTTTAATTTATCCCTCTAGTGGATTAACCTCATCGTTTTTTCTTTGTTCTCTACTCATAATAATTTGTAAGGGCTTAATAGTTGCTTTCAATGAACATAAATACTTAAAATGAAAAGTAAAAATTGTAAATGATGGAATGGTGTCCATTCTCACTTAATCATTGTAATACCTTTTCAATCTTGTATTCACTAGGCATATACCTATTCATTGTAATACCTGTTCAATCTTGTATTCACTGAGAAGATACTTGTCCTTGTTTATGAATCATAGAAGAAGAATAAAATGTTGCATAAATTTTTATTTTTTATGAGAGAGATGTTACATAATATGGTTATCTGATGCAGAGCCTAAATCACTTGCAATCTATCACCAAGGTTAGAATTATCCAAAGAATTCCAATACTACCTTTTACTTGGATGGTATATAATTTTTTGTAGGTCTCCACTCTTCAAAACTTGCAATTTTCACCTTATGAAATTCTCTTTAATTATTCATAATTGTCTTATATTGGTTTGGTTATCCCTAGAGGAGCCAAGTGCTACACTACATACCCTCAATGAGAGGGATCAAGCCTTATGTACTTTGCCTTTTTTATAAGGTAGAAGGGCCATTCCCCATGATTTCTAATATACTTTATAGAGGTATTCAAATCATTAAGTTCAATCTTATATTGAATGTACAGATGCCTATTCTTATATAGGAATCATTAACGAATAATATATGATAATGAAGATATGCCCATTTAATACATGCAATATTGAACTTAATCATTTTAAATCCTCTATAATGGAAGTGGTTAACAAAAATTAGTAGAGCGAACTTATCCATACAAAAGTGGAAATTTTATTGGAAATTAATGTTTTCAAAGGAAGTGGAGTTCTTGAGAATTGTAAGCTTCACCAGGATACTATTGCAAGTGATCTAGTTTTTGTATTATAAATACCAATAGGTTCACATGCATGATGGTTTCTAACTCTACCCATGATTCATAATATCATTTGTTTTCCTTTCCCTTTCAGTATGGACAATTACCCATTGTAAAAAAAAGTATACTTTTAATTCTTCATGTCAATCCCATTCTCAATAAAAATAATAGTGATAAAATTTACATTGTCTTACAATGACAAGTTGTGCATTCTCACAGCCTTATCTTATTTAAAATTTTGTTCGAGAATGGGCATATGTCGATTGTAAAAATTCAACTACAAGCAATGCTAAACTTAATCATTTTAATACCTATAAATATTCTAAAACATATTTAATTTTTCCCAGTTCATATTTTATGATATCTATATGAGAATGGGCATATACCCTAGCAATATTGAACTTAATCATTTTATGAAATCTATAAAAGTTGTGAGAATGGAAAAAATTAATGCTTTTACTCTAACTAAATTTCTATCTTTTTTTAGATATATTTAAAAATATGAAAATAACTTTTAGGAGTAAACTATATAAAGGATGTTCATCTTAATACTAGAACGAAGTAAACATTGTTAAGAATTAAAGTATACATGATGACTATAATAAAGAGAACACACAAATCGTAGAGACTATTCCTTTGTAAGCATAGTTAGACATTTATAATATTGTTGGAGAATGATTTCCTAATTTTTATTCTTCACCATAAATATAAGTGACGACCTCTTTTTATTATGTGCAGCCTTTAATGCATTTTCTTCGCCATATAATATTAATACAGGGGACGTATTAGAGTTGCATATTTCAATCATGTTCTCCCAAAAGTGCACTGATATTGATCATTTGATAGGATGATCAGGGATGAAAACTCCAATTTCATTTGGTTTTATAATATCCAAGGGCTTTGAATGTTGTCAATCCTGATCCATTGTTAATGTAGCCAAATTGTAACACATACAATATACTGCAAATATCTTGAAATCAAAGAAAATAAATCTTCTTCTTCATTATCAAATGATGAATTACAATTCTTTATAAATAATAAAACAACCCCAACTCAAGTTTCCAAGAAAAATCTAACTAACTTTGACTAAATCTACTCTAGATGGTAAAATTTACTATTTTTAGCAGTTTACTATAACTTGTTATTCTTAGTAAGTTTGCATGCTAATTTTTAGGGGCCCAAAAATTTCCACGCATATTCTACATGCCTAAATTAGAGGAATTTCCAACTTTCTAACCTACTATGCATTCAAGAGACTAAAATTAACTAATTCCCTAAAATAGGAAAAATTTGAATTACAAATGAAATCCTAATTTACAGCCCTTATATGGTATATTTTGGCCTCAAAAATGTGCCAAAAATGACTCCAACCAGTAGGGCGGGTTGACCGATGTGTTCGTCTCATTGAAACAAGTGGTTTAAAAAAATAGACACCTGAATCAAAAGATATGACCATTTCAAGTATTTGCTAAAAATAGTGCATCAACTGTCACATCTTCCACCTCCATACCAGTTGAATTATGAACACCATATATGGAAAAAATCACTGACATCCCTTGAAATGTAAATTCTGCATTCATAATTCATTCATGTTTATAATTGTATCATATTGGTTGGACTATCCCTGACAGAGATAAGTGTTGAAATACATACCCTCTAGAGGGATCAAGCCTTATGTAGTTATGATCATATTGAAAGATGATGTTTATCAAGGTAGAAATAGAAGTAAATAATTTCATTCTAAAGGTGAAGTGAAGCATTGAGGTAGTAATATAAGTGAATCATTTCATCCCAAATATGTGATCTAAGCACATGATGGTTTTGAATTACCAAAATTCAACATGAATCACATATTCAAGATTAAATGACAAACTTTTGTTGTGACTTCTAGTTGAATATTCCTTGTTGAAAAAATTATTAGGTACTCATGTTCTCCTACACCCCATCCTGAAAGTACATAATTGGAAATAATTCAATGCATTTCTCAAGTTCTTATTTATAATTATATCGTTTTGGATGGAGTAATAAATTCAAGAATAATAGATGTTTAGAATGGGCATATTATTCTCTACATATACTCGAGGGGGATCAATCCTTATGTGTGTGTGTGTGTGTATATATATATATATATACACTTTATTTTAACATGGGAAGGAATGGGAAGCTATGCATTGTGACACCCTTCATAGAAGTTGTGCACGTTAAGGGTTGGGTACATGCCCATTCACATACAAACAAACATTATTTATTTTGAAGTAATTAATAATTGTATTATATTGGTTGGACTATCTGTGGCAGAGCCAAGTGTTGCACTATATACCCCCAAGATGGATCAAGCCTTATGTAGTTTTTAATCTCAATATATATATATATATATATATATATATATATATATATATCCATTCACATATTATTTGTTTATATAACTAATTGAAGAAGACTAGAGATAAATTTAAGTTAATTTTAACATGGGAAGTTACTTTGTTTTATAATAGGAATCTGTGCATTGTGACAACTTTTACAGAAGCAACAAACATTGTTTGTTTTGTAATTATTAGATAAAATTTACTTTGAACATTGATATATTTTATTGTAAATGCAAATAACCTAAAACATGGCTATGATATTAATGGAATTCACACTAATACTTAAAACATGGGTATGATATTATTTCATTGTCCATCATGGTTAGATAATAGTAATAAAACTAAAACATTTTATCCTGATGGAGAATCATGTCTATCTAGGATTTGTATCATTGATGAATCGTGTCTATTTTCATTTATGCATGATTTACCAAGCATAAAAGGAAAAGTTACACATGGTTCATCCCTTGGGATTAAATGTTGCACTTATATTAGTATGATATAATAAACATCAATTACTATGATCTAACCTTGCTCATATATTAAGAATCATAGAATAATAGTAGAGATAAAATATATTATTTTAGATAGATATATTTTTGCCCATTCTCATATAATAATTATAGAAGATATAATGGGAAGTTGTGCATTGTGATAGTAACATTGTTTGTTTTGTAAATATTAATAATTGTATTATACTAGCTGAAAAATCCTTGACAGATCCAAGTGATACACTACATACCCTCGAGATGGATCAAGCCTTATGTAGTTCTTAGTCCTCATCTTACAAATATATATATATATATATATATATATATATATATATATAGAATAATAATATCCATTCACATTTAGCAAACATAGAATAATAATACATATTTTGAATGGGAATATGACCATTCTCATATATTTTGAATGGGTGAGGGCTCACTTCCTCTCAGCCAAAAGGTTACACCAAAGAAGGATGGACCCAACAAGCTTCCGCATTAGTGATGACGAATAGGGGCCGAGTGTTGATATTACAATGTTTGAGTTCTTCATCCAAACCAACACCATGAGAGGGCAAGATAGAAAAATGAACAATCATGGAAAGTTCCAATTTTTCATGGCTAACAATAAGTAGATTCCAAACAAATGATATGGAAAGAGGACCATATTGGTTGGACTATCCATGGCGAAGCCAAGTTCTTCATTACATACCTGTAAGAGGGATCAAGCATTACATAGTTTTCCTTATGCTTAAAAAATGTAGTGGAGATTTTGGGTGAATCCACTATCTATAATTATTGCTTATTCTTTCGTGCTTGTCCTCTCTCTATTTTTATGAAGAAAATAAATGAAATTTTTGAGAAAAACCAATGAATTTTTCTAACTCTTATCCTGAAGAATATCATCTAGCTTTCCTTCCATTAAAAAATTGGGGAGTTTTTTTTTATCATTGGTAAATAGTTTTTTGAAAGGGACTATACCCTTGTAAACAAAGAGGGCCTAGAAGCCAGAATAGGAATGAAGAGAAACAAAAAAGGATCAAGATCTAGATAGGTCATAAGAACACAAGGTAACCAAAGAGAAGTTACCACAAAACAGCAAACCAGTTCAAACACTACAGAAAAGCAGCCAAAACATAGCAAAAAAACAACAAAAAACACAAAGGGAGACAGCAACAGTAGCGCAGCTCCACATTTACTTCAAAGCAGCTTTGGCGATTCTGGATTTAATAGTTTTCCAAGAGGTGAACATAGCTAAATTCGTCATGTGAGTAGGGTCAGAAGTATCCAGCTGTTGAATGGAAAATTGGGGAGTTGACCATTGTAAAACAAAGTAATATTCATCTTCATGTAAAGACGAATTCTTGTATAAGAAATGTAGAAGAAAAATAGAAGAAGAATAGATGTTTAGAATGGGTATATGCCCATTCTCAAATAATAATCATAGAATAATTTTAAGTATTTTTTAACTCATATAAAACATAGAAGAACAATAGATGGAAGATGAATAGATTTTTAGAAGAGACATATGGAAGATAAATTTTACTTTGTTTTAGAATGGGAAGATGTCCATTTAACATATAGAAATCATGAAATAAGAATGACTCATAGAAGAAGAATTTACTTTTTTACCGTGAAGAAAAAATTTACTTCTCTTTTTAATTGAAGATAATTTTCAGAGATACTTCTATGTTTTCTTTGTTGATTTATTATGAGATAAAAAATAACATCCATCTTTCTTTCTCTTATATTGTGATCTCAGTATAAAGATAATGCCATATTTTATATCTTTCGTATTTTTTGATATGGGTTTTAAGAATATCACTTCAATATTTTTTAAGACTTGCATAGTTGTTATCCTCCATAGTTATAAAAGGAAGCACATAAATATGACCATTTCTTGCATGTTTCAGATTCTAAAAAAATGATTCCCTTGCAAAAAAATGTATATGATTCTAAGAAATTCACTTCTAATCCTTCATGCTAAGATGGGGAGTTAACTGTTTTGTTATTACCAAAGTACAGTGTGGGGTTACCACCTAGGTAGTTTTACTTATTTTCTAAGCTGGGTGGCCTAGCTACACAAGCCTAGATGGGTGGGCAAGCTGACCCACCTAGCTATGATAGGAAAGTTGAATTGTTGAGATGGGTGCAAACGATCTGCTGAGCTGGTGGTCGAGTTGGGCAGGCAGAGGTTGACCAACAAAGTCGAGGTGGGCAAGCTGACTTTTGAAGCTGGGTAGGTGAGCTCACCTACCAAGATAAGCAATATTGAATTTAATCATTTTTTATATAGGAATTAAAATGATTAAGTTCAATATTGTATCTAATGAGAAAATTTCCGTTCTCATAATTGGAATCATAAAATAAGAATAGAGATAAAATATAGCTTGTTTTATAATGGACAGTTTCCCATTCTCACTACCTTCATAAAGTTATTGAAAAGAATAAGTTCAATATTGCTTGTATTACAATGATTAGAATTGGCATACGCCCATTCTCATACAAACAAACTTTTTATCTTCCATTGAATGGTTAGGTATCCATTCCTATAGAGGTATTAAAATGTTTAAGTTCAATATTTCTTGTATTAGAATGTTTAGAAGGAGCTTATGCCCATTTACATACAAAGAAACATTTATTTCTTGTATTGAATGGGCAGATTCCCATTGTCATATAGGAATAATAAATGAAGAATATAGATAAAATTTAATTTCTTTTAGAATGGAAAGTTTCCCATTATCATATAGGAATCATATAAGAAAAAATATCAAATTTGCTTTTTTTTTTTTTTTGACCATGGCATAGTGAGAAAATTAATTTGCAAGTAAATTATTTTCCACCATTCATTTATTAATTGAAGGTATTGTTTTGTCAAACACATCTTCGACTGGACGTTGGAGGGAAATTGGTAAAATAAATGGAAATTAATTCACACCACTCCATGTCACTATAGAGATATTGATTGAGGTTATTGTTTTTGATGATGGGAGAGATCTTGGGAAATGCAAGGTTCACTGCAGGTTGCTGAATCTATATCTTTCTTGTTCATCTTTTCCGCTTTCTTTTTCATCAAGTTTTTGCTTTGGGTTGCCTATATTTTGTAAACACACACACACACACACACACATACATGTACACACACACACACACACACACACACACACACACACACACACCTGGAGATGATTCACCTACATTGAATGATTTCCCATGTTGTCTATGTAGTTAACTATTCAGAAGGGGGTGTAGGGAAACAAATATTTTAGGAGGGGGTGTTAGTATAATACAATTATTAATTATTAAAAAAAAAACAAATTTTGTTTGTATGAGAATGGAATTATGCCCATTATAAATGTGCACAACTTCTATAAAGGTTTTCATAATGCACAACTTCCCATTTCAAACCAAAGTACCTTTTCATAGAATGTTTCATCCTATGAAGTAGAAGATTTAAAGAATATTTATGAGATATTGTTATTTCTCTTCACTAAAGTTTTGTTGACCCTTTCCACTATAGGTTCCCTCTGTTTCCTAAGACCATTTCGGCTTGTGAAGAAGAAGATTTGAAGAAAATTTTAGGCATGAATTATTCTAACTCTTAAATGTTGAATTACTATGAGATGAAGAATAAGATTTGGTTTTCTTTCCAATATATTTTGTTCTAGGTTTAAATATAATTCTCTATTTTTGATCTTATGTATTTTTTGATCTAGGTATTAAGAATATTACTTAAAATTACTGTGAGACATGCATAGTTGTTAACAGTAATTGTAGTTGCTAATACAAGGAGTTTCTTCTTTTTCAAATTGAAGATAAATTTCAGAGATCATTCTAATTCTTCTCTATTCTATTCCAAGTTTCTAGGTATAAAGATTAATTATAATGTCATATTTTAGATATTTTATATTTTTTATATCGTTTTTCATAATATCACTTCAATATTTTGTAATACTTGCATAGTTGTTATCCTCCATAGTTATTAAAAGTTGCATCTAAATATGTCCATTTCTTGCATGTTTCAGGGCTCAACAAGATTTTTCCCTTGCAAAATTGTATATTCTCAATACCCAATGGACCTCCTTTCTCATCTTGTCCAAACTACTAATGTATATCTAAGAAATCCACTGCCAATCCTTCACCCTAAGATGGGGAGTTATCTGTTATTTTTGTACCAAAGTACAAAGTGGGCTCACCACCTGGAAAGTATTGTTTAGTTGTCAAATTGGGTGTGTGGGTTGATCATAAAATAACTGATAATTCTATAATTATTGTTTCATCCATAAAATGATAATTTTTGTTCATGATTATTTTTCATCAAGGGTAGATAATAATAATAAAATTAAATCATTTTATCCCAATGGTGAATCATTTGCATCTTTTCCTTTGCATCATTGGTGAATCATGTCACGTATGTTACCCTTGATATCATCTGTGTCTCTTTGCATTGTTGAATGATTTACCAAATATGCAATACCAAGATATAAATGGTTTATCCTTCGATATTAAATTCTGCACTTCCATTACTATGATCAAACCTTGTTGAACCAAAGTCTTCCATTGTATAGTATTGGTTATTAGAATGTTTAGATCCCTTGTTGAAAATAGTTGTTCAACAAGGTTAGTCATAGTAAAATAAGTGAATCATTTAATCCCGTCTCATAAAGGTTAGATAATAACATTTGGATTTTTTTAAGATGTGTATAGTTCTATTGAAAAATTGTATAATTTTATCGTATTGGATGGACTAACATGACATACCCTCTAAAATACAACAAATAAATTTATTTTTGTTATTTGAATGGACAAGTGCTGAGATAAATTTTACTTCTATTTTAGAATGGAAAGATGCAAAAATGTTTGGTTTCCTAATTCGATACAAGACAAAAGTTTTTTTAATATGATAATTGGCATATGCCCATTATAAACGTTCAATATGCCCATTCTAAACATTCAAATGAAATAAATTATTTGAAAATGTTTTCATACCTCTATAAAGGCTATGAGAAGGCTGTGAGAATGGGCAACTTCCAATTCAATACACGAAATAATTGTTTGTTTATATGAGAATGTATCTTTTCTCATTCTAAGCATTCAAATGGAAGAAATGCAATAATTTTTTATATTTTCTATATTTTTTATTTTTAGTATTCTAATAACTGTATAAAACTTTTAAATGGGTATAAACATTAGGATATTAAAACATTAAAGCATGATTGGTAATTTTTTTTATAAAAATATGGGTCTCATGTTATGTTTCATGTCACTCCATATTTTTTAAGAGGATTTTCGACTACGACTAGAATCAGTCGCATTGCGATGCTTATAAACAATTGATCATTTTGGATAGAATAACCCTAGCGGAGAAAAGTTTTGATTCCAATAAGTGTTGCACTACATACCCTTGAGGGGGATCAAGCCTTATGTGACTTTCTAGTATTTTGTTTTAGAGAGGGAATCTTGGCTCCACCAAGTGTTACACTACATACCCTTGGGCATATGCCCATTCTTGTATTATGTAGTTCTATTTAATAATTTTATTCAGAAATGGAAGATGCCCATTCTTTGCCCATTTTCATATAGGATAAATTAACATGTATTGTTTAAGACCATGCCATATTGAGACCAACATGCAATTATATAGTTTACCACTATGTATTTATTAATTAAAGGTAATTGTTTTAAAATAAGACTTGGACCACTCGTAATAATGAGAATAGGAATTAGACCATTCTCTACACATTCTAACATTTTATTTTGGCTATATTTTTAGTCAATTATATTGGACTATTTAGAAATATGGGAATTTTCCATCCTCAAACAAATAAACATTTATTTTTGGGTTATTCCCCATTTTGCATCGAAGGAGGACTATATTAGAAGAAGAATAGTGAAAAAAACATTCTGAAAGCTTTTATAGCGTTAATAATTGTATCATATTTACTAGAATATCCCTTGTGGAACCTAGTGCTACACTACATACCATTAAAGGGGGATCAATCCTCTATCTCTAATTGTTGTTTATTATTCCACTTTTGGGTTCTCTTTCTTTTCATGAACAATAGTAAGGAAATTTCACTAGAAAAAAAACATTACTCTTCTAAGGGGGAATCAACATCTTCTTAATTGAAGAATAATTTATTGAATAATAGTTGGTTACTCATGTATGATCTTGATGCTGATCCAAACTTGATGTATTTACTACATTATCTACCTTTTGAAGCTTTTGGTAATTAGGTATAGTCCCTTCAAAACTATTGACTGCATTATCTTCTCTATCTAGATTTTGATCCCTTTTTGTAACAAGGTATAGTCCCTTCAAAACTATTTACCCCTAATAAAAAACACCTAGTTTTTCTTTAAAAGAAAAATGAGGCCCAACCCACTTCATCTTCTTATCATGCCCATTCAAGTAGAAAAATACCCATATGTAGTTCACCTTATACCAAGTTTTCTCTGTGATTCCTATATTATAATGAGCATATGCCCATGTTCTAAACATTCTAATACAAGAATTGTTTAACTAGAATGTCATATGCTCATTCTGTATGTTATGTTTTATGTTACTTCATATTTTTGAACAGTATTTTTAACTACGACTGAAAACAGTCACATTCCAGTGCTTTTATAAAATTGTATGATTTTGGCTGGACTAACCCTAGTAGAGCCAAGTTCTGATTCCTCCAAGTGTTCCACTACATACCCTTGAGGGGGATCAAGCCTTATCTAGTTCTATTATTTTTTTTAGGAATGGGCATCACGTATCTACCAAGTGTTGCACTACATACCCTCAGGTAGATGTCCATTCTCGAATTATGTAGTTCTATTAATTTGTTTTAGAAATGGAAGATGCCCATTCTCTACCCATTGATCTCATATAGGACTAATTAACATATATTGTTTAATACCATGACATATTGAGACCAACATGCAAATATATTATTTACCATGACCATGTATTTATTAATTAAAGGTAATTGTTTTAAAACAAGAATTGGGTCACTCGTAATAATAAGAATAAGATCTAGCCCATTCTCAAGACATTCTAACATTTTGTTTTGGCCATATTTCTGGTTAATTATATTAGACTATTTAGAAATATTGGCATTTGTTCATCCTCGAATAAACAAACATTTATTTTTGGGTAGTTATCCATTTTGCATCAAAGGAGGACCATTGCAATGGAAGGAGGACCGTATTAGAAGAAGAATAGTGTAAAAACATTCTAACAACCTTTATAGTGTTATTAATTGTATCATATTATTTGAACTATCCTTGGTAGAGCGTAGTGATGAACTGCATACCATTAAAGGGTGATTAATCCTATATATCTAATTATTGTTTATTCTTTCACTTTTGGGATCTGTTTCTTTTCATGAAAAATATCAAGTAATTTTTTGTGAAACAAAAATGAATATTTCTAATTGTTCTCAATGTGAAGAATAACATTTGGTTTTCCTTCAATCTCCAAATTAGAAACCACCCACTTCATCTTCTTGTCATTTCCATTAGATTAGACAGATGCCCATATGTGGTTCGCCTTATGCCTATTTTTCTCTATGATTCCTATATTAGAATGGGCATATTCTCATGTTCTAAACATTATAATACAATAATTGTTGAACTAAAATGTCATATGCTCATTCTAGTCATTATAATACTTTTAATATTGAACTTAGTTTGTTTAGTAAGTGTTGAACTAAAATGTCATATGCTCATTCTAATCATTCTAATACTTGCAATATTGAACTTAGTCTATTTACTACTTCTATATTACTCATAGCTAGTCCACAATGCAAGATGTTAATGGAGAGATAAAATTTACTTACTCAATTTTTATTTAAGAATGAGACGATTCTGGTTCTCTCATACAAACAAGAAGACATTTTTATTTATTTTTATCTTTCATACAATGAAAATTTTCTAATACATCTAATACAAGAATTTGATATGAATTGAATTTGCATATGCCCATTCAATTTTAATACGAGTAATAGATGAAAATTATTGTCAGGATAACACTTCTATAGACTTGATCATATCTAACTCCATAATGCAAGATGCTAGTGGAGAGATAAAATATAATTTACCTTTGTTTAAGAATGGGTAGGTTTCCATTTTGTCATATAAACAAATAAACATTTTCTTCATTTTATCTTGAATAATATTGTATTGTTTTTGTTGGACTATCCTTGGACAAGCCAATTTCTACCACTTCTAAGTGCTACACTACTTACCCTCAAAGGGGATCAACCTTTATGTATGTCTATTATTTGTTTTTAGGAATGGGAATATTTACTCGACCAAGTGTTTCACTATATACCCTTGGGAAGATGCCCATTCTCACAGTTCTATTAATTTTATTTAGAAATGGCAGATGCCCATTTTCATATAGGAAAAATTAACTTATATTGTTTAATACAATGAAATATCGAGACCAACATGCAAATATATTGTTTACCACCATGTATTTATTGATTAAAGGTAATTATTTTAAAACAAGACTTGGACCACTCACAATAATGAGAATATAAATTATCCCATTCTCTAGACATTTTAACATTTTGGTTTGGCCATATTATGTTTTAGTTATATTGGACTACTTAGAAATATGGGATTTTTTTCGTCCTCGAAAAAACAAACATTTAATATTGGGTAGTTCCCCATTTTGCATGGAAGGAGGACAATATTATAAGAAGAATTATAGTGTAAAAAAAATTTGACAGCCTTTATAGAGTTAATAATTTTATCATATTGGATGGACTATCCCTGGAGGAGCCTAGTGCTGTACTGCATACCCTTAAAGGGAGATCAAGCCTCTATCTCTAATTTTAGTTTATTATTTCACTTTTGGTATCTCTCTTTTCATGAAAAACAACAATCAATATTTCTAACTATTCTCAATGTGAAGAATAACATCTACTATTTCATTCATTACAAAATGGGGAACTGCCTACTTTATCTTCATATCGTGCCCATTTGAGAAGAAAAATGCCCATATGTAGTTTTCGTAATGCGTATTTTTCTTTGTGATTCCTATTATTAGAATGGGCTAAACATTATAATGCACACAATATTTATCTAAAACGTCATATGCTCATTCTAAATATTCTAATACATGAAATATTGATCTTAGTCTGTTTAGTAATTCTATATTATTTATAGCTAATCAATAATGTAATATTCTAGTGGATAGATAAATTTTAATTACTCTATCTGTATTTAAGAAAGGGAAATTGCCCATTTTCTCATACATAAAACAAAAAAAAAATTCAACCTATCTTGAAAACAATGTAGTATTTCTAATATTTTTAATACAAGAAATTGATACGAATTAAATGGACATATGCCCATTTAATTATAATATGAGTAATAAAATAAAAATATTTCCAGTTTAGCACTTCTGTAGACTTGATAATATCTAACTCTACAATGCAATATGCTAGTGGAGAGATAAATTTTACTTAAACTTTGTTTAAGAATGGGTATGTGCCCTTTTTTGTCATACAAAAAAACAAACATTTTTTCATTTTATCTAGAATACAATAGTATCATTTTGGTTAGACTATCACTAGCCGAGACAAGTTCTTCCTATGCCAATTGTTGCACTTCATACCCTCGAGGGGGATCAATCCTTATGTAGTTTTATTACTTTATTTTAAGAATGGGAATCTTGGCTCTGCCAAGTGTTGCACTACATACCCATGGGTAGATTCCCATTCTTATACATATGTTAATGTAATTTAGAAATTGAATATTCCCATTTTCATATAGGAAAAATTAACATATATTTTTTAAGACCATGACATATCGAGACCATCATGAAAATATATTGTTTACCACCATGTATATATTAATTAAAGGTAATTGTTTTAAAACAAGACTTGGACTACTCATAATAATGAGAATATAAATTATCCCATTCTCTATACATTCTAACATTTTGGTTTGGCCATATTATTTTTTAGTTGTATTGGACTACTTAGAAATATGGGATTTTTTCTATCCTTGAACAAACAAGCATTTATTATTGGGTAGTTCCCCATTTTGCATGGAAGGAGGACAATTGCAATGGAAAGAGGACTAAATTAGAAGAATTATTATAGTGTAAAATCATTCTGACGGTATTTATAGAGTTACTAATTGTATTATATTGGTTGAAATATCTCTAGAGGATCCTAGTACTGCACTACATCCATTCTCTCATACAAACAAACAAACATTTTTTCATTTTTTCATTTTTTTCTTGAATACACTATAATTTTTTCACTCAAAATAATTTTTACTTCATTCTCACAACAAGCATCATATAAGAATGATAGAATAAGGGATGTTGTTCACTCTCACAGCCTTAGGGCAAGTGCTAATGATATATTTTTAAAATTGTCTTATGTCTATTTTGATATAGGAATCATAGACAAAGAATAGTGATAACACATTTAACAGCCCATTCACATACAACAATCATTTTTTATTTAATAATGTAAAATATTATTTGCAATTTATTGATATTATTAAATGATATAATGGTATTTCTTGTATTTAATTATTAGCATTATTAATTAATGTTTTTAATTAATTATTTTTGTTTAGTGCTAATATCATATTGTTTGATTTCTAATTTTTTGAAATAATGGAATTTATGTAATTAATTAGTTTTATTATATTTTTTATAATTTTATAAAATTATTTTAAAAATGCACTATACTTAATTAAGCATTATAAATAATGGTGATTAAGTTGTTAATTAGTTGATAAAATTTAATTATATTTATATAATTTTATTTAATTGTTTTTAAAATATTAATTATTAACAGAGTAATGTATGTTTATTGATAATAATAATTCTTGTAGTTAATATTATTTTATAGGATAAATTTCATACAAATTATTATTATATTATTAATTAGTTATTTAAACTAGTACTAATACTAATTAATTATAATAGTATTAATTTACTAATTAAAACTAATGTTATATAATCACCCCAATTTCTATTATTAATCAATGTTATTGATTAACTATTAATTACTAATATCATATCTTGATTAGAAACACTTTGATTTCTATTATTACTTGTTTTTATTGATGAAGTAAATGTAAATAATACCAACATGATTGTTTTAAATTTCAAATTTGCGGCATTTTCTTTTTGGGAGGCAATTCTTAATTATCATTTATTATGGTAGGTTTGATTCAAATTTTGAATTTTCAGCACTCTTTTCTAAGATTTATATTTTTGGGAGTCAATTCATAATCCTCTTTTATTATGGCAGGTTTGATCCAAAATTTGAATTTTTGGCGCTCTATTTTAAGAGGAACATTTTTTAGACAAGTACACTATAAAAATATCTATTTTGAATGAATGTGGTTTTGATTTTCACTCTATTACGAATGATATTTTGTCAATTAGAAATTCATCTGGGGAAAGATGAATAATGTAGATGTAGCTAGAGAAATACGAAGATTCAAAGATTTAGTAGAAGATATAGTTGTTGATAGCAAAAGGGATACGAAGATACAAAGATTTTGCAGAAGAAAGAAGAAGAATAACTACTGATACAATGATTTTTCAAGGGAGATTATTCAAGATTTCTCAAATGGAATACATCAATGGCAAAGCATGCTATTTAGGATTTTTATATCTCATTTTTTCCACGTTTACTTCTAAAGCCTACAAATGTATACACACAGATATTTTAATTCAGAATAAACAATATGAACTATTTTTTCATATATCTCATTTATTTTTATGTCTGAAAAATGTATCGATTTGTTTCCATATATAAATGTAATAGAAAAAATATATAGAAATCATTTTTCTTACATTCGTAAACATAATAACTATTAAATATACAAATCAAAATTGTTTCGTTATTTTTTTAATCTCTTAAGGACTTAAATGTGTACCTATTTATGGTGTGAAAAAAATGATTAGATAGATTCAATAGCACTTGTCTCTTTCTGTGTTTTTTATAACATATGCAACAAGTTTCTCTTTCAATAATCTATGTATCCAATCACGCCAAATTCTTTCGCATAACCAAAAAATGATTTGATAAAGTCAATACTACCTCTCTCTTTGTGTATCTTTTTTACCACCTCCACAACATGTTTCGTTTTCAATAATCTATGTCCAATGAGCCCAAATCCTTTCGCATAGCTTCATCTTTCTCCTACAATATCTCTGAATGAAAAAACTAGGCCATAAGAGAGAAAAAAATAAAAACTCGTATGTGTCCAATCAGACAAATTTATTTCACATAACTTTGTCTTTCTCATACAAAATCTTTGAATTAAAAAAACCCGACTGTAAGAGAGAAAAAATAACTCAGCTGTAAGGGATCAAAAAACCAAAACCCGAGCCATTCAAATTCAATATTTCTATAGAGTATTTGTCCAAGGAAAATTGCCTCTAAAAAAAAGTGCCAAAAATTTGAAACTTGAATTTATCCTATCATAATAAATCACCACCCTTTAATCATTAAATGCATTTAATATCATAATATGCTAAGTATCAAAATTAGAATCTATCCTACCATAATAAATCACCACCATGTAATGCTTGAAAGCCTTTAATATCCTAAGGCTATCGTAAATACTTAACCATGAAAGGGTACATATTTTAATGCTTTAATGTCCTATTATCCCAATTTTTAGAAACATTTAAATTTTTAAAAGAGGTATTAGAATAATGAAAAATACATAGTGCTATTTTTGTACATACATTCAAAAATTGAATATGTAATACATTAAAAAAATCACGACCCTTTAATTCTTTAATGCTTTAGGATGTTGTAATATGATTAGATATTTGAATTTATTGAACCCATTTAAATGTTTTAAATAGTATTATGTGAATAATGAAAAATAGATAGTAGAATTTATTGTCATACCTATTTAGACACATGTAATGATTTTAAAATGTCCACACTTATAGAAAATATGTTTTAATAATGAAATCATGAAAATTTAAAGATGTTTTTATAATAATGAAATTTAAATATATTGTATAATTTATGTATTTACTATTTTTTAGAATAGGCACCCACTCTCACGTCTTGTGTAAAGTAATAAATTTTTTGAATCTATCCTACAATAATAAATCACCATGTTTCAATGCTAAAATTTGTAATTCCTTTAATATCCTAATAATCTAAGTCTATTGTAAATGGTGTAACAAGATATTTGAATAATGAAAAATATATAGTTGAATTTATTGTCATTCTTATTTAATGTGTTTTAGAATGGGCACCCATTCTCACGGCTTGTATAAAGTTCTAAAATTGATTGAGCATTTGTACATTTTCTTGTATTGAATGGGCACGTGCCCGTTCTCATATAAGAATAATAAAAGACTTTCTTAGACATATAAGAATCATAAAAGAAGAGTATGGAGTATACATGCTTATAGATTTTAAATCGGTATGAATTTGATTGACCATTTTTACATTGTCTTGTATTGAAAGGGTAGATTCCCATTCTCATGTAGGAATCCTAAAAGTGTTGTTTGGGTAGATAGGAAACAAAAACAAAATTTCTTGTATGAGAATGTTTAGAAAATGCAGATGCCCACTCTCATAAAATAAATATTACTTGCATGAGAATGTTGAGAATGGGCACATGCCCATTCTCATAAAACAAACATGTTTCAATCACAACTTTGCACATGCCCATTCCCAATTAAATAAATTATACTTGTATTATAATGTTTAGAATGGGTATATGCTCTTTATGATAGGAATAATCAAATTTACATTGTTTTAGAATGTGCACCCATTCTCACATCTTGTTAAAAGAGTTAAGAAATTAATGGAGATTTTTGTAATTTCTAGTATTGAATGGGCAGATGTTCCTTCTTATTTAGGAATCATAGAAGAATTACTTAGGTAGATAGGAATAATAGAAGATGATTAAGAAGAGTATGGTTTAAATAAACTCACACTTTTTAAATATGTATAAATAGGAATAAAAGAAACAATCTCATAAAATTAGTATTGTTTGTATTACAATGTTTAGAATGGGAATATGCCCATTCTTATGTAAAAAACATTGTCTCATCTTGTATTGAATGAGAATAACATTTTTATTCTAGCTATTCTCATATAGGATTCATAAAATACTTGCTTAGACATATAGGAATCATAGACCGGGAGTATTCATTAAAATCACTCACAAATTTTAAATTAAAATTAAAATGACTATGTATTAAAGAATGTGAACATGACCATTCTCATAAAATCAATATTAAAATCAATAATGCTTGTATTAAAATGTTTATAATGGGAATGTGCCCATTCTCATAAAACATAAATGTTTCAATTCACATTCAATGTGCACATGGTCATTTTGTAGACACAAAATCATGCACTGCATTATTTAACTAGGTCTTATACTACCATTTAGAAGGTTCTCAAGTGAAGAAAGTACTAATTAATCCTACTGTTTGGCCATCTTATTTTTATATTTTATTTTTCCATTCCCGCATATTTTCCTATACATATAAACTTATTTTGTAACTATCTCATCATTTTAACCTAAACTAGGGTGCAAAATCCTATACTGGGGCACCCTGGTCCCACCTGGGGTGCCTCAATCCATGTTTCACTTTCCTAATTCTTTTTGGGGTCTTTCTAGTCATTTTTCATCCTTATATTTTTCCTAGTCAGCCATCTCAAGGTTAGTTATGAAATTAGAGCAAGAGAACCCTATAAATCCAAAGTTATAAGACCATAATGAGGGTCCTAGCATCACATACTTCTATCACTCCATCTATAGTTTTATCCATTGCATTACTTGTATCCACATAGTGTCATGTATCAAGGCTAGGAGATGTGCATAAACACACACAACATAGGGGGGTAACTATTCTTTTTCATGCACACATGTTATTACATTTCATATAGTTATTATTGCTTACTACTTCACAAAGTGCGACTAGCACAAGAACACCTAGGGCACCACACACACACACACACACACTACATCCACATATGAAATTCAGTGCAATGCTTGGTGATAAGACCACTAATTTGGCGTATGACATCAGTCTGACCCATTCATTCTGCATCTTTTATTTTTCCTATGGTTTTGATACTTCATCTTTTCTTATAAGTCGTCACTTCATTATCCAACATATCTAGTACAGCTCAACAGATCTAATGTTACAAATAGAGAACACTTTGGGATACCTTGTGACACTATAAAAACCAAATCAAGAGATTTTACAGAAAGTAGGGTTCCTAATCTATAGACCAAGGCTGTCTGGGGTGCCTAGTACCTTCTCAGGCACCCCAGTCTCCTCAGATCCTCCACATATGACCTTTTCATGGCTTCTAAGTGTTTTTTCCTACTCCTAGATTTTAGTATCAAACTTGCGACAACCTTTGACAATATTCTTTAATCAGCTAAGTAATTTCTCGCTTCTTCCTTTGATATTTAGGGTTTTCATTTTACTTAGTATAATTGTTTACAATTATTCCATATTATTTTAGTGCATTTACATACGGTTTTAGTCCTCCTATATTAGATTAACTAGTGTGTATACTTTCTATATTATTAGAGTTTTTATTTTTAGTTTATCATTTTAGTGAACCCCATGTTTCTTCATTGAAACTTCTAGGGTTCTTACACTTAGCCATCATGGGTAAGTGTAATAGGAAGTATATTACTTCTAAGTCTCCAATTACTTTATAATTTGATAGTCATGGTCAGGATTTTGTGGATTCTCTTACTGCTCCTTTTGGATATAGATCTTTCCCTTTGTTCATTCATCTTCCATCTTGTGGTATATATTCTCGCGCTATTGATGTTGTTGTTTCTTCTTATTTGTGCATCATCAATCATGTTATTTTAGCACAACACATAGCAAAGGTACAAGCTCCCACACTTGCTCCCATAGCTGCACTTTCTATCACTAGTGCACCACCTGATCATTCACATCACCAGCTGATTTTACTAACACACTTTTTGTCCCTATTTCTCCTTCTTCTATGGATGAATTTCACTCTCATGAAGCTCTATACGACTCATTTCCTACTATTTGTATGGCTGATATGGTTTCTCCATATTTTCCACATACTCTTGATGTCACCACCGCTATGGTATTATATGCATGGCCTACTCCACAATACTCAATTTCTTTACCTATTCCTCTACTATCTCCTTTTCTATATGAAATTCCACTTGCAACCACTATTTGCATGATCGAAAAAATCCCTTCCTCGTTGAATGTCACCACTACTTCTATTGTTCCATATCAGCAACCTTTACAATCCACGGATTTCATTTCATCATATCTACCAACATCATCCACTTTAGTGTGCCCACCATTTACCTATACTCTCTTCATGAATAATTCTTATTGAGAACACATACCACTTGATACATCATGCATGTCAACTATATGTTCACATGATGGCCTCCTTCGTCTTCGTTTTGACTTTGAAGACCTCTATTCTCCTTTATGTGATCCACATTTGTATCATGGTTCTATCATTCACACTTCCACATATGGCCTGCATGTTTTCCATCTTGTCATTCATCTCGCATGTTCTCATACTAATTCTCTACTCACATGTGGTTAGATCATATTGGCAAAAATCTTGATCTTGACCACATTGATATAGAATTCCTCATGCCATTTAGCACGATGCACATTTGTAGTAGCTCCTTTATTTTCTATTCACCAAACTTCATTATTTGGTATGCTTAAGGATGTCCATTACCTCCCTTTATGGATGAACAATACGTCTTGGTTATCTGGATGACCAACCACATACAATTTATTATCACATTTCTCGTGTCATTCCACACGATTTTGAAAATAATCATGATGAGATTTTAGATGATTTTGTTCCTTTATTACCCCCTTACATTATCAACAATCCCTCTTCACACCTAATAAGTCCTATACCAACCAAGTTAATTCACCACTCTCATTATCACACTTCCCTATCTAATAGACACCTATTGGATTCAATACACACTTTACATAATCATTGTCATTCCATGGAAGAGACAATTACATATCTCATTGTTGAGATAGAATAACTTAAGGATGCCTCTACATTGTATGGCCATACTCCTACTAAAACTCATACACTATCTACGTCCCTTATCATCTCACTCACCCTTTCGGTATACCGTTAACTCCACCCCTTATCTTTCCCTTCAATGCTAAGCCACAAGACATTTTTGGTCATCTTCTTAATCATCAAATGGTTGCTCTACTATCTAATTTTTGCTATCATCCTTCTCAACTAATACAATATCATGCTCATCCATTTTGCCACTATCATTGCATTCAAGGACATCATGCTCATTCTTTCCACGCTTTATCCCATATTATTAGAGATATCCGACATCTAGGCCTCCTTTTTCTTTCTACATAACCTCCTCCCATTCTATGTTCAGCCCACTAAGCTCCTTCATCTCCTAGGTGTCAAGTTAGTGATACCCATGTCCCACCTCAGTAGAAACCTTTTGTAAATCATTCACCATCTCCCACATCGGATTTACCACTCCAGCATGTTCCTTTATCTGAATCATCCTTATTCATTCTTCGTTCAAATGCATATATATTTTGTTTTCTAGCACAAAATTTATCTACTATATCCCTACTAGTAGATTATGGCCCTCTAGTTTCAACATCCCAGGCACCGGTTGAGGGACCTCCATCCTCCAACCTTATCAATTGATTTATCCTTCATGCATGCCTAGGGGTCATAGCCATAACACATCCCCCATCTTCTTTTGGCATAATCACATAATATTACATCACACATGTTGTATTTATCATTTATTTTCATTTCCTATGGTCATATCATCTCACCCATCATGACACTGTTATTACCCAGTGACGCACTCTTATGCTTCGGTTCACACATGACTGTTGAGGTATTACCATTACACCAAACCTCACACATGACACCATAGGCACTACATATTCCTTTTTTATCCTACATTATGTGTTATACACCACCCATCCTACATTTATTTCTACAATCCCATTATCCATAACACATTTTCATAGCATACATTTTCCCATATACTACACTAGTCACCATTACATATGAGTCTAGTTTTATATTTCATCCCCACATCCTACATTATACTAGTCTTACCCTACACACCACATACATTATTAGGCTATCCATGCATAACCTATACATAGTTATACCATACACTACGCATTTCCACATACCTTCTACATACTATGCTAGGCTACATTATATATGGCTCTAGCTTTACATTTTTATTACTACATATTTTATTTCCTATCTACAACTATAATCCCATCTTACATATTACATACCATACACACCATACACATCCTATATTGCATTACCCACACCACACATTTACATACCATATTCATTACTTGGTCATTCATACTATTTTGCTTTCTACATGCTATCATAACCACCCTATGACGCACTTTAGTTCCTCAGTCCATACTCGAATGCCAAGGGTTTACCAATAAAATGGACCTTATATTCACCATGCAACATTTTTTCATTTTCTTATGCGACATTTCTTGCATTATTGACATACGCCTTAGGTTTAATTTTAACCCATTCTATCATGTTGTAGTGGTATACACCTTAGGTTACATCACCACTCCCTCCTTTAATATTATAGTGACATACACTTTAGGCTAAATCATCACCCATCTCCATCCACTCGTTCTATAGTGACATATGCTTTAGGCTAAATCGTCACCCATATTCATCATTTCATCATGTAGTGATATACGCTTAGGGATAAATCATCACTCATTTATTCAACAAGTCGTGATATACATTTTGGCTATAGGGTTCATGTGAAAATTTCTCTGCATGTCACATTTCATCACTATAATATATACACACTCATTCCAATGTGCTAGATACAATCAACATTACTCGACCATTTATTGATGACACAAGCTTGTTTATGGTTCTTTCTTGACTTCTGAGGGGGAAAACAAAATGTACCTCAATGCATACAATTCCATATGCTAATGGGGCATGTTGATCATATCATTCCATTTTGCATTCCATTCCATTCATCCATAACATACTGCATTGTCTTCGGAGCATTTACTCTTGCTTACTAGTGTTTTGCATGACCACTTTATTACACATGTTAGAATACTATCTTATTTGTCATTATCATACACACATGTGTGTTCACGCCATTATTTAGTGTGATCGTAGATATAGGATCCCAAGCATGGCATGGATGTTCACCTTATACGTTTCCTATACTGGTCGCTAGGGGCATCCAATTTCATCTTATCCAGGTGCTATTTTTTCATTGTCTACATAGCATCTTATAATACTTTCTCATACACACTTTGGCTTATTGGTTATCGCCTTAACATGCTAGAGGGTGTTCCATGTAGGTCATTTGTTTTGTAGGATTACATGTTTGTTTCTACTTGTATTCTTTATTTGCCATTATATACAGTCTTTTCTATTTTCTTGTGTGCACACTTGTCTATTGTTTGTGGCCATGATGGCCTTACATGTCTTGTGACACCATGAGTGATGTCCCATATCTACAACCTGTTATGTGTGGTCTACTAGTTTTCTTACATGTTTACACTACTTTGTTTGGTAGTTACTACATTTTCTACATACTTTACACTTGTCTTCTTGCATGCATGTGTTTTCAGACTAACACTTGTTTTAGCTAGCCATCCCATTTTGTGTGCACCTTGGTATCTACCAAACGCTTCCCCTTTCACCTTATGGGGTAGATTTATATAGGTCGGAATGTAGGAGGTCATCTTTTGGGGTCGCATTATCCTTTCTACGATGTCACATGTTCCCCTAAAGAGGGGGTAATCATTGAGGATTTCTACTAACATAACATATTTACACCGGTTCATTATAGTGCACGTTATGCCCTTTGTATTTTATATTTACATATAGCGAGTGAGTTCATACCAGTCTACAAACTCCATACACAGTGGCCTCTATAGGACATGGTTTCCTTTGGCATTTATGTAGAGTGCTTACAGGTTTGGACATTACAGTTGGTGTGCCTCTCTACACTAATTTGTCTAGTGCCTTTGGATCACCCAAAAAACTAGGAAAATATAGAGATATCTTCACACATTTCAGCAGAAGTGGTTAAAGGTTGGAGGACACAGAGCATTTCCTCCCTATACTTCTTTAGCCAAGGTGGCATGAGATCACCCAAAAAACTCACGACAGTACACGATATCCTTCTACACCCTTTTTCTCGACATGGATCAGGTACACATGTTCCATTTACCCTTTCCTTTTTTTTTCTTTTTTATTTACTTATTTTACACATTTCTATACATATATGTATTTTACACAACGTTTTTAGATACATATATATTTGACTACTTGATCATTTTCTCCTTACAGGTCTAGTCGTATGAGAAATAAGCAGTCAAATTGGGGGCAATAAAAAAAACAAAAAACAATGACAATGACTCTTGATAATGAATACCTAAAAATAATATTTGACACAGAAGCTTTGCATAGAAATAATATAGTGCTTGTGTATTTTATTAATATCAAAATCAAGCATTACAAAAAAAAGAGAGAGCCACAATATTTATAGATATTCGACAACTTCTATCTCATCCATAATATATGGAAGCAAGTCACCTAATCTGAGAAAATATGGAAAAATACCATATTGTCCCTAACTTCCCCTATTACCCCTAATGGAAATCATTCGGGAAAAAATATGTAAAATAGAACATGATCCCACAAACATAGGGATGAGAAAACTATCACTTAGTTAACTAACAACTAAGGGAAAATAATACCTAGTGACATAAGTTTAAAGTATTTTAACTAAATACTTTAACTTATCATATTTATAAAAATATCATCTAATGATGAATTAAGCTAAGTTTACATTCCCCCCTTAATTAAGTATGGTCTCAAGTGAACAGTAGTGAAATTCTCTAAAACCCTCAAATTTACCTTGCCCAAGTGACTTTGTGAAGACATCTACATGTTGGATATCTGTTGAGCAATTTTGGAGCTATATGTTTTTGTTTTGAACATGTTCTCGAATGAAATGTAACTACACCTCAATTTGTCTGGTGTGCTCATGAAAAATTGGATTCTGAAAAGGTTTTAGTACTCATTCATTATCAACATGTAGTATAGTTGGATCTTTCTGTGGTATTCTGAATCCTTCAAGTATATGTTAGAGCCATATCGTTTCATAGACAACTCCACCTATTACATGATATTATTATTCTATGGAGGATCTTGAAACACAAGTAATATTCTTACTCCCCCATGATATCGATCCAAATCCCAAAAAGAATACAAATCCTGAAGTGGATTTCCTATCATTTATGTTTCCTGCATGATCTAAATCTGAATATCCTATCAAGAAGAAGTTGTTATTCTTCTTGTATTATAGGTCATAGGCAATAGTTCCTCTAATGTGCCTTAGTATCCTATTTGTTTCTTTGCAGTGATAAACCCTTGGTTCTTACATGAACCATGAAAGATAGTTGACTGCATAGCTAATATCTGGCCTAGTGTAAGTCAAGTAGATGAGACTCCCGATCAACTACTGATAAGAGTTACATTTACTTGTGGTAATGAATCTGTTTGAGACAATTGAAGTCTTATCTCCATAGGTATGTAAAATGGATTACAATCCATCATATTTAATTTATCGAGTGTTGTCTTGGTGTATTTCAATTGTGACACAAAGATATGATTTTCTCTTTGCCAAACTTCAAGTCCAAGATAATAATGCAGAAGTCAAAGATCGGTCATGGCGAATGATCGTGTTAGATCTTTCTTTGTTGAATCAATCATCCTAACTGATCCATCAGTGATGAATAGATCATCGATATATACTACAACGATCATTATCTCCCCCCCCCTTACTTTTTGAGATAGATATTAGGATCGTATGGACTCTTGTTGAATCCATGTTGAATGAGATTCTCATCAATTTTAATATACCATGCCCTAGGAGACTGCTTAAACCATATAGTGATTTTATGAGTTTGCATACCTTTTCCTCTTTACCTGGTATGAAAAAACATTTTGTTTGAGTCATATAAACTTCTTCCTATAAATCACCAATAAGAAAGGAACTTTTCACATCAATTTGGTGAATTTTCCAACCAAATTGTGTAGCTAGAGAAAATATTAACCTAAAATTTTTTTATCTTAGTTGTGGGAGAAAAATTCTCCTTATAATGAATGCCTTCATTTTGAGCATATCCCTTAGCAACCAGTCTAGCCTTGTGTTTATCAATATTTCTATCTACTTTGTACTTTATTTTGAAGATCCATCTACATCCAATTGAAGTTTTCCTTGGTGGAAGATCTATAAGTTGCCATGTATTATTTTTCATAAGTGACTTATATTCTACATCCATAGCATCTTTCCAACAGTAGTTTCAAAAAATTTACCCATTAATGCCAAATTCACCTCATTTCAAGCCATACTGCAAGTCCTCATTCCAGTGGTAGATCTGTCGTGGACATTATCCAATTTTTCATCTCTTATCATACTTGTATACCATTTAGGCATACTTTTTGTGGTTCCTATGGGAGGTTGAATTTAATTATCTTCCCCATCATCACTGTCATCATCAAAGTGATTAGCATCCTCTATTTTAACTGTCAGGATGATTTTTTCATCATGTGAGTGTATGGAAGGATCGTCTACTTCTTTATTCTCAAAGAACTTAACATCTTGACTGGTGTATAGCCTCCTTGTTTTTGAATCCATAAGTCTGTAGCCAAGTGCTTCATCACTGAATTCCAAAAATATAATTTTTTTAAATTTTATGTCAAACTTAGTTATTTGTTTCTTATGCATGTGCATACTCAACTTACATACAAAAACTCTAAGGTGTGAAATAGATGGCTTATGCTCTGACCATGCTTCCTAAGGTTTTATTCCATCAAGAGTTGTAGTGAGAACTCTATTTAGTAAATAGATTGCCATTTTAGCTGCTTCAACCCAAAAAAATTTTGATAAACCTACATCATCAATCATACATTGTACCATATCCATGATAGTACCATTTCACCTTTAAAAAACACCATTTTTTTGTGGTGTGTGAGGAGGATCCATTTGACAATGAATTCCATGTGTTTTCAAAAATTTATTGAACTCATTGCTTGTGTATTCTCCCCCTTGATCTTAGAAGAGTGTTTTTATTTTCGTACGAAACTTTTTTTTAACAAGGGCTTTGAACTTCTTGAAAGTTTCAAAATCTTGGTATTTTGTAGAAGGACAGTATATCCACATTTTTATTGAAAAATCATCAACAAAGAACATGAATTATTGAAACCTAGAGTGGCTAGTTCTCATTAGTCTACATAGATAGGTATGCACCAAGTCAAGTTTTGCCTTAGCCTGAAAGGTACTATGTTTAAATGGTGCTCTATGTTGTTTTCCTACCAAAAAATGTTGACATTTATCTCTACCCTTATTTAAAGGTGGTAAACCCCTAACCATTTCATACCGATGAAGTGTGTCAAGATAGCCAAAAATCACATGTCCAAGTCTTTGATGTCATAGTTGAGCTGATGATGTATCCTTGGCTATAAGTGCTTGATCATTTCATTGAATAGAATCCATATGAAATATTCTTCCCACATTCAAATCTTTTGCAACAATTTTGGAGCTTTGTGACTTATCTTGAACTAGGCACATCTTTTTGCTACCTTTACAATGAAAGTCAATTTTGAGATTGTGATCTAATAATTGACTCACAGATAATTTTTTTTTTGTTAAACCAAGGACATAAATAACATCTGTAATTTTACAATTATAATTCTCAAGTAGTAGTGAAATGGAACCAATGCCTTCACAATTGTATGATGTATCATCACCCAAAGAGACATGATTTTTGATGGGTGTTTTACTCATTGTGAAGAACAAATCTTTCTTTCTTGTCATGTGTTGAGTTACACCCGAGTCGACATACCAAATTTCATTTGTAGAGTTGGATACTTAATTTGACTATTCAGAATATAGAAATTCATCATCATCAAATTGATCTTCATGTTTGGCTACATTTCCTTGTTGACTTGGTTTCTTCTTCAAATTTTGATAATTTTGTCCCTATTTGCTTTGTTGACCTGATTTTATTTGTTGGTAATCAATATTTTTACCACTTGACGATTCTTGTTGGAATGTGTTATACCAACAATTCTTTAACTCATGTCCTTTTTGACCACAAATAAGACTTTTTTTATTATTTTACATTTGTTGAGTATTACCTTGTTTATGAAGATGTTTACTATACTTGGCCTATTTTTTGCCATTTTTATTAGAAGCAAGTGCCTGCTCTTCAGTTTCAGTAGTTGAGTAAATAGCTTCCTCTTTTTGTAGCATATTCACTAACTCTTCAAAAGTTGTTGTTTAACCAGTTATGTTTAATGTGGTCACAAAAATCCTATAAGAAGGAGGAAGAGATCTCAATACTATAGGCACAAGTGGTGTGTCAGTTACTTATTCTTCCAAAGCTTTAAGTGATGCAGGCAAAGTTTCTACTCTTCTCAAAAACATTTCAACTTTCTCAATTGGTTACATTTTCAAGTTCAATAGTTGACTCTAGAGATGAAGTATTGTGTTCTTATTTTTGGACTCATATATTGTTTTCAACTTGTCCCAAGATTCTTTTGTTGTTGTGGTCTCATGAATATGAGGTTGTACCTCATCTGAAACACTAAAAATTATTGTTAAATTTTCTTTTTGATTTGCACAATAAAATGTAGAGTGTTGTGTAACATTTGTTGTAGATGTTGTTAATGTACCAGAAACAACGGACCATAGATTTTAAAAATCAAGTTGTGCATGAATTTTTATTTTCCATACTAGATAATTATCAGAACGTAAAAGTTGATAATCTGGTAAAAAGAATTTTGGGGTTGTGATTTCGGCCATTGTGAAAAGTGATAAACAATAGAATAAAAAATGGAACAATTTTCCCCCTTAAAGCATGCACACCCCCCCCCCCCCCAAAAAAAAAAAAAAAAACTATATTATTTATTTTGGGCTCATTTTCGGCCATGTACAATGAAGTTTTGGAACTATTGGTCATGTTTAAATTTTGGCTCTGTGGCCCATTTACAAAAATAAAATGGCTCTCTTGGTCAAGTTGGAAAAAAAAAATTGGAATCTTTGGCCTCTTCTCAAATACCAAAAAATTAATTTTTGCAATTTTTACAAGACAAAGCTTATTAAAAAATGGACCAATACATAAAGCTCTAAAAAATAAACTTTGAATAAAAAAGGCACCTCAATCCGAGGTACCAGTTGAAATTTATGACTTTTTAACTTTTGATTTCAATATCTTTCTGGGCCCCTTTCTAATTTTTTTCACGTCCCAAAATGGAAATTTTTTTAGAAGCAATTTTTTTAAAACCAAATCTAGATAAGGGCTTACATGCATGTGTAGTTTCATTTTAGGGCACAACTACAATTCAACCTCTTTTCCTAAGCATTATAATAATCCTTCGCCGCCTTTTTAATTATTTATTTCCTCCTTACTTTGGCTTCACGCAGGTATATTACTGGAACGCGGTTTTGAACGCTAAATCTTTTGTAGGCACCATTGAATTTATTGTTTCCTCTGCATTGGATTTGTTTAATTTTTCTTTACATGCATGTATTCTTCTTATCTTGAATGCTCTTGAACTGTGAATGTAATCTCTAGGTTTATTAGAGACTTCAGGATGTTTCTTCGGATAGAGATCTTCTCACAGGCATGTAGAATTTTCTTGCTAGATATGTGAAAAGACAGAGCAAAGAGAAGATGAAGTAGAAGTTATGTGCGGAGCTTGAAAAGCTTGGGTCCCCATAATACAAAAATATTGTATATATATATTTTAAAATGCTTCTAATTTAAATTTTTTTGCACGTACAGGTATTTTTTTAAAAAAATAGAGAAACAATATCACCTTTTGTAACAAAGTTGCATCCAGGTATATAAGGGCCTATGATTACACCCCAGGTGTTCTTCAATTGCAAATTAATCCACTAAACTAGGGTGTGTATTTGAGTAGGGGATGTGAAATGGTTGGGGGAATCTATGGCTCCTCCTAGCTCTATAATTTCTCCAAATCTCCCTGAAACTCCCTAGAACTTCCTACACTCCTGTCTAGATCATAATACTGCTCTTATACCAAATATTGACAATGAATACTTAAAAACAATATTTTACACATAAGCTTTGCACAAAAACAAGATGGTTCTTGTGTATTTTATTAATATCAAAATCAAACATTACAAACAAATGAGAGATCTATAATATTTATAGCTATTGGACAAATTTTATCTCATGCACAATATATGGAATAAAATCACCTAATTTGAGAAAATATGCAGAAATAACATATTGCACATAACTACCCCTATTACCCCTCATGGAAATCATCTGGGAACAAAATATGCAAGATAGAACATGATCTCACAAATATAGGCATGAGAACACTATCAATTAGTTAACTAACAACTAAGAACAACTAATACCTATTGACATAGGTTTAAAGTATTTTAATTAAATACTTTTAACTTATTAAATTTATTCAAATATTAAATAATGATGAATTAAGCTAAGTTTTATTCCTAACAGTGATAACAATAACAAACCACGATGACACTTTCCTTTACTAACCATGCAGGTGCACTACACACTGCAGCAACTACACATTTGTTCTGCCCTAGGTTATCCCTCATCACTTTTAATGCACATTTTTCATCTTTAAAATACATGCTCCTCCACTTTTTCTTTTAGTTCATTTCACGCTCGACTCTAGTCCATCAAGATATCTTCTTCTACACTTTACATGGATATCAGGTACACATCTTTATCTACTTTATGTTACCGAGAATTCCGCTCACCAACATAAAGAGGGGGAAAAATGTAGACAAAAAATCATGTACTTTAGGAATTATTTAGCCTGGTCTTATACTACTATTTAGAAGGTTCTCAAGTGAAGAAAATAATAATTAATCCCACCTTTTGGCCATCTTATTTTTATATTTTATTTCACCATTCCCACATATTTTCCTATACATATCCACTTATTTCACAATTTTCCCATCATTTTAGCCTAAATTGGGGAGCCCAGGTCTGTATTAGGGTACCTCAAGGCTTCTTGTTCCCACCTGGGGTGCCTCAATCCATAATGTACTTTTCTTCTTCTTTTTGGGGTCTTTCTATTCATTTTTCATCCTTAATTTTTTAGTTGTCATCCATGTCGGGGTTAATTACGAAATTAGAGCAAGAGAACCCTATAAATATAAATTTCTAATATGATAATGAGGGTTCTAGAGTCACATACTACTATCACTCCATCTAGATTTAATTTCATTACATCACTTGCATCCACATAGTGTCATGCATCAAGGCTAGGTTATTTTCATCAACACAGAGAACATAGGGTGAGGATTCTATTTTATTTCATGCACACATGTTATTACATTTCCTATAGTTATTATTGCTTGATACTTCACAAAGTGTGACTGAAACAAGAGTACCTAGGGTATGACATGTACACACACAGTGATAAGACCACTAGTTTAGCGGCTGAGGTAAATCCAACCCATTCACTCTGCATCTTTTATTTTTCATATGGTTTTGATACTTCCTTATTTCTTATAGGTCATCATTTCATTATCTAGCACATGTAGCAAATATCAACAGATCTAATACGACACATCAAGAACACTTCGGGATACCTTGTGATCTTGTAAAAACCATATTCAAAACTTTAACAGAAACCATGGTGCCTAATCTAAAAACCAGGGCACCCCGGGGCACCACAATACCTTCCTAGGCATCTTAGTCTACTTAGATCTTCCAGATCTAACATTTTCAGGACTTTTGAGTGTTCATTCAAGCTCCTTGATTTTATTATCATACCAGCAACAACCTACGTCACTATTATTTAATCAGCTAATTCATTTCTTCCTTCTTCCTTGCATATTTAGGGTTTTAATTTTACTTAGTATAATTGTTTACAATTATTCCATACTATTTTAAGTACATTTATATAGTGTTTTATTCCTCCTATATTAGATTCACTAGTAGCTATACTTTCCAAAGTATTATAGTTTCCATTTTTAGTTAATCACATTCTCCAAAAAAAAAAAAAATTACTTGTAATATAATGTTTAGTATGGGCATATTCCCTATTATAGTTCACATTCTTTAAAAAAACAATATTGCTTATATTAGAATGTTTAGAATGAGCATATACCCTATGTTATATGAATAATTAAATTTACTTTGTTTTAAAATGGATACCCATTCTCACAGCTTATATAGAGTTATGAAATTGATTGAGCATTGGCTGATGCCCCTTCTCATTTTGAAATCATAGAAGAATTGCTTAGGTAGATATGAATAGTAGAAGTAGAATACAGATACTAGAATCCTTGTTTGAAATGGGCATATGCCCATTATAATACAAAAAGGAATGTTTTGTCTTGTATTTGGAATGATTGTTTCGAATGGGAATATGAACACTTTAAAACAAACAAATATGTTTTGTATTGTATTAAATGGGCATATTCCCCCTCACAACCATTAAATATGTATTAAATAGTGATAAATTGAAAAATATTGTCTTGTATTAAATAGTCATATTCCCATTCTCATAGCCATTATAGTTCATAATTTGTTTCTTATAATGAATAGTCATATTCCCATTCTGACAACCATTATAGAGCTATCACAAATATTAAGTTTAATATTGATAATATTAGAATATGTAGAATGGGAATATATGTATTTTATTTAATAGTTATTGTAGAATGGGAATTTTCTTATTCTCATATGGGAATCATTAAAAAAAATTCAATTATTGTTAATACTAGATATTAATGAAAATATCATTAAAAGAATTATAGAGATAACTGTTATACCAAATTTACACCCCTGTAAATTTGGATAACCTATTCAATATTTGAAGTACAAGATTCTCGGATGTGCAGACAACCATAAAATTTATCCCTAATTAGAAGAGAAAGAAATCCAGTTCTTTACTCGCGTTGGGCTGTTCTTTACTCGCGTTGGGCTGGTGAGATATGGCAAATGTTCAAGTTAGTGGTTGGGATCATTATGGAAATTAAAAATTTCACTAGGTTAGACACAAAAGTTAGATGCTTAGGTTAGACACCTGGGTTCGACAGGTTGAGATGGATGGATGGGTGTGTCATCTGGGTTGGTCAGTTGAGATGGAAAGATAGATGTGTCGTCTGGGTTGTTCGGTTGAGATGTGGGGATGGGTGTGTCAGATGGGTTAGTCGGCAGACTATTGTGGTAGCACGGTCACAAAATTATGGTTGGACAGGTCATAAGTGGACAAACAACATGGACGTTTCCAACCTCATTTGGTTATACATCACATGGTTAGACATCGTCCAACCCCCATGTTAGATGACACAAAGTTAGACATCCCATCAGGATGGTCAGCTGGCACGTTGTATGGCATAAGGTTTGACTACCAACTAACCCCATCGGTTATACAGTTAAGAGATAAATGGTCATCTAACCTCCTAATTTGGACAACCCATGGTGTGAATATGGTGACTTCGAGGTTGGTCGAAGACCCAAAGAATGTACGACCTAGAATTTTAACACCATATAACCTTCCCAAGATGGGCGACAATGAGGTTAGATGACCTACTCACACATTTTATGGTTCATGGTTAGATGACCATCCAACCAAGGTACATAGAAGATATCAAGGGCCAAACAATTGGTTTTCTCAAAGGGGTTTACATGGCCTACATGGTTGGACAATTTCCAACCTAACACGGTTGGATGACCCACAGGATGGGCGTGTCATAGGATAGGAAAAGGTAGGTGGGTGAATGAAAAATCAACAACTAGATTTAATGAACTATGGCACCCATGACTGCCCGTGCAAGCAAGGTACCAAATTGTATGATTTTCCATACCTCTTTAATGTTTCATGCCAGTTGGTGACCCAAATTTCATATATATTGTAAAATATGCCTCATTTGGAGGGAAGAATTTTTGAAAAGAAAACGAACTCTGTCAAAAAAATTCTAGAGCTATCGTGAGTTAAACGCCTCAATTTTTGGCTTATTATAAAGGATTTTTCCTTGTGCATATATTGTAATAGATTGTACATGTTTGATCATTGGATAAATTTTAGTGTTAACTTTTCTCTAAATTTCCCTAAACCATGACAATGAAGTATATCCTTCATAGAGATTTCTGATGACTATAAGAACGTGAAAAATAAACACTCTGAGTTCCAGATATGTCTAATCAAAGTTGGTCAAAATGAAAAATTAATTTTCTTAAAATATCAAAAATTCAATTCTATTATGTGGATATTATTGTGATCTTTCTAACTCATTTTGAACGGACCAAATCCGAGTCTGTGTGCGAAAGATATGGTCAGTCAAAGTTTGGGTAAAACTTGTGGGAAAAAGTGACATGGCAAAAGGTGAACCAGTCACATGATGACACGTGGAACCACTCCATTTGAGCACATTGACCTCAAATTTTGGTAAAAAAATGCTATGTGTAGCCATTTCACATGAAAATAGGATGGTTTAGCCTTATTAAAAGGTTTGAATAAAATTATCTCTCGTGGACTATGGGATTGATTCCCATATAAGGATAAAAGATTTCCATTTGCTATGTATAGTGGATAATGAAATCAAAGGGATTTGAAATCTTGACCTGAGCCAAAATAATATGCAAACTTACCAACCCACCACCTTTGGAGAAGTAATATAGAAGGAGCTCGCAGGATTTTGTAGAAAACAAGTGACAGGTTTTTGAGAGGGTAGAATAGGCCTACTTGTACAAAAACCTAAATTTTGAGGAACTTCCACTCAAAAATATATCTCGAGTTATATTTAAAAATTGTTTAAAATTTTGAGACGATCACGATGACATAATTATTTTACTAATTTGGAGTTTTTTTGACAGATTTATTTTCTGTTAAAGTCACACGAAGGCGTAGAAACTAAGGGAGACATAGCCGCAAGTGGATCAGGAAGGTGAAGGACATCATCTAAGCTCCATTAATGTCCTTAGAAAGTTTTATATCACATTTTTTCAGGTTTTGATTCATTATTGGTTGAATTTAAAGGTTGTTGTATTTGCATTTTAACATTATTAATGGATCGGCTCACCACAAACCCGGGGACGTATGAATTCTGAACCCCGTAAACAATCTGATGTTGTTTTTTTATTTTGATTTTTCAGTTTTTGATTATTTACAATAATTTAGGTTCATAAAAATAATGTGGATGAAATGTTTATTAGTATTTGAAAATTTTGGAAAATCGATTAAAATTGGGAAACAATGAATTTTGGGCTTTGATCAAACAGTGAGTTTCAAATAAAAAGGAATTTAAATTTCAGTTTAAAATCAATCCCAAATCAGAATTTAATCAATTTTTGGAGTATTAAAGACTTTCAGTTGATAAAAAATTAATGATCTTTGAAAATTATTAAAAGAGGAAAAAATAGAGTGCTTGTGTTTGGATCAAGTTTTGGTATCAGAGCAGTTAGATTTCTGGATTAGCTTCTAATTGTGTTTGAAAATTTGGCTTCAGTTTCAGTGTTGGTTTCATTTTTTTCAGTTGTATATACATTTTGGGCTTGTTAATATTCTTTTGCAATGTGCAATTTTGGAGTTACAAGTTGTTTGTAGGAAACATGAAATCATGTGTAAGTCATCCAAAGAAGAGCAACTAGATGAGCTTGAAGCCATAAATTGTCAACTCCATGAAGAAAATTATTTCTTGAGATCTAATTTCTATTCCTTAGAAGAGGAAATAGTACGGTTAAAATCTGAACTACAATCCTCTACAACCAAGAAAGATGAGTATGTTAACGAGATGCTTGCACAGAGGAAGAAGTTGATGGGTTTTTTCAAAGAGTTATAGGAAGAAATATGGACCAAGGATGCTCACTTGGGAAAATTGCAACAAGGTTAATAGAAGAAGGAAATTCCTTCCAAATCAGATGCAAGTACTATGATAGAATGCAATGTAAGTTGTTCACATTTTAATTCTTCCTCTCATTTAGTTTCAGACATTCCTTTGGGTGAATTTGAAAAACATACTAAGGGAATTGGGTCTAAGCTAATGTGTAAAATGAGATTTAACAGAAGAGGCCTTGGTAAAAATGGCCAAGGTGATGCTAACCCAATATAGGTAGATGAACAAGCTTGGTTTTCAGGCTTGGGTTATTCTAGTGGGAAAATGAAAATTGGATAAAGTTCCAAAGTAAAATGAAGGAAGACAAGCTTCTATCAACAAAGATTTTAACCCACTAGATTTGTAGGATTCCTCCATCAAGAGGAACAATGAAAGGTTTTAGAAAATAGGTAAATGAGGTAATGAAATTATTCCTCCTTCCACTTACACTAAAAATAAAACTAAAGGAAATATGAATCATAAGGCTTTTAAAACTCTCTTTTAGTATGAAAAATATAGCTTTGGTAGATAGAAGTATGAATTTCCTTACACATTTTGTGCAGGTACTAATCATTCTACAACTTATAGTTGGAAGAGGAAAACTATGTTAAAGAAGGTAACACATTTTTTTAATTATAAGACAGGTGCTAAAGATCAATCTCACTATGGAGAGGTGATAAATGGAAAAAATGTTACATCTCATAAATAAAGGAATCATTCTCATAGACAGAGCTCAGGAAATGGTAAAATCGGTAAGACTCCTAAAAATAGGGAAATTAAATTTTGTTCCCATTGTAAAAGGAATGGTCATGATGTTAAGATGTGTTGGTATGTTCCTTCTAAGAAACATTGGAAATTTGTTAAAAATAACAATACTGTCAAACCAATAGTTGTGGATATAACTCATGTAGAAGCTAATCTTGGTACTGGGGAAGTAAAACCACCTAAACAAAAAAATCCAAGTAATTGGTTGGGTAAAATATTCCTCAATTTTATGTTTGTACTATAGTAACTGTTGATAGTATGCAAATATTTTCAGAGCTATATTTTAGGGATTCTTGATGTATATTAAAGAAAGAAAAATTTTCCCATATGATGATATTTAGCATTGAAAATTTTAGGGAAACAACCATAGGGAATATTTGAGTGATAGGTTCATTATACTCATATTGTCTTCTCACATTTTTGGTTGGAAATTCCACTACTAAAAATACTATGCAGGGATATGGGCATCAACAACATGTCTAGTTTTGAAACTTGTAGTTTTATAATGTTTTCATTTCCGTAAATTTATGGATGTTTATAAGACCTATTTGGGCACTGTTATCCAAAATAAGCCCCATTGCTTATTTTTTGGCTAACTCTCTTTCATTTCTTCCTTCCTTGTGTCTCAATCAAATTTTTTCACTTTTTAGGCACTCAAAATTTTTTGGAAATGGATTCATCAGATAGAGAATTTTCTCAACTTTCCAGAAAGGTAAAATTTTCCTTCTAACTCCTTGTATTTTGCAAGTTATGACTCAGCGGAGTTTTGGAGGGAAATTTTCCCTAGGAAGGTCCGCAGCCTAATATAGAGAGTGCCACGTGGCAACGGAATGGCGGGTCGGCGGAGGTAAGTTAGAAAAATTTCCAATGGAGTTAGTGGGGGATTAAAAAGAAAATTTTGGTCCAAAGCTCCGCCAACCAATTGGAGGCTGCCACTTGTCCATGGGGCCGGCTTTTTAGGAGTCATTGGGGCGATGGAGTGAATTTTGGAAATTTTTACTAAAAAATTATTAAGGGACGAAAAAGTTAAGACCCGGCCCCAAAAGGCCCGCAACCAATAGGGTCACGCTATTGTGAAGGCCAGCGCCAAATCGGTGCCAAGGTCGGTGGCACGTGGGGAAATCATCAAAATTTTCCATATGTTGCAAATGGTAAGAAGGGAAGATTTGCCTGTGGGCCCGCCAGAGGGAAGAAGAGTTGATTAAGGCCCGCACTGAATCAGAGGCTGCCACGTGTCCTTGTATGGTGGAGGTCGGAGGGGCATGAGAGAACTTTTAAATTTTTTGCCAAAGTGCTTCTAAAGGCGTGCAAAGGAAAAATTTTTCCCTATGGGCCTGCAAGGGGAAAAAATTGAGCTAAGGCCCGTGCCCAATCAGAGAGCGACACAGTGGCATCAGAGAGGCGAGGCATGCGAAGCGACAAAGGAAAATTTTCCAAAATCTCAAAAGGCAAAAAATGATCATGTAAAGCCCGCATCCAATCAGAAGTGTGACCACATGGCATCGAGAGTAGTGGGGGGTGGAGATTTTTGGGGAAATTTTTCCAAATTCAAAAAGAGGGAAAAATTTTGGGTTTCGGCCCGCCGACCCGATTTTTGCCCTGTTTTTCCCTAAATCTTTAGAGGGGCATATCTTTCGATCCAGAGCTCATTTTTTCTCGATTTTGGTGTCATTGGAAAGCTATTGAAGTCCTCTACATGATGGAATCTTCAATTTTGTTTTTTGGTGGATTTTGGTGAGAGAAAAATGAGAAAACGTCCTTTGGCATGGGTAAAAAGAGAGCAGAACGACATTCAATCACCATTTTTAATGCAATATGACTTCCATTCTTCTCCAGCATTGTCGAAGATCTTGAGGAATGAAATTTTGAGGGTACCCATGCTATTTTGATGGATCGATTTGGTGGTTGAATCATTCCTTTCACATTTTCCCATGTTTTTCTCCTTGCGGGAGCTAACTTCAGAGGTTCTTCATTGTTAAAAGCCAGATTTGGCTCATTTGTAAAGGGTTGGTCATGTTATTTATGTTTTGCTAAGGCTCCCTCTTTCACCCTGGCAAGTGAATTTGTGGAATATCAGACCTCATTTGGCCTAGGACTGCAACATGTTTTTTCTACTTTCTGACTTGTTGAACTTGTAATGCATGTTGTATTGTTAGAAAATGGAAATGACAATGTACAAGCTCTGTGAATGAATTTTCCAATCCTCTCTTGTGGTTTGTCTATCCTGATCCTTCATTACATAGGGTTTTTTGTAATTTGTTCATGATTTTTGTTACAGGGTTTTAGAGTAATCTTGTGTCAATTGTTTTGAAATAGAGGAGTTCACCACTCCTTTGGTGTATCACCTCTTTTGCTTAGTTTTAGTTTTATTTCTTTTGCTCCTTTATCCTTGTCTCCTTGGAATTTAGAGTAGAATTTTGATTCACAAACCTCTGGCAAGATTTCATGCATACATCTCATCTAGAGGAGTTAGAGGAACCAAATTTCAATCTGGAGAGCTCCCTTCTTCACCCTCACCATTTTTGCAAGTCCCACACTTGGGGAAAAGATTCAATGTTGTGCATTCACACTAGATGACCCAATTTCAAACTTAGTAAATCGGATCAAAAAACATCTAGGGGGTGCTGTGAATTTGCACTAACAGTTTTGGCATGCCCGATGGGACCTTAGAGGTCTTCATCTTCATTACAACAAAGTTGATGTGCATTTGTTGTAAGTTTCTTGCTTAAAAAGAGCCCTGATTTGCACATCTGGTGACTCCAAAGAGATAAAATCAACTAGTTTCAGCAGTCTAAGTCTGAAGATTCACGAGAAGGGTCCAAACAAGGTCAAAGGCCCGAGAGGAGGGATTGTTTGTGTATTTTCAGTCATCCCCAGGAAGAAGAGAGAGAGGAAGAAGCCTCTAATTCAAAGGTCTCCATCTCCACCAAACAATGAACTCTATCAAAGATTCAATGTTGTGCAATCACACTGGATGTCCATTATCAAACTAGAAGTATGAGAAAACATCCAGAGGGTACTGTTGACTCCTCCACCATCTTGGTAGAACAAAGTTTATTCTTGCTCACCTGATTTAGCACATTTGGCGACTCAACAAGGGTTCTCAGGCCAATCAGAATGGCACAAAAACAACCTTATGTGAACTTCACTGGTAGAAGAAGCTCCACTTGAACTCTATCTCAATGCACAAAACTCCAGTTCCAGTTGTCAGAATTGAAGAACATTCCATACTTTACTAGGGGAAATTAGCCCACTCATGCACAAAACCTAGTTCTGCATTGAAGAACATTCCATACTTTACTGGAGACCACTCCATGGTGATCATGTCAAAGACATTGCTAATGTTTGTGCAATCCATGAGATTGTTGAGATGTAAATTACTGTCAAATTGTTGGCATCTTCATTCAAAGGGAAAGCCTTGCAATGGTTCAGGAGCCTTGGGGCAGGCTCTATCCAAAATTGGAACCAGTTGTGCATAGCTCTCCATGAGTAGTTTGGAGAAAAGGGAGATAATTTGTCTCTATTGGAACAATTGACAACTATCAAGAGAGCTCCCAATGAGTAGCTAACAAACTTCAATTTCATATTTCAAAGGACATGGGATAGAATCCCAGTGGCAGTAAGGCCAACAGCTGAAGGTGCTTTCTTATACTATCTCAAAGCTTTAAATTCTGATATTTCTATGTTAATTCAATCCATGGGAGGTGCAAATATACCTGCAGCTTATAACATTGCCATTAGGGCTGAGAATTGTTTGATCCAAGCTGGTAAACTAGCTCCTAGGCCTCCCATGCCCTTATATCCAAACTTGGAAAGCCCAAGCACTAGTCAAGCACCTACTTTAGCTCCTATTCCCACTCCTAGAAATCAGAGTTCAAATGAAACTTCTACTTCATCCTCTAGTGCCTCAAATGAACTTCAAGAAGTCATGAAACAATTACAAAATTTAGGCAATGAGCTGGTTACACTCAAGAGGCAGCAAGCCCAAAGTTTTAGACCTTCTTATCAGTCTCAAACTCATCCCAATAGGTAACCATATCAGCCTAATAGGCCACCCAATCTAACTGCAAATCAAAATCAAGTAAGGCCTCCTGCCAATAGACCATTTAGCCCTATAACCCCAATGTTGCATCTACCTCTAAAGCCTTAGTGCTAGTGTAAAATAATATAGCTCAAGAGTATGATTGGTGTTTCCCATGCAATGAACCTCACAACTAGTCTATGTGCTTCAATGGTGCTTTGAACCAAGCTTTGATGGTGACAAAAACTGGCGTAGAGAGTGAGGTGAGTCAAGAAACAAACCAACAACAAGGAACATCTCAGCAAAATACAACTCCAAATGAGACTACACTTGTGAACTGGCAGGCTGAAGATTTTTGTGGTATGAATCAAACAATTTCTTAGAATGTAGCAGCTAACACATGGTCAAAGAAGAGGAATATTGGTGAAGGATAGTCATTAGCTCCAGGTGATCCACAACCTTCCATCACTCCACAAAGTGTTGGCAAGAAAAATGCAGTTCCAAATGTGCAAGGACAGCCCAAGCCACCTTCTAGACCAGCTCAAATGCCAGCTGTTGCAGCCCATGTACAAGAAAAGAGTGTGCAGGATAAGGGGCAAAAAAGAGATGTTTCATCCCCATTTAACATCATTGAACAAATGAAGAAGACAAATGTGAATATATCTATGTGGGAATCACTATCCATCCCAGGCCAAAGGGATCTACTACAAGCTGCCATGAAGAATTGGTCAACTTCAAATCAACAAGCTCATATGCAAGAGAAGGTACTCACAAATGCTGCTTAGCCTGAGGGGAAGTTTGGAGGATAGCAAGGTAAAGTTTTGAAGCCCCCTCCATTCTATGTTTCATTGATCATTGGGGATAAACTAGTACACAATTGTATGATTGATTCTGGGGCAAGTAGTTCTGTGATGCCCAAGCAAATAGCTGATCAGCTGGGCCTCCAATATGAAGTCATATCCAAAGGGGTGGTGCAACTAGATGGGAAAATAGTAGTAACAATAGTAGGGATAATTAAAGATTTGAGCCTCAATTTACATGCATGCCCCAATGTCACTGTTTTGCAAGATGTGTCAGTGATAGATTTACCACCACTTTTTGCCCTATGTTTGTCAAGGGATTTCACAGCTAGAATTGGAGGCTATTTATCTGCTGATTGGTCACACATGTTGTTTAGAACCAGATATGGAACTAAGGCCACAATCAGGTCTGAACCTATTGCAAACTTTCACATTGAGCCTCATACTCCAAGCCCAATCAATGCCAACTGTTCAGCATTTGATCAAGAGGATTATCCAAGCACAAATGAAGTTGACACCAAAGTTGGAAGCATCCCAGATTTGACTCTTGATGAATGGGAAAGAAAGGTACATGCTTTTGATCCCTACAAGGAAATAGAGGAATCTGAACTAGGAGTTTATTACATGCATGAAGAAAATCAGCCTATTCCTAGCATCACCAAGCTAGACCATAAAGATAACAATGAGGTATGGCAACTATTCTTTGATGGATCAAGAAGTAGACAAGGTGCAGGGGGAGCTATGCTTGTTTCACCTCAAGGAATTAAGTATTATTCAACTTTTAGATTTCAGTTTGCATGTTCTAACAACACTACTGAATATGAAGCTTTGATACAAGGATTGCATTGGTCAAGAAAGAGAGATATCAAAAACTTACAAGTCTTTGGTGATAGTGAGCTGATTGTTAATCAAGTTAAAGGGATAGCATGCTACCAAAAATGACTTGCTCAAGTGTTATAAGAATAGGGTGTGGGACCTCATTGAGGATTTTGAAGGCTTTGGCATCAACTCCATCCCTAAGAAAGAAAACCAAGCTGTTGATAGGCTTGCAGCAGTTGGAGCAGCCTTTGATGTTGTGGAAAGTATCAAGGAAGATAAAGTGCAGCCAAACATTCATGTGATTGTAAGGCCATTAGTGCTAGACAATAATGTAAGTTGGCAAGTGTTTGAAAGTGACCAACAAATCATCAATTTCTTGCAAGAAGAAGCTGATTTCTCAGCCAAAAATTAGGAGAAGTTAGAACAACATTATGGTGATCAAGTAGTACTGTTCAGAACCAATAAACTACCAAAAGGACTTGTCACTTTGGAGTCCATCTTTAATCCTAATGATCAATTTAGGAAGGAGAAAGCAAACATCCAAGTCAAGGGAGAAGATTTAGTGCCCATCTCAGTTGGAGAAGACAAATCACTTCAAATTGGTAAAGTGGCAACCAAGTAAGAAAGGTATGAGTTCATGCAACTTTGCCAAGAGTTCCTTGGATATATTTTCTTAGAGCTATGAAGACTTGAGAGGTTTCAATCCCAAGCTAGCTCAACACACAATTGAATTGGATCCAAGTGCTAAACCCATTAGGCAAAAAAAAAAGACCAGTCAATCCACACATGGAGCCTCTCATGAAGAAGGAATTGAATAAGTTAATAGAGGCAAGTATCATATTTCCCATCAAGAATTAAAGCTCGGTTGCAAACTTGGTTCTAGTTAGAAAGAAGAGTGGAGAAATAAGATTGTGTGTAGACTTTAGAGATTTGAATAGAGCATCCCTCAAGGATCATTACCCACTTCCTTCTATGGAGCAGATTTTGCAAGTGGTTGCTAGCTCTGAGAGGTTTTCATTGCTAGATGGTTATTCAGGGTATAATCAGATCATGGTAAAGGAGGATGATCAGTTCAAAACAGCCTTCACCACCAAATGGGAAACCTATGCATATAGGAAAATGCCATTTGGGATGTCTAATGCTGGAGCTACCTTCTAGAGGGCAATGGATATGGTGTTCAAGGGATTGATCAACAAAAAAAATTCTAGAGCTAATCGTGATTTAAACGCCTCAATGTTTGGCTTATTATAACGGATTTTTTCTTGTGCATATATTGTAATAGATTGTACATGTTTGATCATTGGATAAATTTTATGTTACTTTTCTCTAAATTTCCCTAAACCATGACAATGAAGTATATCCTTCATAGAGATTTCTGATGACTATAAGAACGTGAAAAATAAACACTCTGAGTTCCAGATATGTCTAATCAAAGTTGGTCAAAATGAAAAATTAATTTTCTTAAAATATCAAAAATTCAATTCTATTATGTGGATATTATTGTGATCTTTCTAACTCATTTTGAAACGGACCAAATCCGAGTCTGTGTGCGAAAGATATGGGTCAGTCAAAGTTTTGGGTAAAACTTGTGGGAAAAAGTGACATGGCAAAGGTGAACCAGTCACATGATGAGACCGTGGAACCACTGCCATTTGAGCACATGGACCTCAAATTTTGGTAAAAAATGCGATGTGTAGCCATTTCCATGAAAATAGGATGGTTTAGCCTTATTAAAAGGTTTGAAAAAATTATCTCTCCTGGACTATGGGATTGATTCGCATATAAGGATAAAAGATTTCCATTTGCTATGTATAGTGGATAATGAAATCAAAGGGATTTGAAATCTTGACCTGAGCCAAAATAATATGCAAACTTACCAACCCACCACCTTTGGAGAAGTAATATAGAAGGAGCTCGCAGGATTTTGTAGAAAACAAGTGACAGGTTTTTGAGAGGGTAGAATAGGCCTACTTGTACAAAAACCTAAATTTTGAGGAACTTCCACTCAAAAATATATCTCGAGTTATATTTAAAAATTGTTTAAAATTTTGAGACGATCACGATGACATAATTATTTTACTAATTTGGAGTTTTTTTGACAGATTTATTTTCTGTTAAAGTCACACGAAGGCGTAAAAACTAAGGGAGACATAGCCACAAGTGGATCAGGAAGGTGAAGGACATCATCTAAGCTCCATTAATGTCCTTAGAAAGTTTTATATCACATTTTTTAAGGTTTTGATTCATTATTGGTTGAATGTAATGGTTATTGTATTTGAATTTTAACATTATTAATGGATCGGTTCACCATAACCCCGGGGACGTAGGAATTCTGAACCCCGTAAACAATCTGATCTTATTTTTTGATTTTGATTTTCAATGTTTGATTATTTTCAATAATTTAGGTTCATAAAAATAATGTGGATGAAATGTTTATTAGTATTTGAAAATTTTGGAAAATCGATTAAAATTGGGAAACAATGAATTTTGGGCTTTGATCAAACAGTGAGTTTCAAATAAAAAGGAATTTAAATTTCAGTTTAAAATCAATCCCAAATCAGAATTTAATCATTTTTGGAGTATTAAAGACTTTCAGTTGATAAAAATTAATGATCTTTGAAAATTATTAAAAGAGGAAAAAATAGAGTGCTTGTGTTTGGATCAAGTTTTGGTATCAAAGCAGTTAGATTTCTGGATTAGCTTCTAATTGTGTTTGAAAATTTGGCTTCAGTTTCAGTGTTGGTTTCATTTTTTTCAGTTGTATATACATTTTGGGCTTGTTAATATTCTTTTGCAATGTGCAATTTTGGAGTTACAAGTTGTTTGTAGGAAACATGAAATCATGTGTAAGTCATCCAAAGAAGAGCAACTAGATGAGCTTGAAGCCATAAATTGTCAACTCCATGAAGAAAATTATTTCTTGAGATCTAATTTCTATTCCTTAGAAGAGGAAATAGTACGGTTAAAATCTGAACTACAATCCTCTACAACCAAGAAAGATGAGTATGTTAACGAGATGCTTGCACAGAGGAAGAAGCTGATGGGTTTTTTCAAAGATTTCTAGGAAGAAATATGGACCAAGGATGCCCACTTAGGAAAACTGCAACAAGGTTAATAAAAGAAGGAAATTCCTTCCAAAGCAGATGCAAGTACTATGATAGAATGCAATGTAAGTTCTTCATATTTTAATTCTTCCTCTCATTTAGTTTCAGACATTCCTTTGGGTGAATTTGAAAAACATACTAAGGGAATTGGGTCTAAGCTAATGTGTAAAATGGGATTTAACAGAAGAGGCCTTGGTAAAAATGGCCAAGGTGATGCTAACCCAATATAGGTAGATGAACAAGCTTGGTTTATTCTAGTGGGAAAATGAAAATTGGAGAAAGTTCCAAAGTAACTGAAGGAAGACAAGCTTCTATCAACAAAGATTTTAACCCACTAGATTTGTAGGATTCCTCCATCAAGAGGAACAATGAAAGGTTTTAGAAAATAGGTAAACGAGGTAATGAAATTCTTCCTCCTTCCACTTACACTAAAAATAAAACTAAAGGGAATATGAATCCTAAGGATTTTAAAACTCTCTTTTAGTATGAAAAATATAGCTTTGGTAGATAGAAGTATGAATTTCCTTGCACATTTTGTGCAGGTACTAATCATTCTACAACTTATAGTTGGAAGAGGAAAACTATGTTAAAGAAGGTAACACATTTTTTGAATTATAAGGCAGGTGCTAAATATCAATATCACTATGGAGAGGTGATAAATGGAAAAAATGTTACATCTCATAAACAGAGGAATCATTCTCATAGACAGAGCTCAGGAAATGGTAAAATCGGTAAGACTCCTAAAAATAGGGAAATTAAATTTTGTTCCCATTGTAAAAGGAATGGTCATGATGTTAAGATGTGTTGGTATGTTCCTTCAAAGGAACATTGGAAATTTGTTAAAAATAACAATAATGTCAAACCAATAGTTGTGGATATAACTCATGTAGAAGCTAATTTTGGTACTGGGGAAGTAAAACCACCTAAACAAAAAAATCCAAGTAATTGGTTGGGTAAAATATTCCTCAATTTTATGTTTGTACTACAGTAACTGTTGATAGTATGAAAATATTTTCATAGCTATATTTTAGGGATTCTTGATGTATATTAAAGAAAGGAAAATTTTCCCATATGATGATATTTAGCGTTGAAAATTTTAGGGAAACAACCATAGGGAATATTTGAGTGATAGGTTCATTATACTCATATTGTCTTCTCACATTTTTCGTTGGAAATTCCACTACTAAAAATACTATGCAGGGATATGGGAATCAACAACATGTCTAATTTTGAAACTTGTAGTTTTATAATGTTTTCATTTCCATAAATTTATGGATGTTTATAAGACCCATTTGGGCACTGTTATCCAAAATAAGCCCCTTGCTTATTTTTTGGCTAACTCTCTTTCATTTCTTCCTTCCTTGTGTCTCAATCAATTTTTTCACTTTTTAGGCACTCAAAATTTCTGGAAATGGATTCATCAGATAGAGAATTTTCTCAACTTTCCATAAAGGTAAATTTTTCCTTCTAACTCCTTGTATTTTGCAAGTTATGACTCAGCGGAGTTTTGGAGGGAAATTTTCCGTAGGAAGGTCCACGCCTAATTAGAGAGTGCCACGTGGCAACGGAATGGCGGGTCGGCGGCGGTAAGTTATAAAAAATTCCAATGGGGTTAGTGGGGATTAAAAATAAAATTTTGGTCCAAAGCTCCGCCAACCAATTGGAGGCTGCCACTTGTCCAAGGGGCCGGCGGGAGTCAGGGCGATGGAGTGAATTTTGGCTTTTTACAAAAATTATTAAGGGACAAAAAGTTAAGACCCGGCCCAAAAGTCCGCAACCAATAGGGTCACGCTACGTGTCCTAGTATCGGTGGAGGTCGGAGGCACAGGGGAAACTCAACAATTTTCCATATGTTGCAAATGGTAAGAAGGAAGATTTGTTTCTGTGGGCCCGCAGAGGGAAAAGAGTTGATTCAGGCCCGCATGAATCAGAGGCTGACACGTGTCCTTGTATCGGTGGAGGTCGGGGGCATGGGAGAACTTTTAAATTTTTTCCAAAGTGCTTCTAAAGGGTGCAAAGGAGAAATTTTTCCCGTGGGCCTGCAAGGGGAAGAAAATTGACTAAGGCTCGTGCCCAATCAGAGAGCGCCACGTGGCATCAGAGAGGCGAGGCACGAAGCGACAAAGGAAAATTTTCCAAAATCTCAAAAGGCATAAAATGATCATGTAAAGCCCGCATCCAATCAGGACGTGTCACATGGCATCAGAGTGGTGGGGGGTGGATATTTTTGGGTAATTTTTCCCAAATTCAAAAAGAGGGAAAAATTTTGGGTTTAGGCCCGCTGACCCGATTTTTGCCCTGTTTTTCCCTAAATCTTTAGAGGGGCATAAAATTCGATCCAGAGCTCATTTTTTCTCGATTTTGGTGTCGTTGGAAATCTATTTAATTTCTATACATGATGGAATCTTCAATTTTGTGTTTTGATGGATTTTGGTGAGAGAAAAATGAGTAAACTCCTCTGGCATGGCAGAAAGGGCAGAACTAACATTCAACCACCATTTTTAATGCAGGATTGCTTCCATTCTTCTCTAGCATGGTTAAAAATCTTGGGGAATGAACTTTTGAGGGTACTCATGCTATTTTGATGGATTTTATCAGTGGTTGAATGATTCCTTCACATTTTCCATGTTTTCTCCTTTCTAAGTTCGAGACTTCATTGTTAAAAGCTAGATTTGGCTCATTTGTAAAGGGTTGGTCATTTTTATGTTTTGCAGACTCCCTCTTTCACCCTGGAAAGTGAATTTGTGGAATATCATACCTCTTTCAGGACTACAACATGTTTTCTGCCTCTTTGTTGATTGTAATGCATGGTATTTTAAAATGGAAATGACAATACAAGCTCTGTGAATGAATTTTCAATACTCTCTTGTGTTTTTTGCCCTAACTGATCCTTCATTAATTTTTTTGTAATCTTTTCATGATTTTTGTTTCATTTTGTAACTTGTGTCAATTTTTAGAAATAGATGTTCACCACTCCTTTGGTGTATCACCACTTTTACTTAGTTTTATTTCTTTTGCATCCTTTATCTTTGTCTCCTTGGAATTTAGAGTAGAATCTAGTATTAATTCTCTACAAATTTCATGCATACATCTGACTAGAGGAGTTGAGGAACCAACCTTAATCTAGAGATTCTTTTCCCAATTTTGCAAGTCCCACACTTGGGGAAAAGATTCAATGTTGTGTAATCACACTGGATGTCCATTATCAAACTAGAAATCTGAGAAAACATCCAGGAGTGCTGTGAATTTGCACTAACATTTTTGGGATGCCCAGTGGGACCTTAAATGTCTTCATCTTCATTTCAACAAAGTTGATGTGCTTTTGTTGTAATTTCTTGCTTGAAAGAGCCCTGATTTGCACATCTAACGACTCCAAAGAGAAAAACCAACTTGTTTTAGCAGTCCAAGTCTGAAGATTCATGAGAAAGATCCAAAAAAGGTCAAGGGCTAGAGAAGAGGGATTGTCTGAGTATCTGCAGTTATCCCCAGGAAGAAGATAGAGAGGAAGAAGGATTCAAAGGTCTCCATCTCCACCAAATAGAACTCTATCAACTCCTCCACTTGGTAGACCTTTCACCCAATCAACAAGGGTTCTCAGGCCAATCAAAATGGCACAAAACAACCCTTATGTGAACTTCACTGGCAGCATCCGACTTGCTCTTAATGCATAAAATCCAATTCTAGTTGCAGAATTGAAGAACATTCCATACTTTACTAGGGAAAATTAGGCTACTCCTGGTGACCATGTCAAAGACATTGCTAATGTTTGTGCAATCCATGAGATTTTTGAGATGTAAATTACTGTCAAATTTTTGGCATCTTCATTCAAAGGTAAAGCCTTGCAATGGATCAAGTGCCTTGGGGTAGGCTCTATCCAAAATTGGAACTAGTTGTGCATAGCTCTCCATGAGTAGTTTGGAAAAAAGGGAGATAATTTGAATCTACTGGAACAATTGGCAACTATTAAGGGAGCTCCCAATGAGTAGCTAACAGACTTCAACTTCATATTTCGAAGGACATGGGATAGAATCCCAGTGGCAGTAAGGCCAACAGCTTAAGGTGCTTTCTTATACTATCTCAAAGCTTTAAATTATGATATTTCTATGTTAATTCAATCCATGGGAGGTATAAATATACCTGCAGCTTATAACATTTCCATTAGGACTGAAAATTATTTGATTCAAGCTAGTAAGCTAGCTCCTAGGCCTCCCATGCCCTTATATCCAGAATTAAAAATCCCAAGCACTAGTCAAGCACCTACTTTAGCTCCTATTCCCACTCCTAGAAATCAGAGTTCAAATGAAACTTCTACTTCATCCTCTAGTGCCTCAAATGAACTTCAAGAACTCATGAAACAGTTACAAAATTTAGGCAATGAGCTGGTTACACTCAAGAGGTAGCAAGCCCAAGGTTTTAGACCTTCTTACCAGTCTCAAGCTCAGTCTAATAGGCAACCATATCAGCCTAATAAGCCACACAATCCAACTGCAAATCAAAATCAAGTAAGGCCTCCTACCAATAGAACATTTTAGCCATATAACCCCAATGTTGCATCTACCTCTAAATCCTTAGTGCTAGTGTAAAATAATATAGCACAAGAGTATGATTGGTGTTTCCCATGTAATGAACCTCACAACTAGTCCATGTGTTTCAATGGTGCTTTGAACCAAGCCTTGATGGTGACAAAAACTAGCTTAGAGGGTGAGGTGAGCCAAGAAACAAACCAACAATAAGGAACATCTAAGCAAAATACAACTCCAAATGAGACTACACTTATAAATTAGAAGGCTGAGGATTTTTGTGGCATGAATCAAGCAATTTCTCAGAATGTAGAAGCTAACACAAGGTCAAAGAAGATGAATATTGGTGAAGGGAAGTCATTAACTGTAGGCAATACACAACTTTCCATCACTCCACAAAGTGTTGGCAAGCAAAATGCAGTTCCAAATGTGCAAAGATAGCCCAAGCCACCTTCTAGACCAGCTCAAATGCTAGATGTTGCAGCCCATGTACAAGAAAAGGGTGTGTAGGATCAGGGGCAGAAAATATATGTTTCATCCCCATTTATTATCATTGAACAAATGAAGAAGAAAAATGTGAATATATCTATGTGGGAATCACTATCCATCCTAGGCCAAAGGGATCTTCTACAAGCTGCCATGAAGAATTGGTCAATTTCAAATTAGAAAGCTCATATCAAGATAAGGTACTCATAAATGCTACTCATCCTAAGGGGAAACATGGAGGACAGTAAGGTAAAGTCTTGAAACCCCCTCCATTCTATGTTTCATTGGTCATTGGGGATAAACTAGTACACAATTGTATGATTGATTCCGGGGAAAGTAGTTCTATAATGCCCAAGCAAATAGCTGATAGCTAGGTCTCCAATATGAAGTCATATCCAAAGGGGTGGTGTAACTAGATGGGACAATAGTAACAACAGTGGGAGTAATTAAATATTTGAGCCTTACTTTGTATGTGTGCCCCAATGTCACTGTGTTGTAAGATGTGTCAGTGATAGATTTACCACCACTTTTTGCCCTATGTTTGTCAAGGGATTTCACAGCTAGAATTGGAGGCTACTTATTTGCTGATTGGTCAAACATGTTGTTTAGAAAAAGATATGGAACTAAGGCCACAATCAGGTCTGAGGCTATTGCAAACTTTCACATTGAGCCTCATACTCCAAGCCAAATCAATGTCAACCATTCAGCATTTGATCAAGAGGATTATCCAAGAACAGATGAAGCTGACACCAAAGTTGAAAGCATCCCAGATTTGACTCTTGATGAATGGGCAAGCAAGGTACATGATTTTGATCCCTATAAGGAAATAAAGGAATCTAAACTAGGAGTTTATTGCATGCATGAAGAAAATCATCCTATTCTTAGCATCACCAAGCTAGACCATAATGATGACAATGAGGTATGACAGCTATTCTTTGATGGATCAAGAAGTAGATGAGGTGCAGGTGGGGGAGCTATGCTTGTTTCACCTCAAGGAATTAAATATTATTTAGCTTTTAGATTCTAGTTTGCATGTTGTTGTATATATCTTTTCCCCGGGTAGATATAGACAAGCAGAAGAATGGAGAAATCAAAGAAGATCAAATCCCTGATATGCACCCAAGGTGCACAGAAGTGGCACACGACAATTAGTGTCGATAGAGGAAATGGTGCGCCCAAGGTGCACAGAAGTGGCGTACGACAATGAGTGTCGACAGAGAAAATGGTGCGCCTAAGGAGCACAAAAGTGGCACATGACAATGAGTGTCAACAGAGGAAATGGTGCGCCCAAGGCACACAGAAGTGGCGCACGAAAATGAGTGTCGACAGAGGAAATGGTGCGCCCAAGGTGCATAGAAGTGGTGCACGACAATGAGTGTCGACAGAGGAAATGGTGTGCCCAAGGCGCACGACAACGAGTGTCGACAGAGGAAATGGTGCGCCCAAGGCACACAGAAGTGGTGCACGACACAGGATGTCGACAGGGCAAATGGTGTTCCCAAGGCACACAGAAGTGGCACATGATAATGAATGTCGATAGGGCAAATGGTGCGCCCAAGGCGCACAGAAGTGGCACACAACACGAAATGTCGACAGGGCAAATGGTGCGCCCAAGGTGCACAGAAGTGGCGCACGACATAGAATGTTGATAGGGAAAAGGATGTGCCCTTGGCGCATGAAAGAGGATGTCGACACACACACAGATGCACCCTCGGTGCACCTTCAGGAGGTGCAGCATTTCGAGTGCTGACAGGAAGCAGCCCCTGGCGCAGATATTCAGATGGCCATAACTTTTGACTGGGAGCTCAGATTCATGCAAAGTTGGACTTTTAAAAAAGCTTACGAGGTCCTCTGTCCAACTACGACTAGATATCTTTAACTGGGTGAGAAAAAATTATTAAAAATTCGAAAAATACAGTTCGCCACTTTTGGGTTCGCTAGGGTTCTCACCTACCATCATTATGAGATGAGTTAAGTGCAATCTAGAGGTGGTTGGGGTAGATTTTGGAATTCCTCTCTCTTTTCTCTCTCATTCTTCCTATAAATTGTAAGGAGGGGCTTCTTTCTAAAGGTTGGACATTCTTGTTTTTCCCCTCCCTTCTTCTCTTTGGTAGGTGAACTCTGTGGATTTAAAACCTTCTATTTGAAAACTGTTAATGCAACCTTCATGGCCTCTTGGCATTTTGCAGTGTGTTGTATCAATCTTTGGAGCAAAATAATGCATGTCTGTGGATGATTCTCAACCCTCTCTGTATTCATTTGCGTCCCCTTGATATTTTCACTATGAATTTGGCTATCTGTGCATGATCTTGCATTGCATTTTAATGGTCTGTGTTTATTGGCAAGACAAGTGTTCTTCATTCCTCGGTTGCATCACCTCCTGTAGTTTAGGTTTTATTTTTATGCATTTTTCTCTACCCTGTCTCCTTGGCAAGCTAGATTTACGTTTTTGGGTAAACCCTCTACATTTTACGTGGTGCATCTGAACATAGGAATAGGAACCGGCCTTCATCCGGAGAGCTTTTCCGTTTTTCGCAAGGTCCCACACTTGGGAAAAGCTCCATGTTATGCAATCGTACTGAGAGTCTCAACCCATCGTGTTACAGACATCCCAGGGGTGTTGCGATTTCGTCATCAACAGTTTTTGCATTCCCGGTGGGACCAAGAGGTCATTGTACAATAGTTTCGAAGGAACTTTCAAGAAATTTGAGACTTAAAAAATTGTCAGGTTTTACAGTTTCAGTCTTTTCCACCTTCCAGGTTGAACTTTGAAATCAATTTTCAAGGGCTTAACTTGCTCAAAACAAGTCAAAATTTCACCAGTTGATAGATCGGGGGATAATCTTCAAAAGGGTATTCTTATATTTTTGAGATTTTGACTTTCAAAATTTCATGGTTTTTTGATTTTCGGATTTCAGGTTTTTGGAAGTCTGGCATTTTTGGGTTTCCAGGACTGTCATTCCAGAATCAAGTTCCAAACTCTAAAATATCAAAAATACAGGTCTTTCAAAATTCTATTTATAAATATTTTCAGGTTTGGTGTGTAACTTGGCAGGATCTAGCCTTTTGAGGCTCACTTTCTAACACATCTGGCGACTCTGAAGGGGATAGAATTCAGCGATGTAGCAGCAAAAGTTGCCTAGGCATATGAGAAGAATTCAAACCAGGTCCAATACTCAAGAAGAGGGGGCTATTTTTCCACTTGTAAACTTTCACCAGGCAGGAGGAAGGAGAGGAAGAAGACCACAAAGATCACCATCTCCACCTAACAGGACTTTGTCTGCACCTCCACCTGGTAGGCCTTTTCTCGCATCGACCAGGGTTCTTAGGCCAATCATAATGGCACATCTACCACCGAATCCCTTTGTCAATTTCACGGGTAGTAGTCCACTTGCCCTAAATGCTCATAATCAAATTCTAGTTGCAGCACTAAAGAACATACCCTATTTCACAGGAGAAAATCATACTACTCCTATTGATCACATCCAGGATATTGCTAATGCATGTGCAATTCACGAAATAAATGAAATGGATGTTGCGGTCAAGCTGTTGGCTTCATCTTTCAAAGGTAAGGCCTTACAATGGTTTAGGAGCCTTAGCAACAGGGTCTATTACGAATTGGGACCAACTTTGTTCAGCTCTTTGCAACCAATTTGGGGAGAGGGCAGACAATTTGTCTTTATTGGAATAGCTGACAACAATCAAAAGGGCTCCTAACGAACAAATGACAGATTTCAACTTCAGATTCCAACGGACATGGGATAGGATTCCAATAGTTGTTAGACCAACCGCCGAAGGAGCATTCCTTTATTTCTTAAAGGCTATAAATTCAGACATAGCCATGATGATCCAATCAATGGGAGGAACAACGCTGCCCAGGGGCCTACGACATAGCTATTAGAGCAGAGAAATGTTTGATCCAAGCCGGGCAAGCTTGCACCAAGGCCACTAATGCCTCTCTATCCAGACATGGGAAATCCTACAACCAGCCAAGCACCAGAGTTGAATCCCATTCCAACTCCTAGAAATAAAAGCAATAATGAGGTGTCGACTTCTTCAAATACTTCAAAGGAATTGCAGGAGGTCATGAAACAACTACAGAACCATGGAAATGAACTAGTGACTATCAAAAGATAGCAAGCTCAAAGTGCTAGACCATATCAGTCTCAAGCACAGTACCAAGCTAGGCCCCCATACCAACAAAATAGACCACCACCTCAGGCTGCAAATCAAAACCAAAACCAAAGACAACCTCAAGCTGTCAGGCCGTTTCAACTTTATGATCCAAATGCAACGGACGTCCTTAAGATCTTTGGTCCCGACACAAAATAACATGGCACAGGAGTACGACTGGTGTTACCCTTGCAATCTACCTCACAATCAGAGTCAGCATGTTTCAATGGTGCACTAAATCAGGCTTTGATGGTGCAAACCATTAGTGTTGCCACAAGAAACCAAGCCAGGAGGAGAATCAACAGCAACAAACGCAACAAGAAGGACCTCCAACAGAAACCACCTTGGCAAATTGGAAAATGGAAGACTTCTGTGGAGTTAACCAACATCCTTTTCAAGGCATGGCTGCCAACACATGGTCAAAGAAGAGAAATATAGGAGAGGGACAACCGTGTAATCCAGTTGTTTCTCAACCCACTCTTACACAACAAGGGGTCAGTAGACCAAACGCAGCTCCAAATGTGTAAAATCAACCCAAGGTACCTGTTGTAGCAACACACGCACATGCTCAAGCTCCAGAAAATTTTACACCAAGTAAGGGACAACAAAAGGACAATTCATCCCCTTTCAGCATCATTGATCAAAAGAAGAAGACGAATGTGAATATATCAATGTGGGAATCTTTATCCATCCCAGGACAAAGAGATCTTCTACAAGCCACCATGAAGAATTGGTCAACTTCAAACCAGCAGGGCCCATATGCAAGAGAAGGTCCTCATGAATGCTGCTCAGCCTGAAGGGAATCATGGAGGACAACAAGGTAAATTTTTGAAACCCCCTCCATTCTATGTTTCATTAATCATCGGGGATAAATTAGTACACAATTGCATGATTGATTCTGGGGCAAGTAGTTCAGTGATGCCAAAGCAAATAGCGGATCAACTGGGTTTTGAAATATGAGCCAGTGCTGAAAGGAGTAGTGCAACTAGATGGAACGGCAGTAGGAAACTAGTTGGGGTCATCAAAGGGTTAATCCTAACACTACATTCTTGTCCTAATGTTACAGTTCTACAAGATGTGTGTGTGATTGACCTTCCGCCACTCTTTGTGTTGTGTCTATTAAGAGACTTCACTGCAAAAATTGGTGGATATTTATCTACAGATTGGTCACACATCGATTTTTAGGACAAGGTATGGAACCAAAGCAATAATCTGGTTGGAACCAATTACCAATTTCCATATTGAGCCTCATGTATCAGGCCCTATCAATGCAAATTGCTCGGCTTTTGATCAGGAGGAGTGTTCAAATGATCCAGAAATAGGTACTAAGGTCGAGGGAATTCCTGATTTAACTTTAGATGAATGGGTAAACAAGAGTCATGAATTTGAACCTATACAAGGAAATTGAAGAATCTGAATTGGGCGTGTATTGTATACATGAAGAAAATTCACCCATTCCCGACATCATTCAGCCTGAACAAAAGGATGAAAACAAAGTTTGGAAGTTATTTTTCGATGCTTCGAGAAGCAGACAAGGTGCTGGAGGTGGTGCAATGTTGATTTCACCACAAGACATCAAATATTTTTCAGCTTTTCGTTTCTAGTTTTCCTGTTCAAACAACACGGCTGAATACGAAGCATTGATTCATGGAATTCATTGGGCCAGGAAAAGGGGCATAAAGAACTTGCATGTGTTTTGAGATAGCAAGCTAATCGTCAACCAAGTTAGGGGACAACATGTTACAAAGAACGACTTGCTGAGGAGCTACAAGAATAGGGTATGGGACATCATTGAGGATTTCAAAGCTTTCAACATTGTGTCCATACCCAAGGAAGAAAAATGAAGTCACAGATAGGCTCGCAGCATTTGGAGTAACGTTTGATGTGGTTGACAACATCAGAAGGAAAAAAAACACAGCCACATCTCCATGTGATTGTGAGGCCAGCAGTTCCAGATAATAACACAAGTTGGCAGGTGTTTGAGAACGATCAACAGATCGTCAATTTCTTACAAGAAGAGGCTGAATTCTCAACTAGGAATCAGGACAGATTAGAGTAGCAGTATGGAGATCAAGTAGTTCAGCTGCGAAAAAACAATGCTTCCTAAGGCTTTAGTAACATTGGAGTCTATCTTCAACCCTAACAGACCAATTCCGTAAGAAAAAGGCTAACATACAGGTCAAGAGAGAAGATTCAGAGCCAATTCCAGTGGGGGAAGGCAAAACACTTAAAATTGGTAAAGTGGCCACTGAGCAGGAGAAATCAGATTTCATACAGCTTTGCCAAGAATTTCTAAATGTCTTCACTTGAAGCTATGAAGACTTAAGAGGATTCGATCCAAATTTGGCACAACATACCATAGAATTGGATCCAAATGCTAAGGCCCGTCAGGCAGAAGTAGAGACTAGTCAACCCTCACATTGAACCTCTAATGAAGAAAGAGCTAAATAAGCTAATAGAGGCAAGTATTATATTCCCGATCAAGCACTCAAGCTGGGTCGCAAACTTGGTTCCGGTCAGGAAGAAGAGTGGAGAAATCAGGTTGTGTGTGGATTTTTGAGACCTAAACAGGGCATCTGTCAAAGACCATTACCCACTTCCTTCAATGGAACAAATATTGCAAGTGGTATCCCGTTCAGAGAGATTCTCTCTCCTAGATGGCTACTCAGGGGTACAATCAGGTGATGGTGAAAGAAGATGACCAATTCAAGATGACTTTCACCACCAAATGGGGGACCTATGCCTACAAGAAAATTCCATTTGGGCTATCAAATGCTGGAGCCACTTTCCAAAGGGCAACGGATATGGCATTTAAGGGGTTGATCAATAAAATAGTTTTGATATATCTTGACGACATCACTATATTCTCAAAAAATGCAGCGGATCACCTCTGTCATTTGAGGCAAGTATTTCAGAGATGTAGAAGATTTTGGGTATCTTTGAATCCCAAAAAATGCATATTTTTGGCTCACGAGGGAAAACTTCTAGGCCATATTGTTTCAAAGGAGGGGTTGATGATTGACCCAGAAAGAGTTGAAGCAATTCGAGCATTCCCTTTGCCAAGTCACAAGAAGGCTCTTCAAAGCTTCTTGGGAAGGATCAATTTTGTCTGTAGATTTGTTCCAAACTTTGCATCTCTCGTAAAGCCAATAACGCTAATGTTAAAGAAGAGCATGGCATTTAAGTGGACATCTAAAGGCAAGGCAAGTTTTGAGGCAATAAAAGAGGCTATATCCCAAGCTCCGACTCTCGTCAATCCAGACTTCTCCAAGGACTTCGTGCTATATGCCTTTGGGGGTGGGGACACGATTTCTGCAATCCTGGTACAACAAAACAAAGGAGGATTAGAACAACCAGTTGCTTTCTTCAGTCAAGGCTTGGAGGAATATGAAACTAGGTACTCTTTTATTGAAAAGCATGTCCTTGCAGTAATCAGGAGCTTAAAGAAATTCAAGCACCTAGTCTCAAACAACAAAATTCAATTGTTGGTCTCTCATGCGGGAGTCAGGGACTTCCTTCTAAACAAGGATCTGAATGAGAAACGTGCAGGATGGATAACTCGTGTCATGGAATATGACATCAAGATCAAGGTCACCAAACTAGTACGTGGGAAGGGGACTATGTGAGCAGCTAGCCTTGAGTCAACAAGTTGAAGCAGGTGATGAAAAAGAGACTGCCTTGGTACTACAGGATGGTCAAGAACAGGAAAATGATGATGTGCCTACCCCTTGTTGGACTCAGAATATGATACACTTCCTACAGACAGGCCTATGCCCCCCAGGAATGAGTAAAACAAAGAGGAGATACTTCAGATTAAAAGCCATTCCATATGTGCTTGTTGATGGTATTTTGTTTAAGAAAGACATTAATGGAGTTCTATTGAGGTGCATTGGGACAGGTCAAATTGGGAGGGTGTTACGAGATTTTCTTGATGGAGATTTTGGAGGACATTTTTCACTCCACGAGTAACAGCTCTCAAGATAATGAAGGCAGGGTATTATTGGCCGACAGTCTTCAGTGAGTGCTATACATGGATAAGAAAGTGCAAGAAATGTGCAATCTTCACAGGCAAAGAAAGACTAGCAGTGCTTCCATTGCACCCAATTCTGGTTGACCAACCATTTATGCAATGGGGATTGGACATCGTCGGGGTCATCAACCCAAACTCGAGCCAAGGCCACAAGTGGATTCTCGCAGCAATAGACTATTTCACCAAGTGGACCGAAGCAGTAGCGCTCAAAGAAGCAAATGAGGCTAACATACTAGACTTTTATGAAGGAATAGTGACCAGGTTCGGTGTGCCAGCCACTATCATATCAGATAATGCATTGGCATTCGTAGGTTCCAAGATTACAGAATGGGCTGTCAAGAATGGAATCTACTTGAGCACCTCTTCAAATTATTACCCGCAGGGTAATGGACAGGCAGAGTCCACGAACAAAAATTTGCTAAGAATCATCAGGAGGACTCTGGACGAAAATCAAAGAACATGGCATACTAAGCTAAAATCAGCATTATGGGTTGACAGAATAACACCAAATATGATCTATAGGTAATTCTCCCTTACAAGTTGGTCTATGGAAAAGACGCAGTATTGCCTATATCATTAGAACTACCTAGCATTAGAGTTCATGAAGCAGTTGGAGTTGGTCTGAGTTCGAACCAATGGAGACTAGGTATGCAGAGTTGATGGAGTTGGAAGAAATCAGAGAGCATGTTGTTCAGATGATTGAAAAGGACCAGGCCTTAGTTAAAAGATGGTTTGATAAGGAAAGCAAGAGAAAGGACCTTCGAGGAGGGGGACCTAGTTCTGAAATGGGATGCAGATCGGGCAAAACCAGGAAGGCATTCCAAGTTTGATGCCATTTGGAGTGGCCCCTACATGGTCACGGGATGTAAGAAGTAGTAATGCCTTCCAATTGTCTACATTGGATGGAGAAGAATTCCCGATTCCGGTTAACGGAATCCATCTTAAACATTGCTACTAAAAGGAAAAGGTTTACCCTTGTAAATATTAGCCTAGATTTCAATTCCTCTAAGTGTGTATGCACATTGTCTTGTTGTAGTTAGGTTTATGTTTCCCTAAGTGCTCCGGCACAGGTTTTGTTGCTCTCAGGATGATTTCTACAATTCAGAATGTTGTCAGGGAAGAAGTTGCGGTATCAGGTTCGGGATCAGATATTAGGTTGGTTTCAGGTTATTGCTTATGACTCCATGCCCAATGGATTGCTAAAAGGCCACTGATCTTCTACCTAGTAGGCAGGTGATCCCGTTGAGTTGCCAAATTGTTGTATATATCTTTCCCCCAGGTAGATATAGACAACCAGAAGAATGGAGAAATCAAAGAAGCTCAAATCCCTGACATGCGCCCAAGGTGCACAGAAGTGGCACATAACAATGGAGTGTCGACAGAGGAAAATGGTGCACCCAAGGTGCACAGAAGTGGCGCACAACAATGGAGTGTCGACAGAGGCAAATGGTGCGCCCAAGGTGCACAAAAGTGGCGCACGACAATGGAGTGTCGACAGAGGTAAATGGTGCGCCCAAGGCGCACAGAAGTGGCGCACAGACAATGGAGTATCGACAGAGGAAAATGGTGCGCCCAAGGCACACAAAAGTGGCGCACGACACGGGAGTGTCGATAGAGGCAAATGGTGTGCCCAAGGCGCACAGAAGTGGCACACGACAATGGAGTGTCCACAGGGCAAATGATGTGCACCTTAAGGCGCACAGAAGAGGATGGCGACACACACATGGATGCGCCTATGGTCGCACCTTCAGGAGGCGTAACATTTTGAGCGCTGACAGGAAGCAGACCAAGGCGCAGATATTCAAATGGCCATAACTTTTGACTGGGCGCACAGATTCACGGAATGTTCGACTTTTTGGCAATCTCAGGATGTGCCTCTATGGCAACTATGACTAGATATATTTAATTGGATGAGAAAAAATTCTTAAACATTCAACACACGGATGCGCCACTTTTGGGTTCGTTGGGGTTCTCACCTACCATCATAATGAGATGAGTGCAAGTGCATTCTCGAGGTGGCTGGGGTAGATTTCGAATTCAGCTCCTCTGGCTCAGATCATTCAGATGGCCTATAAACTTGTAAGGACTGGGAGCTTCGGATTCATGAAAGGTTATACATTCTTTTTTGGACCCTCCCTTCTTCTAATTGGCAGGTGAATCTGTGGAGTTCAAAAATTCTATCTAAAACTGTAATGCAAACCTTGCCTCTTGGCATTTTACAGTGTGTCGTATCACTCTTTGGAGCAAATTAATGCATGTATGTGGATGATTCTCAACCCTCTTTGTATTCATTTGCATCCCCTTGATCTTATGACTGTGAGTCTGGCTATCTGTGCATGATCTTGCATTGCATTTTAATGGTCTGTGTTTATTGGCAAGACAGGTAGTTCTTCATTCCTCGGTGAATCACCTCCTTAGCTTAGGTTTATCTCTCTGTATTTTTCTCTCCCTATCTCCTTGGTAAGTTCGATTTAGGCTTCTTTGGGTAAAGGTCTGGACATTCTATTGGTGCATCTAAACAGAGGAATAGGAGCCGGCCTTCATCCGGAGAGCTTCTTCTCATTTTGGCAAGGTCCCACACTTGTGGATATAAAACCTTCTATGTTATGCAATCATACTGAGAATCTCAACCCATCGCGTTACAGAGTCCCTGGGGTGCTGTGATTTCTCATTGGCAGTTTTGGCACGCCCCGGTGGGACCAAGAGGTCATTCCACAGTATCAAAGGATCTTTGGAGAAATTCAGACTTAAAAAATTGCATGTTCTATGGATCAGTTTTCTCCACCTTCCAGGCTGAACTCTATATTCGATTTGTAAGGACTTAACTCCCTTGAAACAAGTAAAAATTTCACTAGTTGATAGATCGGGGGCTAATCTGTGCAAAAGGGTATTCTTAGCATTTTTGAGATTTTTACTTTCAAAATGGTCATGGTTTGTTTATTGGCAAGATTTCAGGTGTTCGGAAGTCTGGCATTTTTGGGTCCTCAGGACTGTCATTCCAGAATCAAGTTCCAAACTCTAAAATGTCAAAAGTTTAGGTCTTTCAATTTTCCATTTATGCATATTGTCAGGTTACCCTATATAACTTGGCAGGAGCTAGCCTTTTGAGGCTCACTTTCTAGTACACATCTGGCGACTCTGCAGGGGTAGAATTTAGCAGTGTAGTAGCAAAAGTCTGCCCAGGCATATGAGAAGAATAGGAACCAGGCCTTCATACTCGAGAAGAGGGGCTATTTGTCCAACTTGTAACTATCACCAGGAGGAGGAAGGAGAGGAAGAAGACCACAAAGGTCACCATCTCCACCTAACAGGACTTTGTCTAAAGCTCCACCTGGTAGGCCTTTTATCGCATCGATCAGGGTTCTTAGGCCAATCATGATGGCACATCTACCACCAAATCCCTTTGTCAATTTCACGGGTAGTAGTCCACTTGCCCTAAATGCTCAGAATCAAATTCTAGTTGCAGCACCTAAAGAATATACCCGATTTTACAGGAGAAAATCATACTACTCCTATTGATCACATCCAGGATATTGCTAATGCATGTGCAATTCATGAAATAAATGAAATGGATGTTGCAGTCAAGTTGTTGGCTTCATCTTTCAAAGGTAAGGCCTTACAATGGTTTAGGAGCCTTAGCAGGAAGGCTCTATTACGAATTGGAACCAACTTTTTTCAGCTCTCTTGCAACCAATTCGGGGAGAGGGCAGACAATTTGTCTTTATTGGAACAACTGACAACAATCAAAAGGGCTCCTAATGAACAAATGATAGATTTCAACTTCAGATTCGAACAGACATGGCGACAGGATTCCAATAGCTGTGAGACCAACCGCCGAAGGAGCATTCCTTTATTTCTTAAAGGTTATAAATTCAGGACATAGCCATGATGATCCAATCCAATGGGAGGAACAATGTTGCTAGGGGCCTACGACACAGCTATCAGAGTAGAGAAATATTTGATCCAAGCTGGCAAGCTTGCACCAAGGCCATCGATGCCTCTCTATCCGGATATGGGAAATCCTACAACCAGTCAAGCACTAAAGTTGAATCCCATTCCGAACTCCTAGAAATCAAAGCAATAATGAGGTGCATCAACTTCTTCAGATACTTTAAAGGAATTGCAGGAGGTTATGAAATAGCTACAGAACCTTGGAAATGAGCTCGTGACTATCAAAAGACAGTAAGCTCAAAGTGCTAGACCATATCAGCCTCAAGCAGAGTACCAAGCTAGGCCCTCATACCAACAAAATAGACCCACCTCCTCAGGCTGTAAATCAAAACCAGAACCAAGGACAACCTCAAGTTGCCAAGCCATTTCGACCGTATGATCCAAATGCAACGATGTCCTCAAGAGCCTTGGTCCCGACAAAAAATAACATGGTGCAGGAATACGACTGGTGTTACCCTTGCAATCTACCCCACAATTAGTCAATGTGTTTCAATGGTGCACTGAATCAGGCTTTGATGGTGAAAACCATTAGTGTTGCCTCAAGAACCAAGCTAGGAGGAGAATCAATAGAAAGAAATGCAACAAGAAGGACCTCCAACAGAAACCACATTGGCCAATTGGCAAACGAAAGACTTCTGTGGAGTTAACCAACAGCCTTTTCAAGGCGTGGCTGCCAACACACCGGTCAAAGAAGAGAAGCATAGGATAGGGACAACCATGTAATCCAGTTGCTTCCTCAGTCCACTCCTACATAATAATGGGTCAGTAGACCAAACGCAGCTCCAAATGTGCAAAATCAGCCTAAGGTACCTGTTGCAGCAACACATGCACTTGTTTAAGCTCCAGAAAAGGTTGTGCACCAAATAAGGGACAACAAAAGGACAATTCATCCCCCTTCAACATCATCGATCAAATGAAGAAGACACATGTGAACATTTCCATGTGGGAATCACTGGCGATCCCAGGGCAATGAGATCTTATTGCAAGCTGCAATGAAGCTAATTGGTCTACCACAAATGTATCAAACCAGTAGGCCCACATGCAAGAGAAGGTTCTCACTAATGCAGCTCAGCCTGAAGGAATGATGGGGGCACAGACAAGGTAAAATTTTGAAGCCTCCACCATTATATGTTTCGTTGATCATCGTTGGATAACCACTTGGTACACAACTGCATGATAGATTCTAGGGGTAAGTAGTTCAGTGATGCCGAAGGCAAATAGTGGATCAACTGGGTCTGAAGTATGAGCCAATGCTGAAAGGAGTAGTGTAACTAGATGGAACGGTAGTAGGAACTGTTGGAGTCATCAAGGGGTTAAGCCTAACACTACATTCTTATCCTAATGTTACAGTCCTGCAAGATGTGTCTGTGATTGACCTTCCGCCACTCTTTGCGTTGTGTCTATCAACAGACCTCACTGCAAAAATCGGTGGATATTTATCTGCAGATTGGTCACATGTGATTTTTAGGACAAGGTATGGAGCCAAAACAACAATCAGGTCAGAACCAATTTCCAATTTCCATATTGAGCCTCATGTACCAAATCCTATCAATGCAAATTGCTCGGCTTTTGATCAAGAGGAGTGTTCAAGTGATCTAGAAACATGTACTAAGGTTGAGGGAATTCCTGATTTAACTTTGGATGAATGGGCAAACAAGAGTCATGAATTTGACCCATACAAGGAAATTGAAGAATCTGAGTTGGGGCATGTATTGTATACACGAAGAAAATTCACACCATTCCCGACATCATTCAGCCCTGAACAAAAGGGCGAAAACAAAGTTTGGAAGTTATTTTTCGATGGTTCGAGAAGTAGACAAGGTGTTGGAGGTGGTACAATGTTGATTTCACCACAAGACATCAAATATTTTTTAGCTTTTCGTTTCCAGTTTTCCTGTTCAAACCACATGGCTGAATACGAAGCTTTGATTCATAGAATTCATTGGGCTAGGAAAAGGGGCATAAAGAACTTGCAGGTGTTTGGAGATAGTGAGATAATCGTCAACCAAGTTAGGAGACAACATGCTACAAAGAACGACTTGCTGAGGAGCTACAAGAATAGGGTATGGGACCTCATTGAGGATTTCAAAGCTTTCAACATTGTGTCCATACCCAGGAAGAAAAATGAAGTTGTAGATAGGCTCGCAGCAGTTAGAGCAACATTTGATGTGGTTGACAACATCAGAAGGGGAAAAACACAGCCACATATCCATGTGATTGTGAGGCCAGCAGTTCCAGATAATAACACAAGCTGGTAGGTGTTTGAGAACGATCAATAGATCGTCAATTTCTTACAAGAAGAGGCTGAATTCTCAGCTAGGAATTAGGACAGATTATAGCAGTAGTATGGGGATCAAGTAGTGCAGCTGCAGACAAACAAGCTTCCTAAGGCTTTAGTAACATTGGAGTCTATCTTCAACCCTAACGACCAATTCCGTAAGGAAAAGGCTAACATACAGTTCAAGAGAGAAGATTCAGAGCCAATTCCGGTTGGGGAAGGCAAAACTCTTCAAATTGGTAAAGTGGCCACTGAGCAGGAGAAATCAAATTTCATACAGCTTTGCCAAGAATTTCCAGATGTCTTCACTTGGAGCTGTGAAGACTTAAAACGATTCGATGCAAATTTGGCACAACATACCATAGAATTGGATCCAGATGCTAAGCCCATCAAGCAGAAGCAGAGACCAGTCAACCCTCACATTGAACCTCTAATGAAGAAAGAGATAAATAAGCTAATAGAGGCAAGCATCATATTCCCAATCAAGCACTCAAGCTGGGTTGCAAACTTGGTTCCGGTTAGGAAAAAGAGTGGAGAAATCAGGTTGTGTGTGGATTTCCGAGACCTAAATAGGGCATCTCTCAGAGACCATTACCCACTTCCTTCAATGGAACAAATATTGCAAGTAGTATCCAGTTCAGAGAGATTCTCTCTCCTAGATGGCTACTCAGGGTACAATCAGGTGATGGTGAAAGAAGATGACCAATTCAAGACGGCTTTCACCACCAAATGGGGGACCTATGCCTACAAGAAGATGCCATTTGGGCTATCAAATGCTGGGGCCACTTTCCAAAGGGCAATGGATATGGCATTCAAGGGGTTGATCAATAAAATAGTTTTGATATATCTTGACGACATCACTGTATTCTCAAAAATGCAGCGGATCACCTCTATCATTTGAGGCAAGTATTTCAGAGGTGTAGAAGATTTGGGGTATCATTGAATCCCAAAAAATGCATATTCTTGGCTCACGAGGGAAAACTTCTAGGCCATATTGTTTCAAAGGAGGGGTTGACAATTGACCCAGAAAGAGTTGAAGCAATTCAAGCATTGCCATTGCCAAATCACAAGAAGGCTCTTCAAAGCTTCTTAGGAAGGATCAATTTCATCCGCAGGTTTGTTCCAAATTTTGCAGCTCTTGTAAAACCAATAACGCTGATGTTAAAGAAGAGCATGGCATTTAAGTGGACATCTGAAGGCAAGGCAAGTTTTGAGGCAATAAAAGAGGCTATATCTCAAGCCCCAACTCTCGTCAATCCAGACTTCTCTAAGGACTTCGTGCTATATGCCTTTGGTGGTGGGGACACGATTTCTGCAATCCTAGTACAACAAAACAAAGAAGGATTAGAACAACCAGTTGCTTTCTTCAGTCAAGCTTGGAGGAATACGAAACTAGGTACTCTTTCATTGAAAAGCATGTCCTTGCAGTAATCAGAAGCTTAAAGAAATTCAAGCACCTAGTCTCAAACAACAAGATCCAATTATTAGTCTCTCATGTGGGAGTCAAGGACTTCCTTCTAAACAAAGATCTGAATGAGAAATGTGCAGGATGGATAACTCGTGTCATGGAATATGACATTGAGATCAAGGTCACCAAACTAGTACGTGGGAAGGGACTATGTGAGCAGCTAGCCTTGATTCAACAAGTTGAAGCTGGTGATGAACAGGAGACTACCTTGGTACTACAGGATGATCAAGAAAAAGAAAATGATGACGTGCCTACTCCTTGTTGGACTCAGAATATGATACACTTCCTACAGACAGGCCTATGCCCTCCAGAAATGAGCAAAGAAAAGAGGAGATACTTCATATTACAAGCCATTCCATATGTGCTTGTTGATGGTGTTTTATTTAAGAAAGACATCAATGGAGTTCTATTGAGGTGCATTGGGATAAGTCAAATTGAGAGGGTGTTACGAGATTTTCACGACGGAGATTCTGGAGGACATTTTGCCCTATGAGTAACAGCTCTCAAGATAATGAAGGCAGGGTATTATTGACCGACAGTCTTCAGTGAATGCTATACATGGATAAGAAAGTGCAAGAAATGTGCACTCTTCACTGGCAAAGAAAGACAAGTAGCACTTCCATTGCACCCAATTCTGGTTGACCAACCATTTATGCAATGGGGATTGGACTTCGTCGGGGTCATCAATCCAAACTCAAGCCAAGGCCACAAGTGGATTCTCGCGGCAACGGACTATTTCACCAAGTGGACTGAAGCAGTAGCGCTAAAGGAAGCAAATGAGTCTAACATACTAGACTTTTATGAAGGAATAGTGACCAGGTTTGGTGTGCCGGCCACTATCATATCAGATAATGCATTGGCATTCATAGGTTCCAAGATTATAGAATGGGCTGTCAAGAATGGAATCTATTTGAGCACCTCTTCAAATTATTACCCGCAGGGTAATGGACAGGTAGAGTCCACGAACAAGAATTTGTTAAGAATCATCTGAAGGAATCTAGATGAAAACCAAAGGACATGGCATACCAAGCTAAAATCAGCATTATGGGTTGACAGGATAACGCCAAAGAGATCTACAGGTAATTCTCCCTACAAGTTGGTATATGGGAAAGAGGCAGTGTTGCCTATATCATTAGAATTGCCAGCATTGGAGCTCATGAAGCAGTTGGAGTTGTCTGAGTTCGAACCAATGGAGGCTAGGTATGCAGAGTTGATGGAATTGGAAGAAATAAGAGAACATGTAGTTCAGGCGATTGAAAAGGATCAGGCCTTAGTAAAAAGATGGTTTGATAAGAAAGCGAGAGCAAGGACCTTCCAGGAAGGAGACCTAGTTCTGAAATGGGATGCAGATCGGGCAAAGCCAGGAAGGCATTCCAAGTTTGATGCCATTTGGAGTGGCCCCTACATGGTCACAAGATGTAAGAATAGCAATGCCTTCTGATTGTCTACTTTGGATGGAGGAGAAATCCCGATTCCGGTTAACGGAATCTATCTTAAACATTGCTACTAAAAGAAAAAGGTTCACCCTTGTAAATATTAGCCTAGATTTAAATTCCTCTAAGTGCGTATGCACATTGTCTTGTGGTAGTTAGGTTTTTATTTCCCTAAGTGCTTCGGCACAGGTTTTTTTGCTCTCAGGATGATTTCTATAATTCAGAATGCTGTCAGAGAAGAAGTTGCGGTATCAGGTTCGGGATCAGATATCAGGTTGGTTTTAGGTTATTGCTTATGACTCCATGCCCAATGGATTGCTAAAAGGCCACTGATTTGCTACCTAGCAGGCAGGTGATCCCATTGAGTCGCCAAATTGTTTTATATATCTTTTCCCTGGGTAGATATAGACAAGTAGAAGAATGGAGAAATCAAAGAAGCTCAAATCCCTGATATGCGCCCAAGGCGCACAGAAGTGGCGCACGACAATGAGTGTCGACAGAGGAAATGGTGCACCTAAGGCGCACAGAAGTGGCGCACGAAAATGAGTGTCGACAGAGGAAATGGTGCGCCCAAGGCGAATAGAAGTGGCGCACGACAATGAGTGTCGACAGAGGAAATGGTGCGCCCAAGGTGCACAGAAGTGGCACATGACAATGAGTGTCGACAGAGGAAATGGTGTGCCCAAGGCACACAGAAGTGGCACACGACAATGAGTGTCGACAGAGGAAATGTTGCACCAAAGGCACACAGAAGTGGCGTACGACAATGAGTGTCTACAGAGGAAATGGTGCACCCAAGGCGCACAAAAGTGGCGCACAACAATGAGTGTCGACAGTGGAAATGGTGCACCCAAGGCGCACAAAAGTGGCGCACGACAATGAGTGTCGACAGAGGAAATGGTGCACCCAAGGTGCACAGAAGTGGCACATGATAATGAATGTTGACAGAGGAAATGTTGTGCCTAAGGCGCACAGAATTGGCGCACGACAATGAGTTTTGATAGAGGAAATGGTGCACCCAAGGCGCACAGAAGTGGCGCACGACAATGAGTGTCGACAGAGGAAATGGTGCGCCCAAGGCGCACAGAAGTGGCGCACGACATGGAGTGTCGAGAGGGTAAAGGATGCACCCTTGGCGCATAGAAGAGGATGTCGACACACACATGGATGCGCCTATGGCGCACCTTCAGGAGGCGCAACATTTTGAGCGCTGACAGGAAGCAAACCCTAGCGCAGATATTCAAATGGCCATAACTTTTGACTAGGAGCTCAGATTCATGCAAGGTTGGACTTTTTGGAAAGCTTATGAGGTCCTCTATCCAAATACGACTAGATATATTTAATTGGGTGAGAAAAAATTCTTAAAAATGCAAAATATAGTTCGCCAGTTTTGGGTTCGCTGGGTTCTCACCTACCATCATTATGAGATGAGTTAAGTGCATTCTGGAGGTGGTTGGGGTAGATTTCGAATTCCTCTCTCTTTTCTCTCTCATTCTTCCTATAAATTGTAAGGAGGGGGTTCTTTCTAAAGGTTGGACATTTCTGTTTTGCCCCTCCCTTCTTCTCTTTGGCAGGTGAACTTGTGGAGTTAAAACCTCCCATTTGAAACTGTAATGCAACCTTGTTTATTTGGCATTTTGCAGTGTGTTGTATCAATCTTTGGAGAAAATTAATGCATGTATATGGATGATTCTCAACCCTCTATGTATTCATTTGCATCCCCTTGATCTTCCACTGTGGATCTAGCTATTTGTGCATGATCTTGCATTGCATTTTAATGGTCTGTGTTTATTTGGCAAGACAAGTGTTCTTCATTCCTCAGTGCATCACCTTTGTAGTTTAGGTTTTATTTTTTGCATTTTCTTACCCTTGTCTCCTTGGCAAGTTAGATTAGGTTTTTAGTAAACCCTCTGCATCTTCTACGTGTGCATCTAAATAGAGGAATAAGAATCGTCCTTCATCCGGAGAGATTTTCTGATTTCGCAAGGTCCCACACTTGGGAAAAGCTCCATGTTATACAATCGCACTGAGAGTCTCAACCCATCGTGTTGTAGACATTCAGGGGTGCTGCGATTCGACCTCAACAGTTTCCAAATGTAATTGGGTTGCACTTCGTAGTGCAACCAAAATAAATTAAGGCAGAAATGGACACATGTGGAGCCTTTTAAATGGATCACTTTTTGCAATATTGACAAACATTGATAAATGTGAAAAGGTGGCTAATTATTAATGGATAAATATTTCCATAAATGAAAATACTAATAAATGTGAAATTTGAAGATAATTGGGGTAATTTTATTTGCTCAAACTTTTCATATTAGAAGCAAGCTATCAAAATAATAACACTCCAAAATATAGAGCTACTTAGAGCAATCCTATTGCCTTAGATTTTGAAAAGTTAGAAAAAGTTAACAAAGGACTGACAATGTGAAATATGGAGCAATTCTATTGGTCTATATTTTGCAAAACCAAAAACAAGATAATAAAAGCATGACAACGTGAAATATGTGTAAAGCCCTTATTAGCTCTTGTTTTACAATTGAAAATCAGATAAATAATAAAAATGACACCATGAAGCAAGATGGAGCCTTCAAATTGGCTTAGGATTCACAAAAATGAAGCGATATAATAAAATAATGAAAATGTGAAGTTAGATGGAGAAAAATGATTGACTCGAGCTTTATAAAACAGAAAAGAACTATTAAAAAGTTAAAATGCAAAGGTAGATCGTAAAAGATAAAACTAGCAAAAAATCCCAAATAATTTTATAGCCAGAAAAGACTTAGAAGCATCAAACAATCTGGATCTAAGTACATATTTCAAATCCATAGACCAAAAAATGTTTTAACATCTATAAATGGTGATAAAACTTACAGGAATGTTGCAGACAATGGATTTAAAATATAAACGATTAAAACAAGATGTAGAAGTAAAGATATAATCATATAAAAGCTTAAACATGGTATAAATATCCATTTATCAAATATTTCAAATAATATTTAGGTGGGAATTGGAAATGTAAACCTAGTTATCTTGAAGACAAGTGCGGAAATTTTAGGGATTCGTAAACCCATGAATATAATTCAATCTTCTTTGCTCTAGCTAATTAAAATATTTCAAATCGATCCTACACACATATAAATGTCAGATCTGATACCATGTTAGGATTTATAAGGAATGAGTAATAGACTAATTATAAATACATAATATAAGTTTCCAAATATTATAGATTGCAGTATGTAGAATACAGAATGTAATAACAAGAGCTAAAGTAAATAACACAAAATAAAAGAGATAGAAGACACCAGATTTAAATGGGTAAACCCAAAGGAAAAAAACCCCACTGTAATAAAACATTGTCTGTATTAAGAATCTCAAATACAATTTTTACCTAGCACTTCCACTTCACTCGTCGTTCTTTCTTTTCCTTAGCTCTATAAATTATAGAGTGATTTATTTCTATAAAATGTAGTTATCATGTCAATTACCAACCAACTGATCTTTCATATCAATACCTAAAAGGAACAATAAGAATATTGTTCTAAGTTGTGAAGATCTCAAATGATAATAGCACACCACATTTGATTTACAAAACAAAAGAGATAAAATATTATATATGGAAATCCATCATAATCCATTATTCTCAATACTTTAGAATTGAATTACATTGACTTACATTTCTCAATAATAAGGATGTACATATAGGAGGAGGGGAGTGTAACTACTATCTAGATTAGTGGTGAAGAACTCCCACTAACTAATATTGGTAGTTAAGTTAACTCCACAAGACTAGCAAGATAACTCCACACAGCTGGAAAGATAACTCAACAAAACTAGTAAGCTAACTCCACATAACTAGTACACCTAAGCAAGATAACCCAAAAATTGTAAGGCTAACACAAGTGTAAGAATTATTTTAATAAAAAAAAAGGATAAATAATAACCTACACTAACACCTCCCGTAAGCATAGCTTAGGTGGGTGGAAAAAATGGTGTCTTGGAAAAAATACTTGATGAGGTACCCATGTACAATAATTGGTAAAAAGGGACACTACAAAGTACCCAAAGTTAGTAATAACAAAGTAGAGAGAAAAATCCCACTACAAAATATTCTAAGAAACTCGGCTCCAAAAAATCATATAATGTTATAGAATTTCGTTGTACACTGTCGTCTAAATCCATTGTTTTATTACAAAACTTAAAAATAAATAACACTGGACTTCATCAAAATATATCCATATAAGGAAAATATCAATGGAGTGATGTTGAAAGTGCAAAAAAACACTTAACATAATTGATCAACTGTGCTTCTACTGCTCTCTTTTGTTATTCTTATTGTTTCTTGGCTGTCGGGTTACTGTTTTGTTGTTGTTGTTTTGCTGTTAAGTCTCGCTTGTGTAGCTGTTTCTGGGCTACATTGAATTTCATTGTACTACTTGGACTTGGTTAGTCCTGCTATGCTTCTCACTCTTATTATCGGCTTAAAGGCCTTATTTTGTATTCAAGGGTATAGTCCCTTTCAAAAAAACTATTTGCCAATATTAAAAAAAAAAACTGCTACAAATAGGTGTACCATGATCCAATAATAATAACCAAGGTAATAAGGCAAGGACACGAGATCCAAATAAATAGGAGTGTCATGATCCAAAAATATCCAAGGTAACAAGCCAAGGACACAAGTGGATTCTAACATCAACATATTACTTCACCAAATGGACTAAGGCAGTGGCACTCAAAGAGGCAAATAAATCTAGCATTCTAGACTTATATGAGGGGATAATAACCAGATTTGTTATACCTGCCACTATAATATTAGATAATGCTTTGGCATTCATAGGATCAAAGGTAACTGAATGGGCTGTTAAAAATAGGATTTATCTGATCACTTCATCAAATTATTACCCTCAAGGTAATGGCCAAGCTGAGTCTACCAACAAGAACTTATTAAATATCATCAAGAGGAATCTTGATGAAAATCAGAGGACTTGGCACACCAAATTGAAATTAGCCTTGTGGGATAATAGGATAACTCTTAAGAGATCCACAGGTAACTTTCCATTCATACTTGTTTATGGAAGAGAGGCAATCTTGCCCATGTCACTTGAGTTGCCAATGTTGGAACTCATAAAGTGATTAGAGTTGTTGGAGTTTGAACTCATGGAGGTTAGATATGTAGAATTGATGGAGCTCCAAGAAATCAGAGAGCATGCAACCCAAATAATGGAGAAGGACCAAGCCTTGATCAAGAGAACCTTTGATAGGAAATCTAAGGCTAGAACCTTCCAAGTTAGAGATCTAGTGTTGAAATGGGATGCAGACTGAGCAAAGCCAGGAAGGCATTCAAAGTTTGATGCCATCTGGAGTGGACCCTACATGGTTAAAAAATGTAACAGTAGTAATTCCTTTGAATTGTCTACATTGGATGGTGGAGAACTACAGATTCCAATTAATGGATTCCATCTAAAACATTTCTACTAGAAGGGAAACTCTCCACCTTGTACATATTAGCTTATATTTTCATTCCTCCAAGTGCTTGTGCACATTTCTCTATTGTAGCTTAGTTTTACATTTCCCTAAGTGCTTTGGCACAATCTTGTTGTCCCAAGGATGCATTTTTGCAGACCATGTTCCAGATCAAGTGATGTTCTACTCTCACAATCTTCCTTCTTGAAAAATTTCTAATGAGTTGGGAGTACCAAGTAGTTAATTTTATGATTCCATTCCCAATGGATTGTTTTAGGCAAATGGTAACCTCATCTAGCAGGAAGATGACCCCTCTAAGTTGCCAAAATTGTTATCTAAAATAAGCCCCTTGTTATTTTTTGGCTAACTCTCTTTCATTTCTTCCTTCCTTGTGCCACAGTCAAATTGTTTCACTTTTTAGGAACTCAAAATTTTCTAGAAATGGCTTCATCAAATAGAGAATTTTCTCATCTTTCCAGAAAGGTAAAGTTTTCCTTTTAACTCCTCGTATTTTGCAAGTTATGGCTCGACAGAGTTTTGGAGGGAAATTTTCCCTAAGAAGGTCCACACCCAATCAGAGAGCACCACGTGGCGGCGGAATGGTGGGTCGGCGGAGGTAAGTTAGAAAAATTTCCAATGGTGTCGGTGGGGGCGAAAAATAAAATTTTGGTCCAAAGCTCCGCCAACCAATTGGAGGCTGCCACATGTCCAAGGGGCCAGCGGGAGTCGGGGCGGCAGAGTGAATTTTGGCTTTTCACCAAAATTGTTAAGGGACAAAAAGTTAAGACCCGGCCCGAAAGCCGGCAACCAATGGGGCACGCCATGTGTCCTGGACTTGGAAGAGGTTGGAGGCATGGGGAAACTCAACAATTTTTCTAAGTGTTATAAATGGCGAGAAGGAAGATTTGTTCCTGCGGGCCTGCAGAGGGAAAAGAGTTGATTCAGGCCCACATGAATTAGAGGCTGACACGTGTCCTCATCTCGATGGAGGTTGAGGGCACGGGAGAAATTTTAAATTTTTTCCAAAATTCTTCTAAAGGGCACAAAGGATAAATTTTTCCCGTGGGCCCGCAAGGGGATGAGAACTAGCTAAGGCCTGCGCCCAATCAAAGAGCGTCACGTGGCATCAGAGTGGCGGGGCGTGGAGTGACAAAGGAAAATTTTCCAAAATCTCAAAAGTTATAAAATGATCATGTGAATCCCGCATCCAATTAGGACATGCCACATGGCATTGGAGTAGCGAGGGTGGAGATTTTTGGGGAATTTTTCCCAAATTCAAAAAAGAGGGAAAAATTTTAGGTTTCGGCCCGCTGACCTGAGTTTTGCCCTGTTTTGCCCTAAATCTTTAGAGGGGCATAAATTTCGATCCAAAGCTTGGTTTTTCTTGATTTTTGTGTCATTGGAAAGATATTGAAGTTCTCTATATGATGGAATATTCAATTTTGTGTTTTGATGGAGTTTGGTGAGAGAAAAATGATAAAAAACCTCTAGCATGGGGGAAAGGGTAGAACTGATAGTCAACCACCATTTTTAATGCAGTATGGCTTCCATTCGTCTCTAGCATGGTCAAAAATATTGGGGAATGAACTTTTGAGGGTACCCATAATGTTTTGATGGATTTGGTTGGCGGTTGAATGATTCCTTCACCTTTCTCGTGTTTACTCCTTTATAAGCTCGAGCCTTCATTGTTAAAAGCCAGATTTGGCTCATTTGTAAAGGGTTAGACATTTTTATGTTCTACAAACTCCCTCCTTCACCCTGGAAAGTGAATTTGTGGAATATCATACCTCTTTCAGGACTGCAACATGTTTTCTACCTCTTTGCTGATTGTAATGCATGGTATTTTAAAATGGAAATGACAATACAAGCTCTGTGAATAAATTTTCAATCCTCTCTTGTGTTGTTTTCCCTATACTGATCCTTCATTACATTTTTTTTCAATTTTTGCATGATTGTTGTTGCATTTTGTAACTTGTGTCAATTTGTAGAAATAGATATTCACCACTCCTTTGGTATATCACCACTTTTACTTAGTTTTATTTCTTTTTCATCTTTTATCTCTATCTCCTTGAAATTTAGAGTAGGATCTAGTATTAAACCTCAGTAAATTTCATGCATACATCTGATCAGAGGAGTTGAGGAACCAACCTTAATCTGGAGATTCTTTTCCCAATTTTGCAAGTCCCACACTTGGGGAAAATATTCAATGTTGTGTAATCACACTGGATGTACATTATCAAACTAGAAATCTGAGAAAACATCCAGGGGTGCTGTGAATTTACACTAATAGGAACTTGTTTGATATTGTAATAAATAGATAAACGTGTTATGTCCACATTTGTTATTTGCACTAATTTTTTTAAGACCCTCATGTTGGGAAAACAATAATTTTTGTAATTATCGGATGTGATTGCAATCAGGGTATAAATTTAATAAACTAACAAATTGGTTTACAAGTTGTACCAAGTGATCATTTTTGTAAATTATGACAGTTCACCAATTTTGGTAAGCATATAGTTTGTTATCTATCCTTCTATAGTTTATTATGTATGAATAGAATTGACAGATTCACATGGATTTAGTTTTGACAATAGCTATTTTTGGGTGTTGATAGTCTTATTTATTCTAGATAGTGAATATTTGTAGTTGTTACAGTTTTAGATGGACAGTGGGCACTAGCCTAATTATGGGCAGTTTAGATGTCTGGTATACTTATCTATGTTTAAGAAATTGTAATTTTTGGTAATCGACCGTATCAAAAAGTGATATTTTAACACTAGCTTTTTATATTAGAATGGATTTTATTATCTGGTCAGTTATTTATGATGGCATTACAATGGGGTATGACAGTTCACAGTTGTGTGTAGATTTGACAGGGTTGCAGTGTTTCAGTTGAACACTAGCTTAATTTGGTGTTATTATCCGATCGGTTATGTAATTAACTAATCAACTATTTGCATTTTATTAACCTATAATTATATTTTGATTTCTTGTATGTCTTTTGTTGGAACATAATGATTAAGTGATCTGGTCATCCCTTAATGTATATGGGTCCATCACTAATATATAGGTTAATATTTAATAATATGAAATATTTAAATTTCTATTATTAAATATGCTAACCTAGGTATATACTTTAGGTTAAATATTTAATATCATGAAATGATTATATTTCTAATATTAATTATTATAAACTTAGGTGTATGTGCCCAACCATTTTAGGTTGAAAAGGTGGGTTGGGAGACATACCCGATCTCCTTATATAAAAAGGACTTTAGGTCCTCATTTGATATATTCGGAAAAATATATCAAAGGTGTGCAAATCAAGTGATTTGGTTTTTACCCTTAGTAAATAGGGTTTCAAAGGAGGAGGCGATCTTATTGGATGTAAAATAAGTTCTCTGAAGTAAAAAGGTTATTTTCAAAGTGGTTTTTTACCCTATTGGGGTTTTCCACTATAAATATTTTGTCACCTGTGTTATTTATTTCTTGTAAGTATTTCTTTATTTACTTATGTTATGATGTAGTATTTATTTAAATATTTATTATAACATTTGTAATCTGTAAGTTGAATGAATCTGTATTTATTAGAATCCTCAAATTCTAACATTTTTGTGTAATGTAGGAAGAGATAACATGTTTAGTGAGTTGATACACAACTTTTTGTGGATAGAAAGCCTTCTCAGTAGGGAAGAGTGATTAGGGGATCAATTTTAGTGAAAAATATTCCCTAAACCTCCCTAAACTATGAGAATGCAATAGATCCTTCAGAGAGATTTCCAATGACTATAAGAACGTGAAAACCATACACTTTGAGCTCCAGATACGTCTAGTCAATGTTTGGTTAGCCAATGGTAAAAATTGGTCAAACTATAAAATTAATTGTCTTGGAATATCAAAAAATCACTTCTATTGTGTATATATTGTCAAAGTCTTTCTGACACATTTTGAACGGACCAAATCCGAGTTTGTATACGAAAGATATAGTTAGTCAAAGTTTTGGTCAAACTTGCATGAAAAAGTGACGTGGCAAAAGGTGAACCAATCACATGGCACCAATCCATTTGAGCATGTGGACCTATAATTTTGGTAAAAAAAAGCTACGTGTAGCCATTCTGCATGAAAATAATATGGTTTAGCTTTATTTAAACGTTTGAATAAAATTAACTCCCATGGGCTATGGGATTGATTCCCATATAAGTATAAAAGATTTCCATTTGCTATGTATAGTGGATAATGCAATCAAAGGGATTCAAACTCTTGACCTGAACCAAAATAATAGGTAGAATTACCAACTCACCACCTTTGGAGAAGTAATATAAAAGGATCTCACATGCTTTTGTAGAAAACAAGTGATACGTCTACGAGAGGGCATAATAGAGTTATGTACAGAAATTGATTTTTGAAGTAATTCCACTCAAAACTAGATCTCGAGTTATATTTGAAAATTGTTCAAAAATTTTAGACAATCATGATGGTATGATAATTTTCCTGATTTGAATATTTTTTGAGAGATTTATTTTCTATTAAAGTCACACAAAGGCATAGAACCCAAGGGAGACACAGCCACAAGTGGATCAGGAAGTTGAAGGAAAACGACTAAGCTCCATTAATTTCCTTCAAAGGTCTGAAATCACATTTTTTTAGGTTTTTATTAATTATTGGTTGAAGGTAAAGGTTATTGGATTTGCATTCTAACATTATTAATGGATCGGTTCACCACGAACCTAAGGATGTAGGAATTCCAAACATTGTAAAAAATCTGATGTTATTTGCTGAATTTTGATTTTCAATTTCTAATTATTTGCAATAATTTAAGTTCATACAAACAATGTGGATGAAATGATAATCAATATTTGACAACTTTGGAAAATCAATTAAAATCAAAAAACATTGAATTTTGGGCTTTGATAAAACAATGAGTTTTTAATAAAAAGGAATTCAAATTTCATTTTGAAATCATTCCTAAATAAGAATTTAATCAATGTTTTGAGTATTAAATACTTTTAGTTGATTAAAAATTAACGATCCTTGAAAATGATTAAAAGTTGAAAAAATAAAACACCCATTAGCATGTTGATGGGTTGATATACAACTTTTTGTGGACAAAATCATTTCCAGTTGGGAGGAGTGATCTAAAGGATTTTTGGGTTTTGGAGTTTTCCTAAACCTCCCTAAACCATGACCATGATGGAAAGTGTTTTGATACCTTTCCGACGGTATGCAGAACTCCAAAAACAGATTCCCAGTGTAAAAGATATCGTTGGTCAAAGTTGGTCAGAGTTTGGCCAACAGGTGGTCAAATCTAGTCAAATTGAAAAATTGATGATCTTGGAATCTCTATAAACCAATTATATGGCGTAGATATTTTTTTAATATTTCCAACGCATTTTAAATAGACCAAATACGAGTTCGTATGTGAAAGATATGCAAAGTCAAAATTGTGGTCAAATGATGACGTGGCACAGTCTGACGTGGACAAATGGCATATTCTGGGTATGAAACTTGGAAGTTTTGTGGTGTTTTTGGATTCAAAAAATAATAGTAATATTCTATTTAATCAATTACATGTGAATAATCCTAAATCCCATGGGATAAGGAGGATTTTTTTGGTCGAAAGCCATTTAAAGGCTTATCATATCCCTTTCCCACCATATGTGGGGTCAATTGCTAAATTGGATGCCTAAACCTATGGAAGGGGGATTCAAACCCTTGACCTACACTAAAATTTATATTAGCCTTACCAACGCACCACTATTTAGGAAATGATAGAATGCGAGATCACTTTTATTTAAAGGGACTTTTTGGCAGGTGTATGGACAACAAAGGACTAGTTTGAAGATATCAACATTTTTGAGGCACTTTTAGTCCAAATTTTGTCATGGTGTAAAAAGAAACTTGTTCAAAATTCTAAGATATTTCCATAAATATTTTTTTTTGTTCCATTAAGTGTTGTATATTGTACTATGTAGGTGATTTTCCATCACATTTTCATAGAACAGGCACGAGGAGTAGACAGAGATCTAATTTTTCTAGGTACTTATGGTACGAACTAGGCCATGGAGTAAAAAGGGAAGTTGTTAATATTTTTATAATATTTCCAGATATATAATTTATTTTCATGTAGTGTTTATAAATCACCAATTTTAGGAATTTTTGAGTCACATTTTCAAGTAGATCACACTTTGGAAGCACTGTAGGAGCCATGGATCATTTTGGGAACAGTTTCTGGTAAATTGCAAAGTTTCCAATGTCTTTGATCAGCTCATTCGCAGGTTTGATATTTTTTATACATTATTGAAGAATTATTGTACTTCATTGGTTATTTAATATATCAATTCTCTTTTCAAGAATCCAAAGACATAGCCTTCGGGTGAACTCCGTTAACAATCTTGGTGTGTAGATTTTATTTCAGTCTGTGGATGAAGCTTTTGATCAGATAAAAATCAATATTATATTTTAATTATTAAGATTAAGCAAAAATTCATTAAAAATGGGAAAATGGACTTAAGATTTACATTTCAGTATCCATAATCCACAATTTACAGCTGGATGAACATTTCAGTGTTGTGATTGATAAGCAGACTAGGGTGTATGTATTAAAAGGAATTAAATTTTTTTTGGGTAATTGGACCAATAATTTGATTTTGAGTTCCTTAGTATCTAGAAATTTTAAAAGTACAAAAAAATTACCATTTTTTTATCAATGTTTCTGAGCAATAAATTGGTATTTTGTGGCTTTTCTTGCCCAAACTCGAGTTGTATTGCATATTTTTCCTTTCATTATGTTTGCATGTTTATATCTCTTTTCAAGATCTATAATTTGTTGTGCTTTATGAATATAGGGAATAAATAATGTCTTGGTCTATGGCACCTCCACCTACCCTCTCCTACATTTTTTTCTCTCTATTTTCACTCACTTGGATTGTCTCACCCTTTCTTGGTGTATCACCTTTGCTTAGACTAGATTTACGTTTATGCATCTTTCTATACCTATCTCCTTGGAAAGCATTAGGGTAGGATTAGATTAGTTTTCCATTCTCTGCAATTGTGAGAAGTTAGCACTAGGTTAGGAGAAGAAGTCATCTTTCTCTGGAGGGTTATCCTACTTGCAACGTCCCACAGAGCAAGATAATCCCATGTTATGCAGGTTATATTGGTTTTCTCACACACCTATCACAAGCATTCAAGGGTGTTGTTATTTTACACTAATAGTTTTGGCATGCCCGGTGGGATAGAGGTCAATATTTCCATATTTATCGAGATTGGATGTGCATCTTGGTGAATTTCTAGCCTTTGGAGTCTTTCTAGCAGCACATCAGGTGACTCCAAGCATAATATTTCAACTTTGAACTGGTTTCAACAACACTCGTGGTCTAAGTATAGGAGGAGTCTTTGAGTACTTAAAGTTATCACCAGGAAAAGGAAGTAGAGGAATAAGAGTACAAAGGCCTCCATCTCCACCAAACATAAGATTATCCATACCTCCACCTGATCGATCCTTCCTTCAATCAACTAGGATTCTCAGGCCAATCAAGATGGCACATCAACAGCCACCACAAGGACCATTGAATCCTTATGTCCACTTAACATGAATTATTCCACTTTCCCTCAATGCCCAGAACCTTATTCTAGTTGCAACATTAAAAAATATTCCCTATTTTATGGGGTAGATCCACACAACTCTCGTTGACCATATTTAGGATATTGGGAATATTTTTACCATTCATGAGATCAATGAAGTGGATGTTGTAGTTAAATTGTTAGCTTCCTCTTTCAAAGGAAAGGCATTGTGGTGGTTCAATAGCTTAGAAATGAAGTCCATTATAGACAGGGATCAAATATGTGTAGACCTCTGTAACCAGTTCATAAAAAGGGAGAACAACCTGTCCTTATTGGAGTAGTTGGAAACAATGGCAACAATCAAGAGGGTTCCCAATGAAAAAATGGAAAAATTTAATTTCCGATTTCATTGGACATGGGACTGGATCTAGATTTTTGTAAGGCCGACTACTGAAGGTGAATTTCTCTATGTCCTTAAAGCTTTAAATTATGATATATCTATTATGATACAATTTATGGGATGGATAACATTACCATAGGCTTATGCCATAACTATTAGAGCTGAGAATTGTCTAATCCAAGCCAGTAAACTAGCACCTAGGCCACCTATGCCCCTATATCCAGAATTGATAAACTCCTTTACTAGTCAAGCACTTGAAATAGCCCCTATCCCAACCCCTAAAAATCAAATAAATAGTGAGGCTTCCACTTCTTTGGGAAATTCACTCGAGCTTCAAGAGCTCACGAAAGTGCTACAAACTTTTGGGAATGAGTTAGTGACACTCAAGAGGTAACATGCTCAGATTGTAGAACCTTTTAACCTAAGTATTAACCTAGCCCCCCATATTAACAAAATTGGGCTCCCACTTAAGCTTCTAATCAAAATCAAGGGCAACCTCCTACTGCCAAATCTTTTGAGCCTTATAATTTGTATGTAACATCAATGTTAAGGACTCTATCTCCAATCCAGAACAATATGACATAGGAATATAAATCGTATCCTCTATAAGGCCACTATTATGATCAAAAACTATGCTTCTAGGATCCATCAGATCACACCTTGGTGGTAAAAACTATGGGCATGCCTCAAGAGGCAATCCAAAAAGAGAATCAACAACAAGCAAGTTAACAAGAGGTTTCTCCAATGGAAACAACATTGGTCAATTCACAATAAGAAGATTTATGTGGAATCAATCAATCTCTTTTCCAGGGAGTGGCAAGGTCCAAGAGGAGGAACATAGAGGAGGGGAAATCATCTAGTCCAGTTGCTTCACAACCTACTCTCACATAATCAGGTGTCAGTAGACCAAGCATAGTTCCTAGTGCACAAAACCAAACTAAGGAAACTATCATAACAACCCCGAATATGTAGAAGTAGTCCATGGTTCCAGTGGCAGCAACTCATGGACCAGTCCAAATGCCAAAAAAGGTCATGTCCATCAATGGAAAACAAAAGGAGAACCTACCTACATTCAATATAATCAATCAAATGAAGAAGACCAATGTCAACATTTCCATGTGGGAATCATTGACAATTCTAGGGTAGTGAGATTTATTTCAAGTAGCTATGGAAAATTTGTCCCCTTTTAATGAGCCATCCAAAAATTAGGAGACTGTTATTACTAACATTGTGCAATAAGGATAAGGTCATTTAGGTAAAAATGTGAAGCCTCTTCCATTCTATGTCTCATTGATCATTGGAGATAAGTTAGTAAATAATTGTTTGATCAACTCAGGGGCAAACAACTCAGTAATGCCGAAGTTAATTACACATAAATTTGCCTTCAAATATGACCTAGTATTAAAGGGAGTAGTGCAATTGGACAACAAAATAGTAAGGGAATTTGGAGTTATCAAGGAACTGATCCTTACGCTGCATGCTTGCCCAAATGTCACAGTTTTACAAGATGTATCAGTGATTGACTTTCCACCGCTATTTTCTTTTTGCCTTTCAAGGGATTTCATGACCAAGATTAGTGGGTACTTGTTAGAAGATTGGTCCCAGATGCTTTTTAGGACAAGGTATGGAGCTAAGGTTATTATCAGGTTGGAGCCAATTGCATACTTTCACATTGAGACCCATTTTATGAGTCCAATAAATGCTAATTTTACAATATTTTAACATGAAGATTGTTTAGATAGCTATGAATCAGATTACAAGGTTGGGACCATTCTTGATCTAATAATTGATGAGTGGGCTCACAAAATACATGGATATGATCCATAAAGGTAAATGGAAGAAGTTGAGTTAGGCATTTATTATCTGTATGAAGAAAATGCACTCATCGTCAGCCTCACTAATCTAGAAGATAAGGATGATAATAAATTATGAAAATGGATTTTTGATGGTTCAAGGAGAAAACAAGATGTTGGAGGAGGTGTGGTGCTTATTTTGACAAAGAAAGTCAAACAATATTTTGATTTCTACTTCCAGTTCACTTTCTCAAACAATATAATGGAGTATGAGGCTCTAATTCATGGATTGCATTGGGAAAGCAAAAAGAGTATTAAAAATGTGTAGGTGTTTGGAGATAGAGAAATAAATTTAATCATGTTAGAGGGAAGAATGCTACTACAAATTATCTCCTAAAAGGCTATAAAAATAAGGAATGGAACCTCATGGAATATTTCGAAGCATTCAACATTCAGGCCATACCAAGAAATAAGAATGAAGCTGCGGAAAAACTTACAGCAATTAGAGTGATATTTAATGTGGTGGAAAATATTAAGAGAGACGAAACATAGCCGCATATCCATGTAGTTGTAATGCTAGATGTACCAGATAATAACACAAGTTGGTAGGTGTTTGAGAGTGATCAATATATCATCAACTTATTGTAGGAGGAGACCAAGTTCTTAGCCTAAAATCAAGACAAATTGGAACATAAATATGGGGATCAAATAGTGCATATGCAGACAAATAAATTGCCTAAAGGGCTAGTGACTCTAGAGTCAATTTTCAATCTAAATGACCAACTCAGAAAGAAAAATGTAAACATTCATGTCAAAAGAGAATATTTAGAGCCTAATTGGGTTGGAGAAGGTAAGACACTCAAAATTGGTAAGATGAACAGTGAATAGGAAACTTCTTAATTTGTATAGCTTTGTCATGAGTTCCTAAATGTGTTTTCTCAGATCTATGAAGATTTGGAGGGATTAAACCCAAGATTAGCATGGCATACGATTAATTTGATTCCATAGGATAAGCTTGTCAGGGAAAAGCAATAGTTTGTCAACCCTCATATCGAACCTCTTATGAAGAAAGAGCTGAATAAATGATAGAGGAAAGAATCATATTTCCAATCAAACACTCGAGTTGGGTAGAAAATCTAGTACCATTCAGGAAGAGAAATGGAGAGATCAGGTTGTGTGTGTACTTTTGGGATTTAAATAGGGCTTGCCTCAAATACCACTACCCACTTCCTTCCATGGAGTACATATTGTAGGTTTGGGCCAGTTCAGAAAGATTTTCCCTCTTGGATGGATATTCGGTCTACAATCAGATCATGGTGAAGGAGGAAGATCAATTTCAAATGGATTTCACCACAAAATGGGCAACTTATGAATATAAGAATATGTCATTTAGGTTATCGAATGTCAGAGTAACATTTCATAGGGCTATGGATATGGCGTTTAAAGGGATTTTGAACAAAATAGTGTTTGTCTATCTTTATGATATCACTGTGTTTTCCAAGAAGGCAGAAAGCCACATCTTTCACCTCAGGAATGTTTTCAAAAGGTGTAGGAGGTTTAGAGTGTCTTTGAACCCAAAGAAATGTATATTCTTGGCTCATCAAGGAAATGTTTTAGGCCATATTGTGTCTAAAGAGAGGTTGACCATTAATTCAGAAAGAGTTAAATCCATTCGAGCATTGCCGCTGCCAAGTCACAAGAAGGCTCTCCAAATTTTCTTGGGGAGGATTAACTTTGTATAAAGGTTCTGTCAAGATTTCGCTGGTCTAGTCAAGCTGATAATGATGATGTTGAAGAATATCATTGCATTTAAGTGGATGACAGATGGAAAAGAAATATTTGAAGCTATCAAGGATGTTATATCTCAAGCTCTGATTCTCATCAATAAATTTTTTTCCAAATACTTCATGCTCTATGCTTTCGGTGGTTTAGACACCATCTCCACAATTCTAGTGCAATAACATAAAGAAGGACTAGAGTAACCTATTACATTCTTCAGCCAAAGCTTGGAGGATTATGAGGTAGGATACTCTTTGATTGAAAAAATTGTCCTCACAGTTATTAGGAATTTGAAAATTTTCAAGCATTTGGTCTCAAATAATAGAAATTCTGGATTTGATAGGAAATTGATAGATTTTTTTAAGAAAACATGGCCGGGTTCAAAACAGTGTTTTATTTGGTAGCTGGGAGTGCAATTAAGAGGCATGGTCATCATTCTTTTTCTGCTGCAGCACATGGGACAGTATGGGGAGCCTTTGGCAAGTAATGTATAACCATTTCATCTTCTAGTATCCCATGTGGGAGTTAAAGACTTCTTATTTATAAAATATTTGAATGAGAAATGGGTAGGTTAGTGTTATGGTGAACTGTCATCACCTCTTCTAATGTGCACTTTCCCTCTGTATTTCACACATTTGGAGACTACTCTCACACCCTCCTTTCCTGGTGTATCACCACTTTAGTGTAGGCTTTCATTTTATGCATTCTCTCTCCCTGGTCCCTTGGAAATTTAGATTAGAACAGTTAGCTTATCCTACATTAGAGTAGATTGTGGCAGTTAGTGTTAGGGAATAAGGGATAAAATATGCGGAATAATCCCTCATAGAATCGTAACAGTAGAAACTAATATGTAGAAAATATTACAGATCTCAAATAAAAGTGTAGAATAAAATAACACAACACAAAGAGACAGTATTTAACATGCTTCACCCAATTTGGGCTACGTCCACCAAGAATCACTTGCTCATATTTTATTACAAGCCACCACTCTCTCAATACAATACCGATAGCTGTTTGGAGCTATGCTCAACAAAATCTATAGAATTTGCACCCAAATTGAAAGCAAATCTGCAATGTTTTTCATACTTCTATCATATGCATAAAACCATATAAATAGACAATTGCTTAAGCAGTTTTACAAAACCATGGGTATCAAAACCATGGGAAAAAACTGTCCCATAAACCTATGGGTCAAAATTCCGCCCATATGAGAAAATCACATTTCCTGATATATCAGGCACGTTTTAAGGCCCAATTTTTCTTTTCAGGGGCTGCCGCCCCTGGACCCCTACTCAGGGACTGGCCCAGCCCCGAACCCCAGCGAGGATACATGAAAAGTGTATAGTATTCCTAGTTTACAGTCTTCAATAGTTTCACACATGAAAACAGGCTCCATAACCTAACAGTTAGATCACCCATGTCATGGAGTATGACACAAAGATTAAATTCACCAAATTGGTCTATGGAAAAGGGATATGTAAGTAGATGGCTTCTAATCAACATGTTGAGTCAAGTGATCAAGAATAGGTTGTTTTGGTATTATAGGATGTTCAGGAACAGGTACATGATAGCATGCATACTCCATGATGGATTCGGGATATGATATATTTCCTATGAACAAGTCTATGCCCTCTATGGATGAGGAAACAAAAGAGAATATATTTTAGACTTCAAGACATTCCAAATGTTTTGGTTGATGGTTTTTTTCTCAAGAAGGACATGAATGGAGTCTTATTAAGGTGTATTGGAACAAATAAAGTTGAAAGAGTACTATAGGAATTTCATGATGAAGAGGTGGGAGGTCATTTTTCTCCATGAGTGATGGCTCTCAAGATCATGAGAGTTAGTTCTATTTTCCTTTACTGCTATACTTGGGTCAGGAAGTGTAAAAAATGTGCCTTCTTCACAAGTAAGGAAAAGCTAATAGTGCTACCAATTTATCCCATTTTAGTAGACCAGCCTTTCATTTAATTGGGTTTGGAATTCATTGGGGCCATCAACTCAAATTCTAACCAAGGTCACAAGTGGATCCTAACTGCAAAATATTATTTCACCAAGTGGACTGAGTAAGTGGCACTTAAAGAAGCCAATGAGTCTAATATACTGAAATTTTATGAAGGGATGGTGACAAGATTCGGGGTACTGACTACCATTATATCACACAATGCTTTGTAATTTCTTGGCACCAAGAGCATATAATGGGATATTAGGAATGGAGTATACCTCATCACCTCAACTAGATATTACCCCTAGGGTAACAGGAAAGCAGAGTCCACAAATAATAATTGTTTGAGAATCATAATAAGAAATTTAGATGAAAACCAGAGGACTTGGCACATCAAGTTGAAATCAACCTTATGGGTTGATAGGATTACTCTGAAGATTTCAATAGGAAACTCTCCCTAAAAGTTATTCTATGGAAGGGAGCTAAGGTTGTCTTTATCCGTTTATTTGTCCACATTTGAGCTCATGAAGAAGATAGAGCTATCGAAGTTTGAACCCATGGAAGCTAGATATGCATAGATCATGGAGTTGGAGGAGTTGAGGGACCAAGATGTCCAAATAATGGAAAAGGATCAAGCTTTAATCAATTCGTACTTTAACAAGAAAGGAAAAAGTAGAACCTTCCAAGAAGGGGACTTAGTTCTAAAATGGGATGTAGATTGGGAAAGGTGAGAAATTATTCAAAGTTTGATGTCATATGGAGTGGCCCTTACATGGTCACAAGATGTAAAGATAACAATGCTTTCCAGCTATCCAAGTTAGATAGAGAATAACTTCCGATTCCAGTTAATGAAATCTATCCCAATCACTATTATTGAAAGGAGATCCTCACCCTTGTACATACTAGTTTAGGTTATAAATTCCTCTACTTGCTTTCGACACATTGCTCTGTTATAGTTTTAAGTTTGATATTGTAATAAGTGTTTGTGCATGTTATACATGTTTCCATTTAGAGCATTTATGATTTTTTATCTTTCTATATAGTTTTGCACTTGTCACTCTTACGCTTTTCATTTTTTAGGCAAGGTTATATAGCAGCTCAATATCAATATTAATCCTCACAGCACTTCAGAAGAATTCAGGGGAGTGTTTTTAATGAAAGAACAATTTAGGTTGTATATTGACTCCATGCCGAATGGATTCTTAGAGGAAGATAGTCTCTCCATCTAGTAGGTAATGTCCCTTGTAGGTCATCAAAATGTTATCCCAAATTTGCACCCCTACACATTTGGATAATCTATTCAAGATTTGAATTAAAGGATTCTAGGACATGTAGAGAGCCATCAAATTTAGCCCCAGTTAGAAGAGAAATAAATTATGTGCTTTGGCTCAATCGATTTGGTCTTCACTCGCGATGGGCTAGTGAGCCACAGTGAATGTTTGAGTTGGTGGTTAGGATCCTTGTGGAAATTGAAAAGTTCACTAGGATGGACGCCTAGGTCAGATACCTTGGTTAGATGCCTGGGTTAGACGGATTGATATGGATGGATGGGTGCGTCAGCTCGATTGCTAAGAAAATTGTTGTAGTAGGAAGGTGACAATATTATGGTTACATGAGTCAGAGGTGGACAGACATGATGGATGCCATCTAACCTCCTTAGGTTGGATGTCATAGAGTCAGATGTTATCAATCCCCAAGGTTGGATGACAAAAAATTACATGGCCCATTGGGATGGTCAAGTGGCATGTTATACAGTACAGGATTGGATGACTGCCAAACCCCATCAGTTATACGGTTCAATGTTAGATGGTAGTCTAACCTCCTAGGTTGGATGACCCATGGTGTGAAGATGGTGACTCCCAGGTTGGTCGACGACCAGAAGAATGCACGTCCTATAAGTTTGATGTCATCTAACCTTCCCATGATGGGTAGCAATGAGGTTAGACGACCATCCAACCCAGGTATATAGAAGATCTCAAGGGCTAGGAATTTTTTTTTTCTCAAAGGGGTTTGTACAGCCCACATGGTTGGATGTATTCCAACCCAACATGGTTAGATGACCTGCAGGATGGATGAGTCATAGGCTATGATAAGGTAGGTGGGTGGGTGATAGCTCAAGAACTAGATTTAATGAAGTATGGTGCTAATGACTACCCATGTAAGCAAGGTACCAAATTGTATGATTTTCCATACCTCTTTCATGCATCTTTCCATTTAGTGATTAAAAATTACATATATATATTTTTAAATTTGTCTCATTTTGAGGGGAGACTTTCTAAAAAGCAAAGGAACTCTGTCAAAATTGTTCTAGAGATAATGTGAGCTAAAGGCCTCGAATTTTGGCGTATTGTAAAGGATTTTTCCTTATTCCTATATTATAATTGATTGTGCATGTTTCTGAGAAATAAATTGGTATTTTGTAGCTTTTCTTTCTCTAACTCAAGTTGTATTGCATATTTTTCCTTCCATTATGTTTGTAGGTATATTGTTCATGTTTATATCTCTTTAGAAGATCTATAGTTTGTTGTGCTTTATGAATATAGGGATTACATACTATCTTTAAATGTGGCACCTTCACCTTCCCTCTCCTAATTTTTTTACTCTCTATTTTCACTCACTTGTATTTTCTGACCCTTTCTTGGTGCATCATCTTTTCTTATAGTATATTTACTTTTATGCATCTTTCTATCCTTGTCTCCTTGGAAAGCGTTAGGGTAGGATTATATTAGTTTTCCATTCCATGCACTTTTAGAGAATTTGACACTAGGTTAGGGGAAGAAGATAACTTTATCTAGAGGGTTATCCTACTTGCAATGTCCCATAGTGTAGGATAATCCCATGTTATGCAGGTTACACTCATTACCTCAACACATGTCACAAGCAATCAAGGGTTTTGTAATTTTACACTAACAATAACTGTTAGTGCAAATTCACAGCACCCCCAAAATGACCTTCAGATCTACTTTTCTAAGGCAATGTCATTTTGGTGTGAATGCACAACATTGATCTCTCTAGAAGTGTGGGAACTTTGCAAATGTGGAAAGCACTCCAGAGAAGGACAATTCCTCTTCCTAAACTACCTGCCACAAGCTATTCCAGTGCAGGCAAGCTAATCTAATCCTAATCTAACTATGCCAAGGAGACAGAGATAGAAAATAAGAAAAAACAAAGCCTACACTAAAACGGTGATACACCAGAGAAGAAAAATGTTGAACATATATCAAAACTACCATGGAAAAAGAAGAGGTGAGCAATGGGAAGGATGGACAAGTGCATCACAGGCCCAAGGATAGATTTCACACCAAAAATGTTCCAAAACTCCATGAACACAGCTCTAAACCTGAAATGAACATTCAAACATGCACAAATACCTACAATGAAGAGAGGCAAGAAGAAAACAAGCCAAAAATGAGCAAGGATGGATAGATGCACCACAAAACACATTTTTTGTTGCTCCAGAAGTTTGCACAAAACATCATTTTAATGGTAAAAGCCAAAAAATGCCATTACAGAGCATGGGAGGAGGTTCTAACTCCATTTTCAACCCTTGGGAAGAAAAGAAGGGAGGGCAGAGCAAAAAAGATGAACAACCCTTACAAATGAGCCAAAACTGGCTTTTATCACGCAACATAATGAAGAAAAGTACAAAAAATGTGGGCAAATTTGATTTGCAAATCCAACCATTGAAAAATTCTTCTAATTAGCCTACAAAATGATGGGTTCCCATGGAAAATCCCATACTTTGAAGTAAATTGCTCTGCAGATCCAAAAATGACCCATACTTCATTAAATTTGGTGGTTGGTAACCATTTCTACATTTTTTGCATGTCAGGGACGTTTCTCCATTTTTCTCCCACAAATCTCCATCAAAATACAAAATTGAAACCACTATCATGTAGATAATTTCACCAGCTTTCCAATGACACTAAGAACGTAAAAATCTGAGCTATGGATCAAAAGTTATGGCCCTATGACGATTTAGGGAAAAAGTATGGGAAAAATGGAATGGCGGGCCGAAACTTTAAAATTTTCCCTTTTTTGAATTTTGCAAAATTTCCCCAAAATTTTCCACCCCCACCACTCCAATGCCACATGGCACATTACCATTGGTCCATGGGTTCAAATGGACATTTTATGATTTTTTGAATTTTGGAAAATTTTCCAAAATTCCTCCGCTACCCCGCCACTCCACCACTACGTGTCATCCTCCTATTTGCTCGGGTACACTTCCCTTTGATGCTGCCGATCACTTTGGAAAAATTACCAACTTCTCCCTGTGCCCTCAACCTCTATTGTGACCATGACACATGTCACACTTTTATTCGTGTGAGCTTGAATCAATTCTCTTCCCTCTGCGGGCCCGCGGGAACAAATTTTCCTTCTCGCCATTTGTAACACTTTGGAAAAATTATCGAACTCCCCCCGCATCCCTGACCTCTACCGAGACCAGGACATGTGTCACACTTTGATTCATGTGGGCCTGAATCAATTCTCTTCCCTCTGCAGGCCCGCGCGAACAAATTTTCCTTTTCACCCCTTTACAATATTGGCGAAAAGCCAAATTCACTCTGTCGGCCCATAGACACGTGTCAGCCTCCTATTCATGCGGGCCTCAAACCACTTCTTTCTTCATGGGCTTGTAAGAGAAATTTTTCCTTTGCACCATTTGATTGCTTTGGAAAAAATTTTAACCTACCTCTGTCTACCCGCCATTCCTCTGCCACATGGTACATTTTTATTGGATGCAGGTCTTCTTAGGGAAAATTTCCCTAAAAAACTCCGTCAAGCCATAACTTGAGAAATACAACGAGTTAGAAGGAAAATTTTACCTTTTTGGAAAGGTGAGGAAATTATCTATCTAATGAAGCCATTTCTAGAAAATTTTGAGTGCATGAAAAGTAAAAAAAATTGACTGAGGAACAAGGAAGGAATGAAAGGAAGTTAGCCAAAAATAAGCATGGGGCTTATTTTGGATAACAATAATATTATAATATGAAGAATAGGCATATTCCTATTCTCTTTAATAGAAATCATAAGATAAAGTCCATTATTGTTTAAAGAGATATGTGAATAAGTATAATAAAATGGATGGAGATAACATTTACTTTGTTTAGAATGGGCATTTTGCCTATTATAGTACACATTCTCATATGTAAGATGGAAATATGCATATTCTTTTTAATATTTATTTTAGAATGGGTGTTTTCCTATTCTCATAAGGGAGTCATTAAAAAATGTCAATTATTGTTCATACCAGAGATAAATGAAAATATCATAAAAAGAATTATAGAGATAACATTAGAATATGAAGAATGGGAATATGCCTATTCTCTTTAATATGAATCATAAGAGAAATTCCATTATTATTCATGGAGATATGTTTATAAGTATAATAAAAATAATACATATAACATTTACTTTGTTTAGCATGGGAACTCACCCAATCTCATCACCTTTATAGGAGTATCAAATCCAACGTATCATTTTGTAATGATTACTCTGATTCTTGTATAACATACAAAAATAATAAACTATATGCATGTTAGTTCAATTAATTGGCATGCATTTTGAACTCGTAATCATGTTGAATTATTATTAAATGAAATTACAAAATGGCTAACTATCATTTTTATCTACATATTACATATTATCAATAAACATGGTAATAATGCAATCTATGTTAGAAAACAAATTTTACTACCTAATATTATAATCATATAGATAGCTAAAAATATGATAAGAAAGAAACAAAAGTCATTCATCATCACAATAATCAACATCAAAAACAAGGTAATATTATCATTTAATAATGATTCAAATGTCAACATTAAATAAGATCATTTCACAATCAATCTTTTACATTAAAATAAGTCATACATCATCAAAGGAATTAATAGAAAAAAATTCTAAATTGTTTCAGAATGGAAAATTCCCCATTATCGTAGTTGTTATATAGCTTTCAAAATAATTTACTTTTATATTTGTTCCTACATGAGAATGGGCATATTCCCTTTCTCATATATGAATCATAGAAGAATAGAGATAAAATTTACTTTGTTGTACAATGGCCAATTCACTACCATGTAAGGGAAAATAACCAGATGGTATTTTTTATCTCCAAATAAATCACAAGAATCAATATAGATGAAATTGAATTTTCTATTATTTTGCTCTGATTCCTTTGTGAGAATGGCCATATGCCCATTCTCATATAGGAATCATAAAAGAATAGATATATAATTTACTACATTCTAAAACTTTGAAATAAATAATGTTTTTGTCTATTATTATGCTATGATTCCTATTTGAGAGTGGGTATATATAATGGGCATAGTATAGGAATCATAGAATAAAACTAGTGATAAAAATAAAAGAATAACAAAGATTTTGGACTTGTATTGAAATGGAGGTATACACCAATTCTCACATCTGTTATAAACAATCTTCCCATCCTTACATCCTTTATAGATATTTTTAAAATATTTAATCTCATTATTACTCATATAGAATGGACAGATGTCCACTCTCATTTGTGAATCAAAGAAGAATAAGAGAATTAAAATTTACTTTGTTCTAGATATTTATATGACTTCTATGAGAGGCATTAACAATGTTTGCAACTTCTTTAAAGGTTGTCACAATGCACAAATTCCCACTCTAAAACAAAGTTAATTCCCATGTTAAACTTAAATTTATCTCTATTCTTCTTCTATTATTTATATAAAAAATACATGAGAATGGTAACTTCCTATGTTAAACTTAACTTAAATTTATCTCTATTCTTCTTCTAATAGTTATATAAAAAATAACATGAGAATGTAAATAATGAGAATTGATATATATATATGGAGATGAGAGCTACATAAGGCTTGATCCCTTTCAAGGGTATGTAGTTAAGCACTTGGCTCTGCCAAGGATACTCTAGCTAATATAATACAATTATTAATTAATTCAAAACAAACAATGTTTGTTTGTATGAGAATGGGCATGTGCCCATTATAAATGTGAAAAACTTCTATAAAGGATGTCACAATGCAGAAATTCATATTCATTCCTATGTTAAAAGAAAGTAAATATAATATGTTGAACTTAAAGTTATCTCTATTCTTCTTATATTAGATATATATGATATTTATATTAGTTATACACGAGAATGAGAAGATTTATCTACTCTTTTAAAGAGGAAGGGATTAACAAATAAAGTAAAGAGTGTAAAATTAGCATAAACATATTCTTCAAATCTTGTTGAAACTGTCACAATGCACAACTTCCAATTCTATCTTCTACAATTCTTATATGAGATTCGACATATGCCCATTCAAAATATCTATTCTTCTTCTTTATTTCCTAAATGTGAATGGATATATATATATATATATATTATAAAATGAGAACTACATAAGGCTTGATCCCTCTCAAGGGTATGTAGAGCATAATACATCCATTCTAAACATCTATTATTATTGAATCTATTACTCCATCCAAAATGATATAATTATAAAAAAAAACTTGAGCTATGTGATTCTTGAATCATTTATTCAATAAGGAATTATTCAACTAGTAGTCACAATGGAAGTTTATCATTTAATCCATATTATGTGATTCATGTTTGATGTTTGGTAATGAAAGACCATTATGTGGATGAATGATATCTTTAGAAAAAAATGCTTCACTTCTATTACTACCTTGATACTTCACTTCGTCTTCAGAATGAAATTCTTCACTTCTATTACTACCTTGATAAACATCGGTCTTCAATATGATGAGGACTACATAAGGCTTGATCCCTCTCGAGGGTATGTAGTGCAACACTTGGCTCTGCCAAGGATAGTCAAGCTAGTATAATACAATTACTAATAATTACACAATAAAATTTATGTTTGTATGATAATGGGATTTTTCCCATTGTAAACCTTCTTTCAATAGTAATATTTTCTATCTATAAGGGTTGTGAGAATTCACAACTTCCTTTTTTTTTAAAAAAGGTTGTGAGAATACACATATTTTCATTCTATAATTATGTAAATTGTATCTCTATTATCTTCTATGATTCTTATATGAGAATGGGCATATACCCCTTCTAAACATCTAGTCTTATTCTACGTTTCCTATATGAGAATGGGCCTCTTCTCATTACAACCATTTTTATAATAGATTTTTTTTATCATTTTCATATATTGAGAAAAATCTTCTTCCTCTTTATTTTCTGTATGAAAAAGGACATACTACCATTCTATTCAAAATACAAATATAACATATATTCAATACAAAAATGAAATGTGACATCTTTTCAATACCAAATGTAATTTTAACATCTATTTATTCAGATTACTACATGATGGACACCCAAAACCATTAACAACGCTACTTCATTATTATCATTTTTGTCTCATATTCACTCATACTACTACTTGAATAATCTAGGTCTTACATTATTATGAAAATTTCACTCATATTTCAACTTAAAGGACACCCATAAGACTCAACAACACTACTTCAATATTATCATTTTATAAGAGATTGAATTTCTGCATAAGAATGTAGTTAATAATTTAAAATTTTCATATAAATTTTTTATTCCATAGCTTTTTATTCCTTACCAATAATGTCCCTCAAAAAATCCTTCACCATCTTGCCATCCTCTGAGTTGTTGAGGTAAATCTTAAGCCTTCACTTTTTCGTTCTCTACTCTAGTTGAACTAGCCTCCTTTGAATGTCCATAACCATATTTTTAATCCTAGACAGATCCTTTCTCATGGAATTTTTAGAAGTACAAATTTTCTCTAAGGCCTCAATATAGTTCATGAAACTATATCCCCTATCCACCCTAGCCTCATGGATAAAATCAATGTCTTTTTCCAGCTACAGAACCCTGAGGGAAATTTTTTCCAATGTCATACTCAAATTCGATTCCATCTTTTATTTTCCTTTGGAAGGTTCCCCTTTGATATCAAACAAAGAAACACTAGCCACAGTATCAATACCCTTCTTCTTCCTCAATTTATTCATTCATTCAACCACAATATAATTGTCATTGAGGTCCTCCAAACTAGGCTCCAAATCCACAATCTCCATATTACCAACAACATCTATAATATTTATCAATGACATAACATACTCTTTTATGTCATCTGATCTTGAGGATGAGGAATCCTCATCATCCTCCTTCTCCATATACTTATTATCCTCAACATGATCTACATCATCATTTAACAAGCACCTAAACTTCTCAGATTTAGTGAAATCTGTAGAACCCAAACAGAATAAGGAAATTATCAATCGCTGATGAAGAGGGATTTTCAAATTTCCTTTTTGGAAATTCTCAATTGATTTGTGTAGGGAACGAATGAGAAAAAAAGGTAAATTATAATGTATACCATGGCAAATATGAATTAACATAGGGAAATGGTGGGAATAAAATACCTTTTACCTACCCTCCAAGGTGATAAAATGCATCAAGTGTAGGGTTATTTTATTGAAAGGATCAGGTAAAGAGTCTCTCTCAAAACTTGTACAGTGATCTCTTAGTTTCTCTTTACCCACCAAAAAATTTCCCATCTTCTAATCGCATTTTCTCTTCTGTTTGTAAATATTCCTCCCCTTTTTGTTCATCCTAACCACTATAACAATAAAAATTGTAGAATTATTTTATAGAAAAACCCTTAATACTAGCCCAACCATTGTTATAACGAGTAGAAAAATCCTTACCTAGGGCTTCTTCATGACCTTTAAAACTTTGAAATAGAGATGACATACTTGTATTTTCCAGCATCGTCCAAACTCTTCTACTAATCCCATTGGTGTAATCAGGTTCTAGACGAACAAGATCACCACCCATAGTTTTTCCTCTATTAAAATGGCAATAAAAATAACCTAGTTCAAAACCTACTTGCTCATTCTAAAACCAGTGATCATACTTTATCAAGTTCTCGTCTAAACCAAATGTCCTTTCTAAAACCAATGCAAGTGTAGACACTAAAATTAGGTCACACTCCCCTTTGGTCCCTCGACAAATAAGCACCTTTCATCACATTCACCTAGTCATGGCCCCCTTCACCTCACTAATATTAATTTAATTAATTTAATTCATTATTCTCACCATATTTATTATTTAAATATATTAATTTAAATAATATCCACACATACACTTCACCTACACACTTCATCAAGCCAACTTACCCTAAGACCTATTCTTAGTAAGTTGCCATAACTAACTAAGACTTACCCAAACCCTAAAAATCAATGCCTACATTCTCTCTAACCACATTCCCACATACTTACAAGAAGCTTCCAATTTAATCCATGGGTTAACAACACGAGATCTAAGAAAATCAAGAGGATCTCCCTAGTTTGGTAAACCTAGGAAATCCCACCTTGATCGATGCTAGTTAGCCCTAACTATCGCCGGTTCAGCCAGAACCGCTGTCGGTTACCCTTTTAACCCCCAAAATAACCTTATTTTCAAGGTTGGCAAAGATTGGAAAAATTTGGCAAACATTGAGATCTTCTTGAGAGATATCACATCTTCTAAGATTGAATTCCAGCAAGAACACACATGTAAGGAAGGAGATCAAGTATTTTCTTCTGCATAGCCACCTCAGCAATGATATGATCTAACCAAGCAAAGAAGAATGCACATGCAGCCCATGGAGAAGCTCTGCTATGATTGGTGATCACTTGCAACCTTCAACCTCTTACCAGCACCCCCATCCCTCACTCACAGGCATCCAGGACCAGAATCCAAGTAAGTAAAACATTCTACTTCTCTGGTTTACTTCATTTTGTCATTATATTATGACCTATTGTTTACCTATCCATCGATTGACCTCCTTCAACATTCTCCCTCCATATACCCATTAAAAACCTCACCAAATCCTACCCAAATCACCCAACACCTCATCCCGACCAACTAAAGTCCTTTGTGCAATCAGAAAGGAGGCCCCAAAACTCATTCTATGGCATTTCTAGTTTTCCATAGTAACTGGCACGAATTACACCTAACCACTGTTAGTCACCCTTAACCGGAATCAGTTATTGTATGTGCTCATAGAACCCAAAACAGGGACCTACCCACCTAATTTTACATCCCCTTAATCACTTGTGACCTACTTGAGACTTCTGTTAGACCTACAGATACCCAAAACCAACTATTTGACCTTCAGATCCTATTCTAACCTAGCCTATTAGATTAGATATTTCTTATTATGTTTTAAGTGAGATACCTAAATCATTTCAAATTACAATAGGATTTACTTCATTTTCCGCATTAAATTGTTTAAAACAGTGGACTGACAGCCATTAAGGAAGTATCACACTTCCTGGATCTAGCACATGCTAGGCATTTCACTGCACATATTGTTTAACTCTTTCTTGTGGTCTTGCTTTCATTACAGGTAGTTCCTCCTAGCCAAAAGGAAGCTCTCATGATCACTTGTGGATTTGAAAGTCATACACAAGCAACAACCCATCAACTAACATTAAAACAGGTATTCCTCCTACACCTGTTACCCTATCTATTTTGTCAATACTTCAAAGAAACATCTAAGAATTAGGTGAAACATTTTGGCATGCCCAGTGGGACCCATCTGGGGTTCCTTGCATTTCATTCATTCCTAGGAAAATTTGTGTGTTTGTTTCCCTTCTAAAAAGCATACACATTAATTTTCTTCCTTGGTAACCTATCTTTTCTTTCTATTTTCTCTAAAAGAAATCTTTCTCTTGGTGTAATTAAAAAGAACCATTTCTTCGTGTTTTTTGCATTATAGTGAAAGAGCATCCCTCTTCCTCTTCATCTTATTTTGTCATCCAACTTCACACTTTGATTTGGGCTTAAAAATAATTGCATTGCATTCCAATTTATCACATTAGATCACATTAATTGTGGACAAACTATACGCTGAAAGTCATGACCAACTGATGGTTGACAAACAAACCATAGAAAACACTTTCTTTCTCTTTCTCTCTCTCTGACTCTTACAAAACCTCACAAAAATTGAAAATACACACATTATTAAACAACATCTTAGCTAAAATAAGTTATAGGTGATCACATGATCATGGCATAGTGGGCACCCAGCTCGCTACTCTGTCGAGTCATGCTTCAGAGCGATACATGCCCCCACCATAACATACCTGAAACCTCACCTTTTAGATCTTCTTCTTCGTAGGAATCCATCTTCACCGAAAAACTCTATTTGACAGTTCATGTGTCAGTCCTTAAATAGCATAAGCTCAACAAACATAATAGAAAAGGCACTCCTAAGATCACATTTTTCTTAGTGTTTCTACTTGGCTTTTGTTTTGAGGTGAAAGAGCATGTTCTTAATTTTTTTTCTTGTTCATCCTTGCACATTCCTCATCACAGCTGGTGTATTCTAGCTTCACCTAAGTGTGCCTAGACCATATTATCATCATTCTTAGAATATTGGGTCTGATTCCACATCAGATTTTAATTCACAACCACTATTCTTTTATTACTGTTTTAATTTCACAGTAACTGTCGTCGGTTACCCTTTGACCTTCGTCGGTTATACCCAACCGACGTCGGTTCCAGGTCCTTTTGTTAACCTACCCAAAGGGACATTTTTTTTATTCATCTTCTTCCACTTTTCACAGCCCCTGTCACTGCTATCATTCTCATTGACATTGTAAAACTCATCAGATTTGGCACACCTATCAGATTTGACCTCCTACCTTGTTTTTCACTCACTATCCATTTTCTACAATGACCGAAAGCAGCTACCCATGATCGGTGTTGGTTTTCCCTAACCGGAATTGGTTAGCTTGTTTCATTTCCCAACCCAAATTTGGTACCTTATACACTTTTTACCCTCAGATTCACCTGTTCCTACTATTTTTCTATGTCATTTATAGAGAAGCATCTCTACCTAATCAATACTGGTTCACATAGTGCTGACCCAAAAACAAGAAAACACACTTGTATTTCACGCCAATTGTCAACCACTCCCACCTAGTCCTTCACCACCTTCCATTTTATCACCAGCCATGGATCCCATCCAACCTATCACTATCACTACCGGAGATGAGGAGTTCATAGAACTCCTTGACCAAAACCCTACCGCTTTGTAGTTTTAACTTTCCCATTCATCTACTCGAGATGCCTTGGATCAATTGATATACGGTATGCCTGTATCTATCCCCTCGACTCTCGTTTCCACTCCTGTATTGGCCCCATCTAGCTCTATGCTACCCACATCTACCTCACCCCCATTTATTTTATAGCTAAGTCCTATACCCACTATGACTGCCATGTCTACCACCTCTATGGCACCTACCACATCCACCATACCCTCGAAAACTACCCACAATGTAACCTCATCCACACATAATGTCTCACACATACGTGTAGCTACACTACCACCTCCCGTGTCGGTGACCCCTACCCCTTTTCAAAATGTGGTCCTTTCCATTCCACAATCATTAACCCCCATTGCCACTATGGTTACCACGACCCTTCCACTTCCATATACATACTATCAGCCACCTCCCGTTTCATTTATTATTCCCTCTAGGTACATACCCCCTATTTCACTACCTTCTTCTCAATCAACCAACATGGTAACACCATACACTGGAGTGCCACCCCTCATTATATGCCCAAAAGTAACCCCCTCATGTTACAGGAGGCACCCAATCATTGCAACCTACCAACGACCTAATCAAACTGATGTTGGAAAAGATGCAGACATTGGAGGCATTGGTTTTTGGTTCCCACAACACTCTCACCTATGATGAGACTTGTAACGAGCCCATCCACCAATCCATTCATAACCACCCATACCCCGTACATTAGGAAATGCCTAAATTCAATCATTTCAATAACAAAGAAGACCCAAAACAACATTTGTAATCGTTCAAACATGGGTGTTATATGATCGCTCACGATGATACCTTGCTCTTGAGAACCTTTCCCATGTCTCTAACTAGACCTGCATTAGATTGGTATAGTGGGTTACCTAGACACTCTATATTCTCATTCAATCAGGTATCCCAAGCCTTCTTAGATCATTTCTCTATCAATATCATTAAGAAGGTTACCATGATTGACCTATACTCCACACGTCAGTATGAGGAAGAATCTATCGCATATTTTTTCACTCACTCACGTAGCTTGATCAATCAACTCACCTTCCAACTGCCACAAATAGAACTCATTGAGCTCTTCACATGGGCTTGTGCTATACATATCTCACTGACCTTGCAAGCCAAAACCTTTCAAACATTCGATGAAGCATTCACTATGGCACAAAAGTTAGAGATTCGGGCCATCAAAGAGAAGAAAATTTAGTTATGTAATAAGAATTTGACCTCTTCTTCTTCCAAACCACAAACCAATTACTCAAAATCTAAGGGCACCACTAACATAGTGGTACTCAAGGTTTGCCTAGCTCATCTGTAAAATTACGCTACCCCCTCATCTAATCTCTCACCTGTCCAAACTATTCAATTCAGACAGGAGTAGCGGAAATGCACCCCAATTAGGGAACCTTACTCTTCTATCTTAGAAAATCTTATCAAAGCCGGGGCCATTACCCTTCCACCTATAAAACCAAACACTGGTTTCGACCCTGCTCACCCCATTCCTGCATGGCATAAATAACATGACTTCTGTAAATATCATCGAGTAAAGGGTCATAGTGATAGAAATTTCATCACTTTTAAAAATATTGTCCAAGAAATGCTCGAGAAAGGTGAGTTAACCATGGATAATCCTAATGCACATGCCAACCAAAACCTACACATCTTCAAGAAACCATTTCCTAACCATGCCCCTTCATCTAATCAAACCGGTGAGACCTCAACTCATGATACTCATACCCGCGAGGTTCACGCTATTTTTATTGACGTACCTATTGCCTCCCAGTTACTCCATATTCCTTCCATAGAGGAAATCCTAGCCCAAAATCCTCCTTCCATGTTAGAACCCACTGCACCTACTCCTCCACCTACAGAGGAACACCTTTCATCTCCTTCATCACCTACAGAGGAGTCTTCCTCTAACATCGAGACCATTTCACCTTTGGCTTCTCCACTTAGAGAACCAGTACCCACAGTACCTCCTCCACTCACAGAGGAGCACCCATTACCTCCTTCACCCATATAGGAGCACCCATAATCTCCTCCACCTATAGAGGAGCTCCCATCATCTCCTCCACCTATCATAGACCTAGTTGAGATACGTTTGCCTTTTGGTGAACATTCTCCATCAACTACCCAAAATCCTGTAGACCTACTTTCGGCTCTCCTACCCACGGAAGCTGAAGCTAGCCAATTTCCTATCTCTAAGACACATTTTATGGGAATTACCATTAATTCCTCATCAACTCCACCAACAGACGTGCCATTCTCACGTTTTGTTAATCACTTAGATTATGTGGATAGAACCTTATTACGGGGGCATCTTCTGCTTCCGGTCTCAACACAAATGTAGATGTCACTTACTGATACTTCTACTATCGACCCAAAAGTATTCTGACCAATCAAACCAAACACAACCACATTTATCAAAAATCCTTCCACGACACCCATCATAACTTCACATACACCCTTACCCATAACCCAAACTACATCTAAACCCAAACCCACACCTACAATATTTGCCTCGACTAAACCTATTACCACCTTAGGGGTCACCCCAACCACCAACCTTACTCATCCCCCATTCAAATTGGATTTAGATACATCCTCCAAAGTCAACACCACACCTACTCTGACACCTAAGGAAAAGCACCAAACCCATAGAATTCATACCTCAGTTGCGTCAATCACACCTTCACCTATCCCATCTGTCTTAAGACCTCAGCTTCCCAACATGGTCAAGCAACCTCCACCCATCAATAAAGTAAAAGCACAACAACCCATTCCTTCCTCACAAACCTCTAATCTCCCCAGATGCCCAACATGACTTACACCCGCACCTGCAACATCGCTACCACCCTTACCTCCAATACCCTCAGCAATTCCTTCACTACCCACTACACTTTAATCCCTGGCCCTTACACTTCTTGCACGACCCACATCCTCTACCTTTGTAGCACCTCCAGTATCCCTGTGGGTAACTCATCCTCTTCCCCCATCCACTTTTCCTTCTAGACCCCATACACCCATATCACCTTTACCCAAGTAGGTGCAATCCAAAAACAAAAGTCCACTACCCCATAATAAGATAGTCAAAATAAATACACACCCTCCTACCAATTCATCTACTTCTCCTCTTCCAAAGACCGTTCCTCAACAATCAACCACACATACACCCAAACCCATGTTCACTTCCCATTACAATCCACTAGGAAGGTCCTATACCAAAATTTTAACCAACCTCCTTGAGACTTCTGTCATCACATTACTACCACTCAGACCTTACGACCCACTCAAACCTAATCCAAAAGGGTTTGATGATACTAAAATTTGTGCCTACCATCATTTGCCAAGGCACGATGTGGAGAACTGTAGGGCATTAAAAACCATTATGATCTAGTTATATCCTCCGGAAGCCAAATTTGGTGATGAAGACCTTCTCGACGAGGACCCTACTTCACCAACACCCACTCCCACATTGTCCACTCAAAAACTACAAACTCCACCCTCACAACTCCTAGAGCCACCCCCAAGATTTTAAATTAACATGGTTCGCATTAGAGAAATTACCACACCACCATCCAAATGTCATTGCACCCAGCTCACCTCATAGTATTTTTCTCCTCTGGTAGGTTTTTTCCTATTGTGTCATTACACCACTCACCCTACACCTTCTCTATTTACCAACTCCCCTCATATCAACATGATACACGTCACTACATGTGCTCAGAAGGATAAAGGTAAAGAAAAGGAAACTAACCCACCAACCAATCCTATACCCAACATACCATTTGCACCCATACCTAAAATCACTATCTGTGGCCCCACGTACCCCATTTCTAACGGCATCACACATCGCACCATGCTCAAAAAATTACACCAATCTCCCCTCAAGATGTCCTTCATGACCTCATTCAAACCTTGGAATACCATCATCAAGTTATCATGGAGGTTTTACCCAATGACCCTACACCCGTAGCCTCCATTATCACACCCCATCATGTAGCCTCTCTCACCAAATTACCACCTTCATATTCACCCCACCCTATTCACCAAGTAGCCTCCCTTAGCTTCTCAGAGGAAGAGATCGTGCCACACCAAAACAATGACTCAGAACCATCCCTCTTCATCTTTGTCCACATCGATGACATAAGGGTATGCCGTGAGATTATTGATGGGGGTGTTATCATTAAAATCATTTCATCCCATGCATTCACTCAAATGCGCATACCTGACAATTACATGCATAAACATTCTCTCATGTTGCGTTCATTCAAAGATGCTATCACCTCTACACTAGGCACCATCATTCTCCACATTCGCGTGGGCCCCTGCACTATTCTAGAACTATTCTACATCTTGGAGGGGGAATTCCAATATAACCTAGTTCTTGGAAGACCCTGGATTTGTGTCATGGGTTACTTTCCTTCCAATTTTCATCGTTGTGTAAAGTTTGAACACAAAGGACACACCTATACCATTCCAGCTAATCCACCACCTTTTAAAAAATGAAACATGCTTTATCAACCCAATGATGTGCTCATACCCGTTAAAGTGTATACCTCCACAAACACCACCGCTTCACCTACACCTCCGCTTACCAGTACAATCGCTACCTCAACCACACATACCTCCTCCATTCCTACCACTACCACAACCTCCACAGCTGACCCATTAGCTTCCCAATCTATTAACTCTACCTCTACATCGACCTCCAACACTTCATCCATTCCATCTTGTTGGTCCGAAAATCTGTCACTTGGACAGATCTATGGATAGACGAGCCAACAGTGTGCAGGGCTTAGCCCCTCTTTGAGTCAGCAAAGCGAAACTGGTTTATTACTATTCTACCAGCAGGAATCTATGCAAGTCTCATAGATTCTGCCTTCGGGGGTTTGGGATCTCATCCCAGTAGAGTGTTTCAGGCTGCGAAAAGAAAGGAATGAAAGAGGGAAAAGAGAAAGAACAGATCCGAAGGAAGAAAAGAAATGAATTCCAAAGCAGAAAGCTCAGAAGATTTATGTTTTTGGGTTGGTAGTAAACAGAGCCAAACCTACTTACATAAATAAACAAAGCAATAATGATGAGCAAAAGACAGAAAATTAGATATGAATCCAATAGATTAAACACATACAGATCTAACGTAAGGAAGATCCAATGCATAACACAGCTATTGAGCACAAAGTCTTAATATTTGTATTACTGTTTTCTTCTGTTACAAGAAAGCTCAAAGTCTTTCTCTCCTCACTTCTATTTTCATCTAAAAAATGTTCACCTCTGAATACAACAAGTATTCCAGTATTTATAGAAGAGAGGAGAAAAAGAAGGCAAAAAGGAGCCAACCACCTATTTACAAAAATATTTACAAAATATCTAAAAGTCATGTTGACTTTTAACAACTTGATGGATGACATCATCCCATGATGTAACATGGATGATGTCATCATTTGCATCAACATACTTCAGACATTCCAACAAGAAAGTCGGAGAAGAGAGAGAAGAAGAAGAAGAAGAAGAAGAAGAAGAAGAAGCTACTCATCATCATCATCCTGCGGCCGAAAGGGGCTAGCCTGCTTTTGATGTTGCTCAGGTGACGAGATATGGAACTGAGCGTGGTATTCCAAAAACTTGTTAATCATCGGCCCAAATTGATCCTGTGATGGATCCTTGTGCCGTTCGCCGATTGCTTCACAAGTCTCCCGCTCATCTATGAGCTTTTCCGGGAGTTTGGAATAATCTTTCTCCGCCTCGATGAGGAACCCGATGAAGTCCCTACAGGCCAGCAGGTTGTTGATAGATTCAATGTCAAACGTGACCTCTGGCGCTATTCCTTGAGAAGCGATCTCCTTGAAGATCCAGATAGTTTCATCAGCTGATCTCAAGGTAAGGGAAGGAGTGAGCAACCCTGGAGTCATGGCGAGAACAATTTTCTCCATTTGATGCATTGCATCCAGGGCCTCTTCCTTTACCTTGTCTATCTTTTCCAGAACGAATTCTAGCTGATCTATCGATAGTCCAGAGTGGACATGGTTTTTGTTGAGGGCCCTTGGATGGCCGAAGACTCCGAACTTGACCAGATCTTCGACTGAACAGTCAAACATTTGTTGGAAGGTCTCGTGCTGGAGTCTAGCATGCTCTAACTCTTCTGATATGGGAACTGCTAATGCTTGGAGTTCCTTATTCACCTTTCCGATGTTTAGATATAAATTGACATATTCGGCGATTACTCTTTCACTGTCTTTGAGGATCTGGCTCCTCCAAGCAGAAACGGCCATACCCTGCTCACTGATCTTTGAATATTCATTGATTTTCTCCTGACTGAGAAGCTCAGAAGTCTTGGCGGCAGTTGTAGGAGGTGCACTGCCCATCTTCTGCAAGGCTTGAAGCAGGTGTCTGTTTTGCTCCTTCAGTAGCCTTTTCTCTTCTTTCATTCCCTGAAGCTTTTTGCGGAGGGCATCAACTGCGGAAAGAGCTTCCCCCTGGAGACTTTCAGAAGACGTCCCCATTGTGACTTGGGTCAAAGTAAAATCTGTCGGAGATAGATCCTTTTTCTCCTTGAGGGGATTGGGGTATGCAATTTCATAACTCTCTCACCCGACAGCACTTTGAGAGAAGTGTGTTACAGGCTTATGCCTCTTTGCCCCTTTGGCTGGAATTATGGAAAAGTCCATTGCAGCGATGGGAACTTTCCTCTTTTTCTGGCTTAGCTACTGAGAGATCCAAGCTGGTCCTATCGAAGAAGGACCAGAGACAGAGGAGGAGGAGCTACAGTAGAAGAGGGGAAAAATGTGGAAACACGCGGGCGGCGGCATTGAAAGAATAGCCGAAGACGTGCCCACGGGAGGAAGGGAAAACCGTAGCTTTAGAAGACATAGGAAGGGAAGGGAGCTCGGAAATGAGGGAAGAAATGGAAGAAGATAAATCAGCGAGGGAAGAAAAGATAGACGAAGAGGCAGGGGAAAGAGTAGAAGAAGGGGCGGAAGACACGACCAAAGGGGTGGTCGTCTGAGTCACTCGAGGAGGGGAAGGAAGAGAAGAAGAAGGGACAGAAGTGACCTCTGTGGTTGTAGCAATGCCTACATCCTGAGTGGATGGGCATATGGGACTATCCTCTGCTGCTTCTTTCTCTGGCGAATCCAGAGTTATTACCTGTTCTGGCGCTGTGGAAGGAGGACTTCCAGGGGCTTCTTCCTGAATGGTGCTAGGCTCACCTTCTACACCCTTACCTTTTAGCTGCTTCTTCTTGGACCTTGGAGGGGCATGGCCCAATGGGGAAGTTGTGAAATCTACCCCGAGGTAGATCAGCCCGTTCATGCGGCACCAGTGTGCTCTTCTGCGCATAGTCTCCTTGACCCTCTCCTCAATTGTTTGAGGAGCCTTGTTCCTATCAATGGATAGGAAGGGCCAATTATCCCCATATGTGTCATTATACACTTTGTCAGTTTCATCTTCCTAGTCTGGAAGCCTTCGGGGACAATGGCCACTCGTATTGGATCAATTTCCCCGCCAATGCCAAGCGAGAGTGATCCTTTCTTCTGAGTTCTACCTCATGGAGAACGTCGATATAAATATCCTCAATTTGAGGGACATGGATTCAGATCGAGCTTCGCTTTTTTGGCAGGCAGCCTCTCGGGTCGAAGGTAGGCCTGGCTGGGAAGTCATGCTTCAAGTTTGAGTAGCTCCAGCTCTGCGAACATTTTCCTTCCCGTCTTCTGGTGGGTGGAGCATGTGTTATCACACCCCACTGTGAGGGGAAAGGAGTTCCACCCCTCTTTCTTTGAGGCACTTCTCATGGTATGTGACCAGCTGTCTTGACAGTTCTAGTAGAATCAGCTTAGGTTCCAGCGTTACCTCAGGCAGCCTGTTGGCTTGCCCAAGAAGTTGACCGCCCTCAGATAGGTAAATGTGGGAAACTGGGTGAAAGGGCCCCCCATTTCCACAGTTGACACAATGTTCTTGGTTGTGTGACCATGAGTTAGATTTGGCCTCAACAGGCAAATGATGTGATAGAAGAAAGCATCATTAATTTTGGCGAATTGAGGGATGCTGTTCTCCAGCCTCAATTCTGGATAATATTCATATATTTTGACCTGAGGCCATACTCCACTTCGGTTTAGCTCCGGATAATCCCTTGCCGACGCTGCAGCATAGACTACATAGGAGTTCATATGGAACACTCCTGTTGTAGTGAATTGTTGTAGCTGCTTGGAGATGGTGCTGCTTATTATTCCCCCCAGCAAAAGCGCTGCTCAGGCCACATTTCTTATTCATTGTTTCCAAGTAGAGCTCAACATCCATTTATGGAAGTAGTGGGCATCAGAAAGCCCGAAGACTTCTGCTCAGGAAGTGATAGTATCACTAAGTTCGTTCTTCTGAGAAATCACTGCTTTCGTGGATGGTCTGTGGCACCCGACCGGGTCACCACATTTTGGTTCTTTAAGTACACCTCATCATCAGCTGCATGCATTGGTCTTCATTGTCCTCCCAGGCCTTGATGCACTCTGCTTGGCTGACGGCCACAAAATTGCCGGTGGTGAGGGATGCCGAGTACGAGCTCAAAATGACGGGCAGTGAGGTTAATGATTACCTCACCCTTGCTGTTTTCGACACACCTTGTGTCCTTGTTGTAAGATTGTGTAATCACCATCATGAATTCGTTGTTAACGGCACTGACGGGGATTCCTCCGGCGAAATGTAGGGCACTACCTATTAATTTGTCCATCCATTGACTTCTTGTAACCTTCTGAGTTCTAACCTAGAATTCATCCATGTCAATGTGACCCAATTCTGAATCTCTGACATCCATACTACACTCAGCCTGTGATTCGGGCATCCTGACCCTTTGATACTTGTACTTCATCTCTTCCTCTGTCGCTTAGCCTTTCCTCTGGTTTGGTGGGTCTCTTGCTGGATGTAGACATGTGTTCTTTCGAACTCATTTGCTGATCTGCATGAAGAAGAAGCGAGAACCAATCCAAAAAGGGTTGAATTAGCCATTTGATCTTCCATTGGAAAGCTAGGAGAAGAAAGAGTTTAGAGATTTTAAGGCTCAGGGCGCAGGGCGCATTGAAAAATGCAGTTAATAACAGGGCTAAAATAGATAAGGCCCGCACAGAAAAGGAGTGTGGCAGAGGCTAAACAGGCGCCAAGGTGCATGGGCACACTGGATGTTTGCATATTGCATTTTATAGAAGGGCGCATGAAAATTGTATGTTACATTGAGATTTGATGCGCCCTTTGGCACATGGATGGATCATGCAACATTGAATTTTCGTGCGCCAAAGGGATATGGCGCGGCGCACGAAGGGTTTACATAACATGATGTTGTTGTAATCGGGGATACGCCTGCAACTCTATAGCTTCATACTTGCGCAAATATAACTTGTGTAACATAGAAGCTAAGTGCGTCAGAGGCGCATGGAAAAGGGATGCAACATAGACGGATGGTGCACCAAAGAGGTGCATGGATGTATGATGCAGCAGGCAGAAAGGGCACGCCATTGGCGCGGGTTTAGCTCATGTAACAAGGTGGGTAGATGCGCCAAAGGGGCGCAACTGTTCTTAGTGTTGGCGAGGTGACAGACGCGCCAGAGGGAAGAACAGTGAACTAAATAACTCTTCAAAGGGAATTTACATGGTTTTTAGATTTCTTCTCCTCTTTTCCTTTTTTACAGGTCAGTGGTGTAAATAAAACGGTTTAAAATCAGGAGGGTTATAAACCATTGTTTTCAAGAAAACATCCTTCTTCCTCCGCAGATCTGGAAAGAGGAAGGATAGTATAGGGGGAGGGCAGCCAACTCAAACATATATTTCAAAGACCAATCAGCAAGCTAAGACCAGACCTCGAACACACCAAGAACTAAAAACATAAAACGCACAAGCAGGAGAAGAACCTCTTACCTGGATAAATAGCAAAAGTTTTGAGAACGGGTCCACAATACGCTGAAAACGATGGAGCAGAGGCTGACAAGCTCAGAAAAATCACGTGCTCAGCAAAAGTGAAAATGACATTTTGGGCGCGCAAACACATATATATATATATATGTAAACCAGTCATCAATGCGCCACCCACTTTTGAAAGGACGCATTAAAGTTGTTGTCGGCATGAAGTTATGTGCGCCCTTTGGCGCACCAAAAATTGGCGCAACAAAAGTTGTACCAACACAAGCGCATGCGCCTTGGCACACGCAGGGAAGGTTCAACACACTTTGGTGCACCGAAAGTCCGTGTTTAACATTGAAAATTACGCGCCAAAAGGTTTTTAAAGGGGGCGCACACCAAAAGTTGGTGTTTACATAGCAATTTTCATGCGCCCAACCCAAAAAGGCTCAAAAGACTAAGTTCGAAAAACTAGATTTTCCTGAGAAGGGACTTTACAACGTTTCGAACGCGAGGGATCCCTAACGAGGGATCGAAACAAAATTTTCGGTATGGTTATCGGTAAAATTGCCCTTTTCAATTTTACGGGATAACAGCTGGCTCTTTTTGGGGACTATCCCTGAGCGAACTCGGGGGTAGAGAATCCCAGATCACTTGTACCTATCCATTGGGTAACAGAGTCAAAAACAAGGGGGACCAGAGGGAGAACAACAAAGAAAACACACAACAAACCAAAATCAAACACACAACTAAAGCAAACACAACACACAAAGCGAAAACTGTACAAAGAACGAGAGCAAGCTCTACTTCCTGAAAATCTCAGAGGTTGCCCGCTGTAAGGGAAGCGGGGGAGCTCGGTTCCATCCAGCTATGCGAGCTAGAAGCTTGTCTCTCGTTGAGCTGCCTTGATCTTGAAGGGCCCTCTCCATAGGGAATCAAAACTTTACGTGCCATACCCTTGGTTCTCTTGCTTGTTCATAAAAGGACGAGATCTCCATTGAAAATCCTTTGCTTGGCTTTCTTATCAAAAAAGGCCTTTAACTTGATTATGTATGTTCAGTGATCTGTCGAACACTCTCACTCTTTTTTCTTCAAGTTCTGCAGATACATGATCTCTTTTCAAGAGAACTTTGGAAAGTTTCAGTTTCATCTTCAATGGCTCGTGCCAAGCGCCGATCAGGAGAAGTTCCGCAGGAAGAAATGGGAAGCGCTTCGACATCAGTGCCATATAACATTGAAAAGGTTGAATTGCGAGAGATTCGTCGGAGTATACGATCGGCCAAAAGCGTAGTACAAGACTTGTTTGCCACAATTCGCGATTCTCATTATATAAACTCGTATATATGATGATCACAAGTTCTTATTACTAGAGTTCGCCTGACCATTCCTCTGAGGGTAATCTTCTGAGGCGTGAGCCAAAGTTATCCCAATTCATAGCAAAACTAATAACTTCCCGTGAGGAGAAAGTTGGAGAAGTTTGGAGGAAGTTAGAAAGCATTATCCAGCACGATTTTGTTTGGACAACGTCCGAACTGACGATGATATTTCTTTAATGAAATGCCAAACCACCTCCAGAAGGGCATTGCTTGACAGGATGGCTTCCACAACTGGTTGAAAGTTAATCGTTGTTGTTAAGGACCTGCTATGCCCGGCACTACGAGTGAGGGATTTGAGTGCGCCAATAAAATCGGATTCCCCTGCTTGGAATGGTCATGATAAATGAACGGCCTTAGGGAAGGGCAAGCCCAACTTGGGCTTGTTGACGATTGTTGACAGGTTCACACTTTGCCACCCAGCTAGTTGCATCTGAAAGAGTGTCGGCCAATAGTACCTAGCCGAATGATCTTGGGTGCTGTCAAGGGAGAAAAATGGCGTACCACAGGCTTGAATTGTTGAAACTTTCTAGCAGTTTACTTGCTGGGGCTTGTCGACACATCGCAGGAAGACACCGTCTATCCCGCGCCTTATATAAACCGTCATTCCCAGATGACAATTTAGCTGCATCATGATCGTGATAGTGTGCTTCTCCTTTACAGTTAGGTGCATTGGGCAATTTGCCGTAGTAAGAAGAAAGCGATGCGGAGATGTAGTACCACTCATCACTAGTGAACAAATCGAAACCATGAGGCAGAGAATAAGGCTCCTTTAGAGGGCTTTGCGCTTCGTCGTACCGTCCTCTTGTCATTTAGGATTTATGAATCTTTGTTTTTAGCCATAGCTGGAACCACAGGCCCTGCCCCTTACCCAGCTTGGTTGGTTTAATATCTCGGTCATACTCCTGGCCGTGCGATCCAATTCCCTCTCAACTCTAATCTGCTGAGTTCGAATTGACTTTACCGCAGTTGTCAGGGACCAGCACCACCGTATGCGAGTTTAGAATGTAATACCTGAAATCTTCACCCGGCTTTTGGACAACGGCAAAGGAGTGCTTTCCAATTGAGTCATCTTCAACCGTGAGGCTTAAGGGGGAACTCATGAATGCATCGGGGATTCAATGTCTTCTAAATCTGTTGCTTAAGATTCAGACACAGTGTGTCAGATGCGAGCTATAATGAGAATTCTTTGGAGACAGCGGGGAACAACCGGAACTGGCGCATGAGCAATAGAAGCTTGTATTTCTTTCAAAGGACTTTTTCCCCTCTTCACTCCATCTGAAAGTTGGTGATCATTTCATCAGGTTCAAATAGGTGCGGCGGTTATTTCCGAAAGCAGGGACCAAAACGCATGAGAAGTTTCACCTTTCCAAAGAAAGAATGAACACAGTCTGCTTTGTAGGCAGAGTAGGCTTTGGAATTAGCATTAACTCTTTCAGTATTATATCGTTGTTTCCGTCTTTGGGACCCACATGGCCTGTAAACTTCCTTCCGTCGACTCCAAAAACAGGACTTTTTGGGTTTGGGAACCCATTGTTCTCGGCCACTGGCCAACATTGCTTCAAGTGATCACAGGTAGATACTTCGGTTGTTTTAGAGAACACGGTCAGGTCATTCTTAAATAAACCACCAATGACCTTCCCATCATACCTTTGAATGCAAAGTCCATGGCTCTCTGAAAAGTGGCACCAGCATTAGTTTAGCGAAAGGATCCTGATGTAGGCAAATGTTACCCCAGGGAGTATGTGACGTAGTGAATGTTGTTTTAAACCGAAATCCTCAGGCGAACTTCAAATTGAGTGTAACCTTGAAAAAACCGCAAGCATGGATAGCATCTCTCGATATAGTTACTGCTTGCAGACATTGATCCATTATCGGAAGAGGGTAGTTGTCTTCAGCGGAAGCTTGATTCAATTTCGAAAAGTCTACGCATATGCGTATCTCACCGTTTTTTTTCTTGCGCACTGGCAAATATTCGCTACCCAAGTACGTGTGATGGATTAGGGAGATGATTTCCCATCCAGATATCTGAAATTTCACGCCTGGATGGTTACTGAAATCTTGCGGATTACAGTGCCTCTGCTCTGGAGGAAGGCTTTGGCATCATCTTTCAACGGATATCGTACGAAACTTCTTTGGCTAAAAGGACTTTAAACGGATGACCCATGGCCAATACATCTATATATTTCTTCAGCCAATTGATGAATTTCAGCTTCTCCTTCAGGCGTTGCAGCATTGCCCAATGTTTACAAATTTGGATGTCCTCTTGAACCTATATGACTGGTTCAGTCTTCGGGATGGTGAGTCGGGGGTAATCTCGCTTCTGTTTCAAAAAATGGTCGTGCCTGTCAAACGAGGCACTCTAGAGAAAAACAGCCCTTTGGATTTTATTTCCTTGACGCTGAATTGCCGTCCTTCTCTCTGGATTCATGGTTTGACCGTTGATTGATTCACGGCATTCATGTAGAAGTGGATCCTTCAACATACAAATCGTCAAAATGTTCTGATTTTTCCAGAAAGGCCATGCGTGATTATCGGCGGTGAATACTGCCAATGCTGGAGGTTGTCTAGCACGCTTGGGTGGAAAACCACCTCAATGGTGTATTTTTTGTTTCAACCGGATGTGGGAGCATGAGAGATGTGTGAAACGAGCCAATGAATCAGCCATGTCATTTTGGGCTCTTGGAATCGCCTCTATTGAAAAAGCATCAAATCTTCGAATGTTGTCCCATACCGCGTTACGGGTAGTGCCTGAGCCTTTCATTTTGAACTGGTACATTCCTGTTGACCGGATTTACAACTAGCTCAGCATCACCTTGTACTGTTAGATTTTTTATTCCTCTTCTTTGCGGCGTGTATTACCGAGTTAAGAGAGTTCATACTCAGCAGGATTGTTGGGTTGAAAAACTACCTTTGAAAGAGAGAGGAATGACTTCTTCACAGAAGATAGTAACACGAAAACCAGCGACACTCCATAGTTGCACAGCTCCAATCGAATGCAATGTCCAGATTTTATTAAGATCTCCTTCCTGAAACGAGACAGCCCCCTGTTTTATACGTTCTAGTTAGATAAGAAGTAATTCCCATCCCTGAGGATTTAAAAAAGGATTGGCTTTGGGGTCTTTAGAGCTGGGGTAACCCAGTATTTTTCTTTTGTGTTCTGGCTCCAAAGTCCTGCATACACCTTTGACGGAATTTTAGCTTTGGGACCTAGTTCCATATGAATTTTCTCACCAACTTCCTGTAAAAATTCTTCCCAGAATATTCATATGCTGCCGGAATGTCAGCACGAGGACTGTCATTTTACTCCTTTTATCCGGGAAAAGCCGCAATGCAACTTGCGCGTCCTTGATTGGACAACCAATGGAACTTGCTAGTTTCTAAGGAAGAACCATCTGCGAAAGGCTTGTAAGAGTGAGGCCCAAAGCATGGGTGAACTTTGCCGGAATTGACATTATTAGAAGGCTCGGATCAGTATACTGTGCTCAAACGTATGACCATTGATCAGCAGAGAGAGATAGAAAGGTTCTATCTTGCCTGACGCAGATGTGAAGCAACATTTCTGCGGGATTCAGGGGGAGTGAAAGGTGCGACTGTTTTTTTGGGGAAGCCTGATTAGGTATAACAGCTTTTGAATTGGGATATACTTAGTAACTTACAAGGTGTTCGGGGTTTGACTGAAGTTACTTAGCTCAGAATTTTGAATCTCGTCTTTTTTGATGATCATAATATCAAATGCGGCCAAGGGTAGTTGCGGTGGTAAAGGAAGGAGTCCTCACCTCGCGATGATGGAATAGGATTAGGGTCTTAGTAGGAATTGAGAGGACTGATTTGGAGGAGGGATAGGGGGAAAATATTTATTTGTAAAAGATTGCCAGGGGAGTTGAGTCGGAAGAGGATTACCTCTTTAGCAATGATCGGAGGCGCATGACACGCCTTCTCCTGCTGGACCTGGGCAGCAATTCCGCTTCTTTTCCTGCGAACGAGTAAAAAACAGCGTATGAGTGTCCGCTTGCATAGCCTTGAGTACTCATCCTCTTCATCAGATTCTTCCTAATCAAATCCATGTACCCGATAGTTTAGTTCGTCAGTCGGTCACGACATCGTGATCTCTTTCACTTGAGACGAAGGTGCTTCATAATACTATTCTTATCTTCAATCTCGGCCAGCGCATTGAAGGAGGAGATTCAAGTGCCAAGCGGAAGCCAGCTTTGTGGTAAGACCGCGGGCTTTGTGAAACATTGTTAGGAAATGAAATACTCCGTAGATAGAATTATCCACATATGAGGAACTGGGAGCGGCCTGGGCCAATGCTTCTTCAATGCAAGAAATTGTTGCCATCTTTTGGAATGCTCTGGATCAGACGAAGTGGTCGGTGAAGGGTCCAAAGATTAGTCTTGGCTGAGTCTTTTTTTAATTCACCGGGGATATTATCAGATTTATTTCTATGCGAATGCAGGTAGCTTGGGATTAGAAACCAACAGGTGGCCACTCGGTCCTGAAGGCGCAAGAACTAACTTTTGAGCTCATAGGCATTTACGAACGAAACTACTTTTGATTTTCGGCGTTTGGAAGCTGGAAAAAGGGAAACGGGTGATTAGTGATTAGAAAAGGGGGGTCGGGGGGTGGGGGGGGGGTGGAACAAAATCACGCATGCCGGTCTAATTCGCCTACCGTTATTCAGGTGGCAGTAGTGATTCGTGATTAATAATGCCAAACGAATCATCTGAGGTTTGTATCTACTTCGAAGCATCCCGTTAAGGTTGCCCAAACTGGTGATAGATCCGGCCGGCCAAATGTTGAAACCATCAGCTGCGGCCTTGTAGGTTTCAAGGAAAAACAGGTTGACGGCCACATCTTCGTGGGTCACATCCAAAATACTGAATGACATGAGAATGCAGATATGGTGGAATCCGTGCTTTGATTACACTCCCGTTAAAATTTGGGAAAATTCTTTCGATTTCCGTTGAGGGAGCGCGTGAACTGGAGGGGGGGAAAGTAAAAAGGATTGTCTCGTTAATTGTCGTTTCCGTAGATACTATTGTAATTCACCCCCTGAAAAATACCGGTCTGCCCGCAGTCAGGCCCTATGAACGGACCCCCCCACAAAATCCTATGTGAACTAGACAAAGTACAAAGCATAACAACATTTCCCATGTACGCCATCTGAAAAGCCGGAAAAGAGAAACACGGAGCTGTGGAATTGTAGTCACTGAGTTTAGCAAGGCACTTACAAAGGGATTGTGGAGCCCCCGCAAAAGACTTTTCTCGTGAAGGTGAGACACTCTGGATGACTGGCTAGCCGAGCTTAGTGCTGAAAAACGCGCGGTGTTTGTTATTCTGAATGTTGCCTTTGAAGCGATCGAAAGTAGATCAGCTATCCCACGGGGCTCGCCTGCTGCGCGTTAAAAAGGTGCACCTCGCCAGTGTACATTCCATATCTACAATGTTACGGCGCCATTTAGACTTTTTTTGGTGTAACTGTGCTGTTTTAGTCTTTTGACCCAAAAAATAGCAGCAATACTTTTCTAAAATATTTTAAAACTATCCTTTCAGAAACCGATTGCGGTTTAAATGACAAATTACAACGAGGATAAGATGGCAGGGAAGATTAGTAATCTGATTTCAGATCTGATTTAACTTTTTTTAGACGGTTTTTCAAAATTTTTTGCAAAACAGTCAAAAACTCTCAGATCTAATGGCAAATACTGATTTTTCACAAAACTTAGCGGAAACTAAAGAATCTTTAACTGGACCAGATCTAGACTCTTAGAAGAAAAATTTTCAATGTGACACTTTTGCAACATTGTTTTGGATTTTTAACAAAAAGGTTCAGATTTGCAAACAGGCAGCAACTATGGTTTTCTGATTGGTATATCTTTACTACCTAATAGATCCGAATGATCATTCGATCCCAGCGGAGTCGCCAAAAAACTGTTGGGTCCGAAAATCTGTCGATGGACAGATCTATGGATAGACGAGCCAACAGTGTGAAGGCTTAAGCCCCTCTTTGAGTCAGAAAGCAAAACTGGTTTAATTACTATTCTACCAGCAGGAATCTATGCAACTCCTATAGATTCTGCCTTTGGGTCTTTGGGATCTCAATCCAGGTAGAGTGTTTTAGGCTGCTAAAGAAGAATGAACGAGGGAAAGAGAAAGAACAGATTCCGAAATGGAAGAAAAGAAATGAATCCAAAGCAGAAAAGCCTCAGAAGATTTATTTTTTGGGTTGGTAGTAAATAGAGCCAAACCTACGTCATAAATACACAAAGCAATACTGTGATCAAATGACGAAAAGTAGATATGCATCCAACCAGATTCACCCATACTACTAACGTAAGAAGATCCAGCATAACACAACTATTGAGCACAAGTCTTAATATTTGATTACTGTTTTCTTCTGTTTACAAGAAGCTCAAAGTCTTCTCTCCTCACGTTCTTTTTCATCTAAAAATGTTTCACCTCTGAATATAACAAGTAATCATATTTTATAGAAGAGGGAGAGAAAAGAAGGGCCAAAAGGAGCCAACCACCTTATTTACAAAATATTTCGGGCAAAATTACTAAAAGTCAGGTTGACTTTTTGACAAACTTTATGGATGCATCACACCCATAGATGTAACATGGATGTATTCATCATTTGCATCAACGCGTAACTTCCGACATTCAACAAGAAATTCGGAGAGAAGCTAGAAGGACGAGAAGAAGAAGAAGAAGAAGCTAATCTTATCGTCATCATCCTGCGGCCCTAAAGGGGGTAGCCTGCTTTTTGATGTTGCTCAGGTGACGAGATAGGACCAGCGTTGTATTCCAAAAACATTGTTATCCTCGCCCGACATTGATCCTGTGATGGCGTCCTTGTGCCAATTTCACCGAGTGAACTTCACAATCTCACGCCAAGGGGGAACGAAGACATCTTGAGCTTATTCTGGGATTGTAATATCGTTTCTCCACCTCGATGAGGGACTGCGATGAAGTCCCCTACAGCCACAGTTGTTGATAGATTCCTGTCAAACGTGACCTCTGGCCCTTCCTTGAGAGCGATCTCCTTAAGATCCGGTAGTTTTTGCATCAGCTGTGATCTCGAAGGTAAGGGAAGGCGAGTGAGCACCCTGAGTCATGGCGATGAACAATGCTCTCCTTTGATGCATTCATCCCGGCGCTCTTCCTTTCCTTGGCTGATCTTTCCCGAACGAATTTCCAGCTGAGTCTATCGTGATTCGTCCAGGTGGGCATGGGTTGTGTTGAGGGCCCTTGGGATGCCCGAAGGACTCGAACTTGACCAGATCTTCAACTGAGTCATCAGTCGCAGCATTTGTTAGAAGGTCTGCGTGCTGGAGTCTACATGCTCTAACTCGTCTGATCTGGGACTTGCTTCTATGTCTTGGAGTTTACCTTAATTCGACGGGCTTTCCGATGTTTAGATGATAATTGACTATTCGTGAATAACTACCTGTTCTCACGTCTTGAGGATTGGCGTCCTCCAAGTAGAAACGGCCATACCCTCTCGACCGATCTTTGAAATATTCATTGATTTTCTCCTGACTCGTAGGAAGCTGCAAAAATCTCTGGCGGCAGTTTTAGAGTGGTGCCTGTAACCCATCTTCTGCACGTCTTTAGCACGTGGTC